>VYXB01002722.1:137595-229957 GCA_013397135.1 Pachyramphus minor
AAAATTTTTTTTTTTTTTTTTTTTTTTTTTTTTTTTTTTTTTTTGCTTGTATGCCCTTGCTTAATTTATTTTAAAATGTCATAGTGCACTGGAATAGGCTAATTTAATGTCTAAACCCTGCAGATACAATTTCTTGTTGAAATTCTTTTTCATGGAGTGTTACACTAGGAAGCTCAGAAGCACAGGAGAGACTAAGCCCATTAATGGCTCTTCCTGCAGCAGCTCAAGGGAGATTCTGGCAGAGCAGAGAACCAGAGCAGGTTTCTGTAAGTGTGTGGGGAAATAGTGTGTCTGTACATCCTCACTTTCTCCTGCGGTGGGTTTTGGGTTTTGTGTCCAGCTGCTCCTCAGTCTGTTGGTGTCTGACCAGGAATGCCTCACTGCTCTCTGAGGAATTTTACATAATGGTCTGGCTGGTCAGCTGAGGGATGAGTGTCAGTCAGCCAAGTGCTCTGGCTGCTGTCATGTGCCTTGGGGTCTGGCCCTCGCCTGGCATGCCTATGTGTAGCTTCAGGTGGTGGCTTGCAGATATGGGGTAGACAATAAACCTTTCAGAAG
This sequence comes from Pachyramphus minor, assembly GCA_013397135.1. Lineage (NCBI taxonomy): Eukaryota > Metazoa > Chordata > Aves > Passeriformes > Tyrannidae > Pachyramphus > Pachyramphus minor. Next base: position 138,154 of record VYXB01002722.1, read on the forward strand.
TGTCTTGATAAAATAAGAACCTATCTTTGAAAACTGACCTTGTGAATTGATAGGGAGATACCCGGTTCTGCCTAAACCCTTCAGGAAAGCGGATTAGGTGAGTGGTCCTCAGACACTGTAATGTTTCACAAACATTTATGATTGTTGTTGAGGTGATATAAAGAATTCAGGAATAGGAAGCAGATGAAGACTCCCTGAAGGACAGTTTTGTGGTTATGCTGAGCTTGGCCCCGAGATACACAAACTCCATGTCTGTGTCTCCCAGGAGCCATAACCTACCAGCCATTGGAAGCCCATTCCCTTTTTTTATTGGGTTCACATACTCCTGGTCAAAAGATTGGGCTACTTTGGGTACCCCAATTGATAGTACTGTGGTCTATCATTTGCCTTAGTTAACCTTGAAACCAGGCCTGGCTTCAGCAGGGAATGGACTAGGTGATCTGCAAAGCTCCTCCCAGCCTGGACTGTTCTGGATTCTGCGTCCTCCTTTGCAGTGGGGTTTCAGGTGGCTTCAGATCTTCCACCTGAAGAAAAAAAAGGAAGAAAGAAACTTCAAGCTGTATCTTACCCACAGGAAATTAGTGCCCTGACCACAGGCTGACCAGGGTCCTTTTTCCTGAATCATGAGATACCAGTTTATAGAAACTGGTATAACTCCAATAGCTTGCACTGGTAGATATTAGCAGTAGACTATCCAAAGTCAGGTCAAATACTGGTCTGGTGAGACATTCAAGTGCAGATAGTTTTGGACCAGAGATTTTAACCCAGATTCTCTCTATCCCCAATGAGCCCTTGGTCTTCCTGATACTTTAGGGTCCCTCTTTCAATCTGCTTTTAACCAGAATGTCTGCAGTTGTCCAGGAAAACCTTCTTCTAATAAAATAACACTTAAAATGAAGTGTCATGGGCCAGGAACTCTCTGAAGCAGGAATTTATGAACACTTGGTATTTTTGTGGGTTCAGTAGGTGTCTGGACACATTCATACCATGGAAGTCCAATAAGGGCTGTGGAGAGCAAAGCTACCATCACCTGCTCAGGAGCTGCATGTCTTTGTTGACTGGGGAAGGCAGGACATGGGACTTAGGGTAGAGGGCCTGGTATCCTGGTATGATCACTCAGTAGTGCCTTAACTTGAATCTTGCTGCATTTCAGCAGCAATGTTGTGGTTCTTACTCCACACACCACATCCTCACATGATCATTTATCCTAATGACAGTCTTACAGCCTAATTTACGTGTTTTTCATTAGAAATATTTTTGCAAAAATTTCTATATTCCTGACTTTAACTGAGGAGGGGAATGAAAGGAGAGTTTCTTGTGTAATTGTGTATTTGCTGTTTTGTTAGTCTACAGGCTTTTCATTTCAAATGCAAGTTTGGGCAACAGTTAGTGCATTGTGCCTCCCTCCAAGCAATTTTCCTAGATGAGTAAAAATGAAAAACAGGAAATGAATCGAGTTTAAAACAAGTAAATGTGAATTTAGAATGAGAGAAACATCTTCTTCGAAAAATCAGATATAATAGTCACACATACACAGCCCCTTACAATTAGAACTCTTATTTGTTTTAAGAATCTAAGGGCTGTTGTTCTTTGTCTGTAACCTCAGTGACCTATGATGTGTTAGCATTTCACAGAGAGCAACTGTCAGGCTGTTAGGAGCATTCTTTCCCTCCTGAGCATTGTACAGTGCTGTAACGTTTTTCTTCTGAAGAAGGAAGCTGAGTAATTTCAGTGAACAATATGGGCTTTGATATCAATGAATAACCTAATGGGGTGTGTGTGGGGGGAGTGAGTACCATGTGGTAGGGAATTTTCTTCTTTTTCCCCTTGATTTTTTCTGTGCATTGTCCTTGTTAGCTCCCAAGACCCACTAAGCAGTGAACTTTTTCAGACTATCCATGATAGTTTTTCTGGATCTGCCCTGGTGGAGAGGACGACTTGTTTCAGTCCATCCTCGAGGACAATTATTCAGATGTTCTTCAGTACTGGTGGCTATAGTTGCAAGTTTGTCTTTATATTTTCTCTTTGGCATGTGGGGATAATCTTTCACACATTTTCCTTTCCTCCATTCACATACATGTGAGTATTTGTAGGTGCTGGTTCCAGTATTACTGGGTGCATTGTAAGGTGGAACAGAAGTGTGTGTCTGAACTGAATCTCCACACCACCTCCCTGTGCTGTGCTTTGGTTTGTGTGGGGGAACAGCCTCAGAAGGCACAAACTTTACCTCCAGCTGAATTTAAACCAAGAGATGTGCTCTCACTGCTGCTGGGTCCATAGCACCAGACAAGGGATGGTCTACTTCAATGCTTTCTGAGATGTAAAGGGTGCAGACCTGAGGTCCTCAGCACCAATCCTTCACCTATAGATTCACGCCTATTGTACCGCAATACAGATGTGGCTACCAACACAGAGGTAGCCACAGACAGCATGGGAAGTACTTTTTTCTTCTTTTATTGCTATGAAACAGTAGAACCAGGGCAGGGTAACCTTTACTGGGTCAGTTATTTAATATCGCTCTTTGGCCCTGTTGACAGCAGTTTTTCCTTCCTTTCTACGCTGTCTGTGTGTGATGCACTCAAATGCATGTAATGTTTCAACTCCTGATCAAAAAACAGAGTTTCTGAAATGCTGAAACCAGGCGAACTTTGCTTTGCAGTTGCATTGGATGCTTTAGCTAGGGGCCAGAAAGTCCCTCAATATTTGAAATGGCAACTGGCAATCAAAAAAATAGAATAACTTTACATAAAATTGCACACAACTTGGTCTGGTGTTGAGTATGGACCTAATGTATCTGGAGACACTCCTCATACACTCTTTTTCCTGGTTTTAAGGAAATTTGCAGCAGGTAAGTACTAATTTATGCATCCCTTGGTCACTTGTATTCAGCCATCATAGGACATCTTTGGTGTTGTGTGCACTCCAGCACCCATGTGTGCCAAATACATGAAGGTTATAACTTCAGAGGATATCTCTTTATAAAGGCTGTGTGATCATAAAGCCCTGAAAATATAATTTTCTGTGCATCAGATTTCATACATAGTGCTTTTCTTCTCTTGGATACACAGGCTATTCAAACACTAGAACCCAGTGTGTTTGGTAAGGTTAGTGGTAAGGAATCATTCTAAGTGACATGTCCGATAAGATCCTGATGAAACTCTTGCATTTATTGAAGATAGTATGCCTGAGGATGTCAGCAGTCATGCTGTTTTCTCCATTCCCTCTCACTGTTCCTCATAACACCTTTTTGCACCTCTTTCTTATCTTTTTACTTGTTGCTTAATTGGGCTCAACTGTCACATCACACATGCTTCAGCTTCACTAACTTAAATGGTTCAAATCAGATAATAGTAAACTGGTTCATTTACACACATGTGGAAAACACAATGAAGCTTGGTGGTTTTAGTTTAAAACCATTCCCTTTTGTTCTATCACTATCTGCTTGTGTAAAAAGTCTCTCTCCACCTATTTTATAAGCACCCTTTAAGTACTGAAAGGCTGCTATAAAGTCTCCACAGAGCCTTCTCTTCTTCAGGCTGAACAATCCCAACTCCCTCAGTCTGTCTTCAGAGGAGAGATGCTCCAGCCATCTGATAGTCTTTGTGGCCCTCCTCTGGACTCGCTTCATCAGGTCCATGTTTGTCTCGTACTGGAGATCCCAGAGCTGGATGCAGTACCCTGTGTGGGGTCTCACAACAGCAGAATACAGGGGGGACCTTTGACCTGCTGGTCACGCTCCTTCTGATGCAGCCAAGGATGTGGTTTGCCTTCTGGGCTGCAAGAGCGCATTGCGGACCGATGTCCAGCTTTTTGTCCATGAGAACCCCCAAGTCCTTCTCTTCAGGGCTGTTCTCAATGACTTCTCCCAGTCTGTGTTCATATCTGGGATTGCTTTGACCCAGGTGCAGCACCTTACACTTGGACTTGTTGAACTTCATGAGATTCTCTTGGGCTCACTTCTGAAGCTTGTTCAGGTCACCCTGGATGACATGCTTTCCTTCTGTTGTGTCAACTGCACCACTCAGCTTTGTGTCATCTGCAAACTTGCTGAGGGAGCAGTTGATCTCATTGTCTTTGTAATTAAAAAAGATATTCCAGAGCAAAAGGTATAAAGTGATGTGAGAAAGCAGCTTGCCATGAAGTTTTAACCTGTACTCTGACTGTTTAAAGGAAGAAAAGCCACTCTATGTTTTCCTTTTCCCTTATTATGCCGCATAGAGAATTAAAATCACAGCATGATTTTAATTCTCTTCTGCAAGGCTGTTGGACTATCCCTGCTTGTGCTGCAGTGGAGCACCTATGCACCTGTGGGTGCTGGGGACAGGAGCCTGAACCCAGCAAGCTCCTCTTGGGCAGAAGGGTTCCTTTTAGCAGTTTCCCAAGAAGCAGGGGCTGAGGCCTTTCAGGTTTGAAACAAGCGTTGGGCTGATAAGAGGAACAAAGATAACTAAGTCCCTCCTTGGCATGGCCTATTGGAAGGCATTTCTGCAGGTTCAGCATCTTGAGACTGGGAGGGGAGGCTTCAGGCACCAGCAGTCATCATCGTCATCAGCTTCCTCCTCCGCAGGGAGGGTGAGTGAGCTGCTCCGCTGAGGCTGGAATCATGGGGGTCAAAGATACAGAAACATCCCATTGGCCACAGGGGCTCAAAGGGGAAGAACAGAGTCATTCCTCTCCTTCCTTGGAGGGTTTGTCTTGAGAGTCTTCTTTTATTGCTGGAAAATCCAATTAAAATACAATGTCTGGCTAAACTTGGTATCTTCATCGCAAAAGAGTAATAAGCTCTTTTCATTTTGTATGTCTCTCAGCTAATAAACTCTCCCCTTTTAGAGACAAGCTCTGAAGACAGATTTTTATTATCTTTTTTATTATTATTAGAAAGGAAAAAAAAAAGATAGTCTGAATACAGTACCTCTCAGACATCCTGCCCATGTCAAGGGCTGCCAAAGCATGTAGAGTGTGATTACAGCTTCCTATTTCATTGCTGAAGTGGCTCTATAAGTAACAGTATTCGATGAAAATTGCTGGCAGAAGCATTGCTTTAAAAGCATGAAAATATACTAAAAAATCTCCATAACTAGATGCTTTTTTTCACCTAAGCCTCCTAGAAGCTTCATAGGTCCAAAAGGAACAGATTACTGTAAAGATTTTTGAAACAACCTTTTTTCTACTGTGATAACCATTTCTGTTTTTCCCACTTGTTATCAAAGATCTGCAAAGCCAAGGTCTGAAAAACCAAATTCCAGTTGATACTGAGACTGATTTATTTCCTGAGCTGAAAAATTAACCTCAAATGAATTTGAGATCATGGACCAAAAAGAAATTTGTACAGCCAGACTTTGATAGCACTTGAGGCTTGAGGGGGAATCTTGACTCCATCTCTCACATTGTTATCACATATTTGCACATTTCAGCCAGTATTCCAAGATTTGGACTGTGACTTGTCTGAGTAGATGTCCCCCTGATAGCTCTAGTCAAGAAGATATTTCCAGGCTGCTGTCCTCAGTAGTTTGTTTCGGTACATAATCAATGTGATGACTTAAAAAAAAAATAAATTGGGCTGTATTTCCTCTCTGCATTTATTTGACTTCAGCTTCCAGCCTTTACTTTTACCTTGCCCCCTAAGTTCAAGCACCCTCAATCTGTGAAGGTGGCCTAACAAATTTTTTTTGCTCCTTTTTTTTTTCTTTTAAAAATGGGATAGATGAAATACCTTTGATCTCTCCTTCAGTAAGGTAATTCTCCAGCTCTTGAATTATTTTCATTGACATTTTTTTTTCTGTATTGCCTTCCTCCTTCCAAACTCTATTCCAAAAGTGGAGCCCCAGATCTGTACTCAGCAGTTGGTGGGTAACAAATTCTTGCATGGAGGGAAAAAAGCAGTCTCAATTCCTGCTCAGTGTTTGGACTTGCCTTCAAGGATTGTATTTGTCGTTTTGCAACATGGTGCAGGTTATTGTAGGCTTGCTTTGTCTGTTAAATGCTGAAGAATTATTTAGGGCCACAGCTCTTTGCTGTATAGCTTCATTTTTTCCCTATAAATAGACTGCATTCCTCATTCCTAGGCCTATTATTTGCATAGGTCTGTTTACAGAGCTGTTTCTCATAAGAGGCCCAGATCACTGCCTGAAAAACAGTTTACAGCTATAAAAAATTCAAATGACAATGTTGTCCATAAGGTAAAGATATCTCAATAATTTTTGGGCATATAAACCTAAACTAAAGATGGCTGTGTGTTCTAAGAGAAACTTCTCACACCAGTTCCAGCAATACTTGGGCTAAACAGTTGTTACTGTTTATCCTTAAATTTTGAAAGGAATAAAGCTACATGTTCTTTTACAAATGCTTTATATGTGTTTATCAGTCATTCACAGATTGTAGGCAGCTTTTCCCCCCTTCATGTGAGTTGGTTTTGTTTAGCCATATATTATTCTCTTCTCTATAAATCAACCCAGAGCTCTAACACTTTGTCTTTAAAGCAACAAAGAAGAAACTAATTAATTGTTTGGTAATCAGCTTATTCTGCCTCTACCTACAAACGGCTTTAAAGTACCATTAAAAAAAAAAAAGTCATAATTTTGGATGCAATGCGTTTCATGAGCAGTTTCAAAAATTTTTGGACTTTGCTGAGGAATACATTAGTTGAGGTAAAATTCTGAGCATCAAAGAGGCTTGATTTACTGTCAAATAACTGATATTGAGCTTTAAAATACAGACTACTTGGCTGTCAGGGAAAGTTAATTATTTAGAATTTTTTGTTGCTCTATTAACTCAGAATTATTTCTTCTGTGAGGAAACTTTTGCGAACTTTGATATATCAGAAGAAGACACTTTTATCTAATGATTATCCATAATCTAGCAATTATCCCGTTAGAAGGAGGAGAGACAAATTTCTGCAGCTTGATGAGAAATTCATACATATCTTTGAATAGTACATAATATCTTCAGATCTCCTGAAGTATTATCCATGACTAAATTAAAGACTTCAGGATGCACAAAATGATCTAGTCATTGTCCTTCACTTTTTTATGACTGCTAGGTTAAGATTTCCAAATTTCATCAGGAAAAGAAAAATCTGTATTCTGTGAACTTCAGAGAGATAAGTTTATCTCTTTGAAGAAAATAGTCCTTATTCCCACCAACGTTACCATTCATTTACACCACTTTGACAGTGAAAATAGGATTTAGGGTAAGTGCAAATGTGTCTTGCTCCATCTATATGGTTGGGAGTAGAGCAATTAGTGTGAGTGTCAGCCCCTACCGTTTTGTCTCCTTTTCTCTTATTTGTACCTGTGTCCCAGAGTGAGAATAGGGTGACATCTCCAGAATATAAGGGTAGGGACAAAGAGCAGAGTGACAGCAATTGTCACATGACAAAGTGCTAGTTTCTTGCAGGCCTCTGTTGAGCTCGATGACCTGCAAATTATATTTTTCAGGGGCTATATTTCAATAGGGATTTTTAAAGTGATAGTGTGATGTTGGAGAGCTAGAGCTAGAGATAAAAACTCACCCAAACTTTTCGAACGCCTGGAGCTGGCTATGCCCATGGGTCTGCCCTGCCACAAAATGTTCACAGTGCTCACGCATGCTCAGCACAACTTGCTTGCAGCTGTTGTGCTGCCCTGCACCACAGCCAGAGTCACTGTGGGATGTTTTCACTCTCATCTGAACTGTTAGAGGCTAAAAAACTTAGGGAAAGGTGGGTGCACATCTCCTTCCCCCCCCCTGTTTAACTTTCACTTACTCTGTTGGTTGATTGTGAGTTTTCAGTTGTGTAAGGCTGTCATGTCACGTTGGACTCAGTGTCTGAAAGCCAAAAATACTCGAGGGGCTGGAGGATCATGTGGCTATTCTTCCAGCCAAGTTTCCCTCAGATCTTTAAGCAGCTGCTTCAGAAATGCATTCTTACTGCAGACCTTCTGGTGACTTGGAGGGATTCACGTAAGGGCTCACTAATGACTCCTCTGTGCAGTGAACTTTGTGCCCAGGAATGCACTGTCTTCTATGAGTGCCAAAAAACACAGTTGCTCATTGGGGGCAGTTTGCTTAAGATAATCTGAACAGAGAGGCCACCCTTGTTCCCCTTTCAGGCAAACACACTCAGGTGTACTCTCACACATAGGCTGAAGATGTTGATGAACAAAGGCTGTTCTGTTACTACTGTAATGTACTTCCTCAAAGGATCAAAATAATTTACAGCTTTGTTGAATGAAACCCGATGGACAAATGTTATTTAGATGACAAAGCACACTTTAGTCCTGAAACAAGCTTAAATGCATAGTAAAGCAGGGAACAGAAAATTCCATCTTGTCTCCAGCAGCTGCTAGGCTGTGGCTTTCCCCCCCTCCTCTTAGATGTTTAAAGCAATCCCCAGTTTCTGGAACACTTAAGTTCTTTCAACAGTTTAGAGATTTTGTTGCTTTTCCTGTTTACTGTGATACAAAAGTTCTGTTTCTGTGCTGCATTTGAAATATCTTCTTCCCAGGGATACCTAAATACAATAATTCACAATTCACCCAAGTAAAATAATGTCATTCCCACCAGCATGAGAAAAGTGTTGGCCGTGGGTGAGGGAGGAGGAAAACACTGTGGTCTGCAGAGAGCAGTCACAGAAAACAGAAATGCACCAGTGTCAGCATTGCTACTCATAGACCTCCTCTTCTGATGTGGGTTGGGACTGGTCTAGTGTCCTTCCATTTCCACATTTCCTCTGCTTGTGCTGCCAACTTGACAGCACAAAGGGTGCAATTTCTTTGTGTAATTTTGACCTTCTGGCCCTGAGATTGCATCACTTGCAGCACATCTCACAAAAGCTAAGCATTTCAAGCTCCCTCTATCTATGGGATACAAAGCTGAGTGAAGTCAATGGAAGGACTCTCACTAGCCTCAGTGTATTTTGGATAAAGCCCTAAAGTGCAGCTTACATTCCATACATTTTAGCTTGGATTTGGATTTTCATAAGCTTTAACACTCCAGAAAGCTGCCAGCTTCACAAATCTACATCCAATAGTATGTGTTTTCAGCTTCTTGGTTTTGTAAGAATGCTTTGAAGCTGAGAGAACAGTTAATTTGCCAGGACTAGAACATGAACCAGTGAACTCAGCAGCACGGAAACACCACTTTTCATTGAAGATGTTGTGTGTCCTTCTAGTGCATGAACATTTGCACATAAGAAATATGAATGTACATAATAGCAGGTTCATTTGCAATGAGGGAGGTGAAAAGATATTTACAGCAGGAGGGTACTAATATTGCACCCAAATCCAGAAAAGAAAGTTCTGAATGTGTCTGCTTTCATTTTCAGTCTTGCTTACTCAGTGTAGGCTCAGTCTGTTTTTAATTCATATCCCAGAGCAGGTTATTAGAATAGCACTGAAATTTCTAATCCAAACTGAGACTTATTAGCTCAATCAGTTCTGACCCTGTCCGAGCTAAAATCAAAGCAAAACTTTGATAGGAACAGAACCAAATCCCTTTGGCTGTCTGGAAAGAAGAAATACTAATGATGCCTGAAATTAGTACAGCTACATCCATTTGCAGGGTCCCTGTCTGGCTCCTGGAGTGCTTTGCTATTTGCCATGACTGTCTCAGAAGAGTAATATTTTTACATTCATTGCAAAAATAAATGTAAAACAGGAAATAGTTTTGTCCTGTGGTGATAATTAACTTCTGAATATAGCCATGAAACTGTTTAGTACAGGAAGGAAACAGTTCTTTAAATAAATAAAAAAAAGATTTTAAAAATAAACAAAACCTTTCTTTGGCAACATTTTTGAGCATTGAATATGGAAATAAATCTATACAAAATACTTCACTGCAGGTAAAAATAACATGATTTCTTGACACTGGCCATAATACATCCAAAATAATGAAACCAAAGAGGGGACATTAAGAGAGCTAGTTAAGTAAAAACTCCAGTCGTATTTTCAGGCTATGAAAATTTTTCTATAATTTTCAAAAGTATAATTATATAGTCAAAAGTAGTATGCTGCTTTGCTTAGCACTTGAAGTTGCTGCACCGATGGGCATTTCACAAACCCAATTCAGTCTGATAATATTGGGGCAAAGAGACCAGCTGAAAACTTCAAGTCTATCTCACCGTTTACACTTGGGTCTCCAGGAAAATGATTCATTCTGCTTTGCTGCATGTTTGCAATAAAGGGGAAACCAGCAATATTTTGAACTCTACTCTTCTGCACCTGTTGGTATTATCCTTTTTCCATGGTACAGCTGCCAAGGCATATGAGGCTCTAGTTCCTTTGTGCAAAGAGACTCCTTTTCATCATCTTTTCCAAGAAGTAAATTTAGGCTAACAGCAGACAGGAGAAATGTGACATGAGCTCTCACTTACTGTCTATCAGTACTCTGGCTGTACCTGCAGTTTATCAAGTTAAACATAAGAACGATTGACACTGTGGGAATAACAGTCATCTAGACATGTCATTCAGGAGGCAATAACACATTTTTTTCCTGCACTTTGTTTTAGGGAACTTGGTGTTCAGCTTGAAAGTTTGTAGAATAATTTGTTACAGATCTGTAATGTTTATTAGTAGAGTGTGGGCATAAAACTAATAAAAACCCCAACCCTTGATATAGGTATTCTTTTTTCACTTTACTCCCTGATTTATTCATTTATTTATTAAAAAAAACCCCAAACTAATCAGACTTATTTTAATGATTGAAAAATAGTGTCACCTAATCAATGCCTTCCTACTGTCTTGCTCATTACTAAAAAAGGAAGCTATAAAAACCTTTAGTTGCACCCAGTAACAGGACAGAGCACAACTATATAGTTAGTGTGACATGTCTGAAGGATAAAGAACCTAAAGTAAAGTAACATCATCAGTCTGTAATAATCAACAAAGATCTGCTGGAAAACATTTCAGATTTCAGAGTAGTCCTTTCCTGTATGGGTTTGTTTTCATCCTGTGCTGTGTTTGCTTATGGCAGCAGGAAAGACTGCAGACTTTTACAGAGGTTGCTGGACTGGGTGTTTTTTGCCCTTCTCTACATCAAGACATCAACAGTTACCCACAGAAGCTCTTCAGCGTGAGCTGAGAAACTGAGATCTCATTATCTTCCCTTGATCACAGAAGGAAAGGTTATGAAGTGAAAAAGAGACGTTTCAAGCCCTCAAAAGTCCTCTAGCAGAGCTATAGTGCTAAAATTTTACTCATTGGTGTGAATCATTTCATGTTCTTGCATGGAAGTGCCATGAAAGGCCCTGGTCATCTCAGCAAGCTATTTATCTTTCTTGAGACAAGGCATTTGCTGTTGATCTCATTTTTAAGAGAATACAGAAACATTAACTTTATTGCATAAAAAGCAACTCTCACAGCTTAAGGAGAGAAGAAAAACCTCTCTGAGTTTACACTTGGGTCATGACAGGAAGGAGACTGAGACTTTTTCCTTTCAGATATGCCTGATTTCTCAGCATCTTTTAATCAGAATAAGCTGCACATGCTGTAGGGTCTCTAGCTATATTTTGCAAGTGCCTTCTAGGGTTTCCTTCTTTTTTTTCAAAGCAAGACCTAGATCCAAAAAAGTCTTTCAAAGTTGCACCATCCTCCTTCTGTTACAGCCTACTTCTAGCACAGCCCCCTGAATCTCTGGGCTCATAAAAGTAGATAGTATTTAGCTGCTTTTCTCTCCTGTTTGTCTAAGCTGTGGGCACTGTTTTGGTTCCAGTGAAGGTGCCTCACAGGTCCTGTACACAGATCATATAACTATCACACTGGAATAGCATTGGCAGAATAAGTTCAGTGGCTTGTGTTAATACTGATGTTCACCCTCCCTCCTCCTTTACTTGCTCAGCTTACAAGCAAGAAAGCTACTTTAGTGTGTGCACTGGTTCAGTGATATGACAGCATTCAGTAAGTCTTTGAAGGTCCAAGCCTCTGAGTTGGTCCCAGTAACTGTACAGCATTACTCGATGCTACAGGTTTCATGTTCCCAGTGACTCCAGTCCTCAATGCTAAGCTAGTGATTTTTCTGGAAACAAGATCCCCAAAGCCAAGATGTCTTTACAACACATCATGTCTTTACAACATCTCCCTCCACCCAGGTCTCTTGGTGGTCAGGGAGAGGTACAGGCACTCCTAAAGTGTGGTGCACCGACCCTGTCTCAGGGAGCCACTGTAGCACCAGTTGGATGGCGGCTGGGTGGTCAGTGTCTGTCTCTCTGTCTCTCTCCATGGGTTCTACAGGTACCTAGGAGGTAAAAGTGGTGGTGAGGGGGAGGTTAACACTACAAGGTATTGCAATGTGTTTATCTGTATGTGATTAGACACCTTAAAAATCTGTCTATTCATTTGAATGAGTTTTGTAGTGACCTTTCTGACAGATGTAATAAGAAAGGAGAAAGGAAATTACTGTTTAATGTAGATTTTATCTGGATTTTTTTGCTTGTTTGATTGCCATTACGCCTATAGTGCTCCCTGGTAGCTCTGAAGGTTGGTAGCTCTTCACTTACATTTTTCCTTCAGTAAAAGCTCCTTCTAAAGGACTCCCAAACCAATTCCTTAAAATAAATGCTGAGCAAGAGCCGAGCAGTGGCAAATAGACACTCAGGGGTAGATTTTTTCTTAAAAAATAAATTGTTCCTAATTTATGGGGGTGTTTTGCATAGGGTAATGCTTACATGGGGAAATGAATCTTTGAACTGGATGATCACTTGCTGCCCAGACAATGATGGGAATCTCTACCATCTTCTGTTGAACTAGATGAGACTTCCTAAAGGGTAAATGCCACCTGGAGTACTACATCCAGTTCTGGGGCCTCTAACATAAGGAAATGGACCTGCTGGAGCAAGTCCAGAGGGCCATAAAGGTCTTTAGGGGGCTGCAGCACCCTGCCCATGAAGACAGGTTGAGAGAGCTGGGATTGTTCAGTCTGGAGAAGAGAAGGTTCTAAGGAGACCTTACAGCACCTTCCAGTACCTAAAGGAGCTACAAGAGAGCTTTGTACACGGGCAAGCAGTGATAGGACAAGGGGGAATGGCTTTAAACTGAGAGCAGTTTAGATTAGATATAAGGAAGAAATCCTTTACTGTGAGGGTGGTGAAGCACTGGAATAGGTTACCACAAGAAGTTGTGGATGCGCCGTCCCTGGAAGTGTTCAAGGCCAGGTTGGATAGGGCTTTGAACAGCCTGGTCTAGTGGAAGGTGTCTGCCCATGGTAGGGGGTGGGTTGGAACTAGATGGTCTTTAAGGTCCCTTCCAACCCAAACCATTCTGTGATTCCATCTATGAAATTCTTAAGGCCCAGCTGGCCTGACTGCTGTAGTCTGTGCATGAACCAGTGCTGTCACTTCCCTATAAGATACAGACAAACCACCTCATATCACACCTGCACACGAAGGGATGCGCTGTCAAACCATTCCCACATCTGCAGAAACAGCTTCTGCTGACTAATTACAGATGTTTTCTCCACGTACAATTAGGCGAATGCTGCAGCTCCCCCGGGTCCGGGTGCGTGGACCCTCCTCTGACACTTGGCTTTAAAACTGGGACTCGGTAGTAAGGAGGTTTTTTCCGATAAAAACCCGTTCCCGGCCGGCGGTCAGGCAGCCGGCAGGCGGCAGCCTGTGCCCGCGTATGGCCTGCAGGGGGGTTCTCCACAGTGTTACTTTTTTTTTCTTTTCCTTTTTTCTTTCTTTCTTTTTTTTCCCCCTCCCCTTGTGGCGTTGCACATTGTGTCTCCTCTTAAGCTGTTTCAATCACGTCTGTACAATAAACCCCTCAACTCCCTCCGTGCATGCTGTTATGAGTCAAGCCCTAAGCCATCAGCTTTCCTCAGCACCCCCCTGGTGCAGACCTCCTACTTATTCTGACTCCATCCCAATTTGCACATTCCCTTTCCCATCCAGGACTTTCTACCCCAGCCACCACCTCCCTTCAGTGAGGGACCTCCATCCTGCAAGGCCTCTGTTCCCGTATCTCTCCTGAGTTCTGTGGGAGTCTAGGGAAAGCCAGTCCCCAGGAGGCAAGGCCATGCATCCAGGCACAGCAGCTGCTGGATTGCAGCATTATCAACTAAGTGTAGAGGAGATTGGGAACTTCACCATTTGCAGGGGCCAGGTTTTGACTTTGAGTGCAGCAGGTTTTCTCCTGTGTTTTGTTATGCTCAGAGACCTCAGGTGGAGCTGTGGTGCTGGATCCCCATAGCCCTGTTGAGCTCTGTGAGCAGAGGAGGAAGTGAGCAGCGGGGGAAGCAAGCAGCCCAGACACTAGCAACATCAGGGTCTTTTGTGTGCACTAGAGGCTGCTGCCTTAACACAGTTGGTAATGTCTGAGCTTCTGGCTTTGAGCATCAGGATCAAAGCAGCAGTGTCTGAACAGCAAGATCTGAACAGCAAGGTGTTCAACCCGCTGAGTTGGGAAGCGGGTAAGAGCGTTGGTTCAGCACAGGCAGGCAATAAAGTGCAGCAAAAGATTGCATTGCCCCAAGATTTAGGGTCTTCTGTTAAATTCCTGCAGGGTGCTGTAGCTGGATCCTTTTCGCACTTTCCCAGGCACTTGAATGTCCATCCCAGATAGACAGCATAAAATGTGAGGCCATAGAAGATGGCTCCCTGCTGCCCCACATCCAGCAGGTCTGGCCACATAGTACATGGATTGGGAAAATGTTCTCAGGTAAACACCCTCCTAAGGAACCCTTGCTAAAGAAATGCAGCAACTTGCTGAAAGTTGTGAAGTTCTTTCACTTTGTAATCGTGATATTTTAAACACTTTACAACCAGATGAGAGACAATAGAAGGTATCTGGGCTTTAATTGTTTGGTGTGCCTGGGAACCACCACCTGGGAACAGCTTTTTTGGTGACAATTTGAAGCAATTTCTTCTTGGGCAGGCCAATGGAGACAAAGCTTCTTATAGCCCATCACCCCACTTTCACCTGCTAAATAGCCTTCCCCGCAACCCCAGGCCAAGAATTAATTGCGAACTTAAGTGGGGAGTCCTAATCATCTATCCGTGAGCTTCAGGGAGTCTTATTTTTATGTTTAGTGTATAATGATAAAGTTCTATTGCTATCATTCTTCTTGCCACTGATGGATGGCAAGAAAAGACAACACCAAAAACATGGAAGAGTCACAAGTGCCAACCTGATATAGCCTGTCCTGCAGCCCCACTCTGTACATCATATTCTGTTGTCTTCCCAGTTTGTTATGCAAGAGGGCTGTTCTGTGCAGCATTATTCTGTTCAATCCCTAACACTACCCTATGGGATAATGGGGATCATATACGTAGGATAGGCAGGTTTTTTTGCAAAACAGCATTACTGGGGGGTACTGTGAAATCCTTACTGCCTTCCTACGGCTAGAAACACTTCCAATTTATAAGAGAAAAGACACCAATTAAGAAATTCTTTTTTGCATGTTGCAACATTAGACATTTCAGTACCCTTCCTTTAGTCAAAATAAATAAGTATGAATTAGTGTGCTTTGGCAGTGGTAGGGTGTGTGTGTGTGGGGGGGTGTGTGTGTGTGAGAGAGAGATTTTAGATTGTGACTCTAGGGACAGGTTTTCAGCTTTTTTGTCTACCTGTCCCCAGGATGGCAGGGCCAGGGACACGGGTGTTAATGGCCATGCGAAGACAAGCTTGACGGGAGGATTTCTGAGCTGTTTATTGAAGTCTTGCTCTCTATCTCCAGGCCTCAGGCTAAGAATAACAACTCACCTCTGTGCTGCTGTGACCACTTGCAGGTGTCTTTGCCGTGGGAGGCCAGTATATCATCAACTGTTTGACTTGTGAGGAACCTGTTGGGAGATGCAAACCTGGAGGGAGATGTATATGTAGCATATATGCCTCCCTCCTCAGCTGGTAGTTTTTTAAATTTGAGTTTCTTCCTGATAATGAGGAGGTGACTTAGTGCAGAGGAAATATTTTTTTTTCCAGTCTTGGTGGGAGAAAGGCTTTGCTAAATAAAAAGATAGGCAAGACAGGAAACATGTTATTGCTGGGCATTACCCAGAGCAGTTGTAATATCTCATAGCCTCATGGACCCTAAGATTCAATTCTTAATTTTTGATAGCAAAAATGCTATGCTGTGCATATGGATACCCAGGAAAATAATGTTTTAAATGATGATATATTCCCAGCTACATAGTTCACCTGCAGCGTTTTGTTTTGCAGCCAAAAAGCAGGCTACACAAAGCTTCTTAAATAAAATAACATACCCTGTTGATCTTATTTGCACCTAAGAAGTTGAAGAAAAAATTACTTCTCCACTAATAATTTTAAAGTGGATGCTCAGCTGCTTGGGCTAGGATGAAAAGGATAATAAAAGTGGCTTAAATACTGTATTTACCCTTTTATTTGTTTTATTTATTTATTAACCCCTTATTATACCAAAACAAGACAGATGGTTGCTGGACCAATATGTAGTTGTGCCTAAAAAACCCTTGCCAATGCATAGCTCCAGAATGTGCTCAAAATGAACTTTTCTTGTCTAAAATCTCTCTGTACCTGCCCATCTCACCGATGTCTAATTGCTGATGGAGGCGTTGCATGATGGGAAAAAGAAAGAAGAAATAACAATGAGGTTTTGTAACTACAGACAAATGCGATCATCTGAGAATTTCTTGAATGGTAAATGCAGTGATGTCTTAGAAGCTAGGATACCATGGAGATAGTTGCCTTAGCAATGTTTTAGCCATGTAGATAATCACAATCAAACCTGTCTCTTGTGGCAAAATGATGCTGCATTATTTTATCTTTTTGCAAAGCTTTTGTGAATGTGAAGTAATGCGGTTTATGAGTTTTTATTTAGACATCAGATTTTCTCTAAGGCTTCTTTTCCTTGTCATTGTTTATTTTTCCACTGTTGTTAATTCTGAAAATAAATGGCTTTCATGCTAAGGCTTTGTACATATGAGAGCCTGACTGATTTAGTCCCTGTCTACCTCAAGATAAAAAAAAATCCCACTTATGGGGTAGAAACAATCCATTTTAGAGGTTCTGTTCAGGTTTTCATCTTTTAAAAATTAGTACAGCCTGAGTTGCTGTAGGTTTAATGTTTCCACAGCATGACATAATTTAAAAAAAATCTGTGTATTTTCACAGCACACACTCAGACAAACCAAATGTTATGAAAAATGGAATATGTAGGCAGATATCTCTGTTATGATTTACAGAGTATCTTAATAAAACCAGTATGTAAATAATAAAGTGATATTGAAGACAAAACCAATTATCTCTTCTACTTAGAATTGGAAGTATTTGCATTTAAAGGTTATTTATTAGGAAGGAAGGCAGTTTGCAATTTTAGAACAGGAAAAACTGCTGCCTGGTAGGGCAACAGGCTCCCAGAGATGACGAGAAAGTGTTGATGGGACAGTGGCGGCCTCTGTGTGGTGTGTGTTGGCCCTCCCAACACCTCTGGCTTTAGATTCCAGAGTGCTGGAGTGGCCAACCTGGCTTTCCAGGACTTTCACTCAGGATTTTGTCTTGCATTACAAAAGCTCTGTGATTTTCGGGGTGTGTAGAAGCCCTGGACTTGCCCAGTGACAGTGTTTGGTTTTACTTCATCCATGTGTGTGCTCCTTACACCAGGTGAGAAAAGGGCTTGTCCTCTTACGGAAATATCTAAAGGAAAGGTATTATCCATTGAAAATTGTAGTGTCTTCAGTGTTTCTTGATATATGTTAGCCATGTCTAAAAATGGGAACCTTGTGAAGCCAATAGCTGCTACCTTCTTAATTTCAGTAATTCACCACATTCTCCCTACCTTCCCTTTCATTTTTCTCCCTTTCAAGAAAAACAAGAAAGCACAAGTCAATGAAGGCTTATTTATGCTGATCATTTCCAGACTGTTAAACATAGACTTGTAGAGTAGCTCAGGTTGGAAGGGACCTCAAAAGACCACCTGGTCCAATTTTTTTGTGGGAAAGGGAGCCTAAATGAGACAATTTAGCACCCTGTTCAATCACGTTTTGAAAACCTCCAGCAATGAGAGCTCCACCCTGTCCCTGGGGAGGTGGTTGCTGTTATTCTTACTCTAAAAAGTGTCTTTCTTATATTGAGATGAAACCTACCCTCATGCAACTTGTACCCTTTGTCTCTTTTTCATGTGGCTCCTTGTGAAGAAAGAGCCTGTCCTCTTTTAGTTGTTTTTTAACTACTGGAATGTTATAATGAGGTTCTCTTGAGCCTTCACTTCTGCTGGGGGAAAATACTTAAATCATTTAGTCTTTTATCCAGCCGTTTGATCATCTTTGTGGCCCTCCTTTGGACTTCTCCAGTCTGTCCACATCTTTTTTAATTGTGGTGACTAGGACTGGACACAGTACTCCAGCTACTGTGCAATTATGGGAAGAGTCAAGTTTGTCAATCTACTTGTAAGGACAGATAAAAAAGACTAGGATATATGAACTAAGGGTGTGGAGAATAAAAAGAAAAAAGAAGTGCAGGGTTGGGGAAGGAAATGTCACCTGGGGAATTTCTGATTCAGATTTGGCTCCTTTGCTTGGAGCTGAGACCTGTGTTTGTGGTGGCTTGTATGTGCAGTGTTTTTTCAGTAGCCTCCATTACCTTCTAGCCTGCAAGGCCATGAGAGCTTAAATCTGCACAAAATCATAATCAGCTTTTTGTTATTTCTGTTTCAAGTGATTTCTCCTACTGGGACTTAAGCAGAGCCTATTGCTGTGCTATTTTTGCCCCACAGCCCTGTAGGTCTACCTGTGTGTCCTGTACTGAGATCTCTGCAGGGAGGAGCAGGTATGTGCTCTGACAAGTCTGTGCTCCCCCGCCATAGGGATGTTGGAGGCTGACGGGCCTGTTTCCCAAGCTCTTGCTGTCCTCTGCAGTGGCTTTGGAATTTTATGCTGAAATATTCCCATGATTAAACTCTACAGTATGTGTTTAAGACAGGCTGATCTTTAACTCAGCCATCATGTTGGATTTGTGCACAAACGAAGTGTTTTTTATAAGGTTTCACACTGAATTTTAATTATGAGAACATAAAAGCTGTTTGACTGTTATGCACTGGTTTTTGTTGTTACAATCACCAATAATAATCATATAATAAAACCTAATTTTCATGGAGGTTTGACTCACAATTCATAAACGCCCCTGGCAACTGCTGGAGCAGCAAACTGTCATATAAAACTCAAGTACCTGTGCTCTGCTTAACGAGGGGCCATCATGAGAAGGAGATCGGCAGCATGACAGGGCTTTCCAAGGGAAGCTGGGGGCTGGGAAGAGAGTGGTATCTTCCATGAGGCTGCTGCCACTGCAGTTGCTGGAGAACAGCTGTGTTGTGGTGTTGAAGCAGTGCTGTTGTAAGCTGGGAAGATGTTCTGCAGTAGTGACTATTGTGCCATAGATGTAGAGATGATTTTAGCTTATTTTATGGGACAAGTCAGTGCAAGTCAATGGGAAATTTGTGGGTAGACATGAAAAAAGTAGAAGACCCATGTCTGTATTTGTTTCAATGCATCTTATAGTGGTTAATTTTGAAGTTGCAAAGACGTTTAAAACATTGGAAATGTTCTTGGTGGAAATAAACCAACAGGAGTAATAACCAAAGATGCACTCAAAAAAATCTTCTCCTTGGCATTTTTAACATGCTTGCACTGAAGTGAACATTGAGTCAATTCAATTTAATCCTAATATATTTGTTTTAATTTTTTTTAGGAGAACACCTACCAGGGACAGATGTACTTGGATAACAAAGATGACAGTACAATTTCTAGACTACAAGAGATGGAGCTGAATCAGACATCTTCACATCAAACCAGTTTATCTGCAAAGGTGGCAGCCAAACCAGTGACCAGAAGTTGCAATGAGCTGCATCTACTGAAAGAGTATCATGGCATGGTACAGAGCCTTGAAGAACCACAGAACCTCTGTGAAAAATCAGCAAAAAGGGAGGAAAGTTGCATTGCTCTGGGGAAGGATTTCACTCCTGTGTCCATGCAGGGAAGGTAAGAATAAAGACAAAAAGAATATTTTTTTCTCCAAATCCAAATTAATTTTTATTTCCTTGTAGAGCAGACATGTACATTCATTAAGTGAGTATTGTTTCTCTCACCCACATGGAGAACTGGAAGCTTAATGGGACATCAGAGCAGTTGTAATTGCCATGGAGGGGTTGTTGATCACTTGATTTCTAAACTAATCTTAGCTTTAATAGCAGACATGGACCAATTTTGCTCTGTTTTCAAGATCAGACAGTTGGCTTTTCTTCCCTACTTAGTGTCAGAAAACATAGAGACGTTTTTCACATCCCACCCCTTTACTGTTTCAGAAAAATGCATCATAAAGCCATAAACAGAATCACTACAGCTAAGGCTGTGAACACTAAAGTGACACTGACAGCCACTAATGGCATCAGCTGTGACAGCTGACACACCACCTATCAAATGTACAAGGTGTGTGTGCTCCTCATGTATCCTCTCCTGCATCAGCAAAGGTGCAGGTTGGTGGGCAGAGGTGCTAATCTTTCCTGTTGTGACAGATACAACATCAACAATTCTATTTGTAAGCATTTAGAAATATTACATAGACCCCAAAATATTTCAGGTGGCTTTTTGAACATTTCTTTTTCACCTGTTGACTTTGTTAAACCCCTTTGGTAGCAGGATGGAGCAAGCTTTGCACCAGCAGCAACCAGAGTGAGTGGAAGGCAGCCAGGGTGGACTGTCAACTTTGTCAGGTAGTTTTAAGAATTTCTAGAGGTGACTTGACAGAGTCTAAAGTGAGAGAAGTGCTGTACCTAATCCCAAGCTCCTGCAGAACACAGGCCTTTAGATGCTGCCTAGGGATGTCTGCATCGAGCATGATGGCTTACATTGCAGTGGTGAGTAGAGTGCCAGCACAATTTCAGGAACATGATGCTGGAGAACTTTGTTGCATGGCTACAAATTAGGAAAAAACAGGGTAGATTTCAAAGCAATTTAATGTTTAAATCAGATTTTTTTAAACTTAAAATTAAATAAACACTACAATACAATACAATTTATTTAATGACATAATTAAGGTGAATTAGAAGTGTAATGCAGATAAGAATCCTTGGTCTTACCTGTAGTCAGCCAAAATTTTTATCCAAGCCCCAGAATTTTCTTCTGTTTCTCTCTCTCCTTTCCTCCTTTCTCGTCATGTGGTTCTCCATAGCCGTTCATGTTCAGGTGGGAGGTGTAGTCCTTGGGCTCCCCCCAGTTCTGGGCAGGCTGGTCACATATCTGCTTTGCTGAGAAGGGCTGAGATCTGTCTGCATCTGATGCCTCTGCATCTCAGTTAGAAAGAAATGTGATTATACTGGGAAGAAAGGGAGATTGGGGCATTTTGGTAGATTCCCTGATTTGGGCAAGGGGAAGCCAGATTAGCTGGGTGAGTTTTGCTGTGCTTCTTACTTATCTACACTATGCACATCTGAAAGTATTTCTGTCAGAGTGAGAATTGGAAATCATTATAACTATGCTTCCAAATATTAAAAAAATAATCAAATTATAAGCTTTACCACAAAAGCCCTATAAATACTTCAGAAATTAATTTTTTTCAGTGTTCGAGTATTTGTTGTATTGACTAAGAATTTTACTAAGAATCAAATCTTGTTAAAGTTCTTCGGTTGAGCATATGGAATGAAAGAGCTAATGTCTTGTTCAGAAAGAGCATATATGTGAGGATGGGAAGATGTGTTAATTTCACTTTTATGTCTTGCTACAGCTGTGTTTGCCAGTGCTGTTAACTATCCTGGCACAAGACCAGCTCTCACCCTTCTGGCTAAACTTCTTTCTGTTATTTTTCAGTGAGTGATATGAATTTGTGTACAGGAGATATGCAACTTACTGTCAGCCCATGAGCCATGGTTTGGTGGTCACAGTCACAGGTGCCAGAGATGAAAAATACAAGATCATGGGGGAGCCCACCTTCCTACGAGTGCAGGAAGTAACTCCAGGTCTTTTGCTAACACTGTTTTCCTGTTGAGTAAACTGTAGTCAGTGTGCGTGATTTAGGAATGAATGTACAATGAAATAGCCACCCCCATGTTCCCTTGCAGATAAATTTTTATGTAATCTTCTACTGCAATATATTAGGGCTCAGGAAAGGATCCCTTGAAATTTCTTCTTGTTGATCCTTAACTCTTGCTCCTCCAATATTGTTTTTTCTTAGGTTTTTTTTTTTTTTCATGGAGATGAAACTTACCAGGCTCTTCTAAGGATATACTTTTACCAATATACATTCAGTGCAGTTAAAATACTGATGTGACCTGTATGACCCCTCTAGTATTACCCTTAGGTCATTGGGACTACTCAACAGAATGCAAATAAAAACATGGATAAACCTTTCCAGACTCACAACTTGTTTGATTAGTTTCATTAGAATGAAAATTATGTTTTAGTGTAAATTGTTCTTTTGCTTGCAAAAAAAAAAAAAATGATTAAAAAAAGAGGACACCAAATCCTTTTTTTTTAATTATTTCCCATTAAATGCTCCACTAAATTGTCACGTCTGTATGGTTTGTTTTAATGTATCTACTTAGTGTAAATTGCTGAATTATCTTGCAGGAATAAGATTCCTAGATTCTCTAAATTGTTCAAATGTGCACTGAGACAAGACTTTCTAATGAAATTATTTAACAGAACAAGGGATTTATCTTGGTCTCTAAAATTACCCTTAAAAAATGTGTCCTTGAGTTAAATGGGGCCCTTTTTCTGGGGACATAGGTGTCCACCCCATTCTGGACTGAACATTTTCATTTGACTGCAGCACAATCCTGCAGGTATTTTGTGGTCAGTCCATATTGTCTCAGGTTGCCTGCCTGTCAAAATGCCTTCTCATTTACTTTGCATATTGAAGTGCAAAGAAGTAACTTGTGACTCCAGCTTTTACTGCATTGCTTTAGACTCCTGTGGCTCTATGGGAGGAGGTCTGGACCATCCACATTGGGTCACTTCAATGACCTTGTCTTTCCAGATCATCTTTCCCCCAGAAATAAGCCTGTCTTCCTTTTTGTGAGCAACATACCTCCTTCAGTCCTGCTTGCTGTGGGAAATGTAGGCATGCCTCTCTGAAGTGGACTATGAATGAGCTCCAGTGGTGTTCAGTTCTGTGGGAATGCACATGGCCTAGGTGTATGTTTGCACCAAATTGTGGTGTAGTTTGGACTATCAAAGATGAAGTACTGAAAAATGGCAGTGAAATTTGTATTTTGATTTTTCATTTCTCTCATTTTCCTCAGCCTTTGAACAATGGCTTGACCAGGCTCTTTTTTATTGCAGTTGCATGAAAGTGACTTTTATAGTCAATGGACATTGCTCCAAGCCAAATTCCTGAGCCCCTTACCTTGCAGGAAGATTCCACACTGCTTTGTGGCAGCGTGGGCAACACTCTTCAGGTCAGCACTCAGGACATCTCCAAAGACACAGGCTGCTTCCTTCCATCATATCTCTGTATGTGAGGGATGTGGCCCCCAAAAACCCCCTTTGGTCTCATCATCATCAGTGGGAAAAACTTAACAGCATAGCTTTATATCAAGCAAATCTGAAATCCTCCTTTGTGATCCAAAGGAAGGGGTGAAATCAGATATTTTTGGCTTTGGAGTTTGTGAGCATCAAAGGCTTCTATAGAAATGAGATGAGTAGGAATTCTTAACCCCATGTAAGCAATTACTTTGCATTACTCCACTTCTGTGTGATGAATTTGTGCCTGGAATTTGCTGGTCATTTAATATGATAGTCCTTGGAAGTTTTTTTCTTTATTATTTGTACCTTATTTAAACAAAGACAGGTACATCGTGCCATCTTTAAATCTATATCTGAGGATGTTTTAGACATGTTCTGTGTTAATATATTACGATATGAGATTTAAATACTTTGAGAGCTAAAAATCAACCTTCAAAGTACTTATTCTCATTACTTCTCAGAGTAAATTTGAACATAATTGTTGCCTGGTATTAAATCTGCTCTTCCATCTTGTTACCAGTGACAGGAGTTGAGGAAAACAGCATGAAACTGAGTTAGGGGAGGTTTAGGTTAGATATCAAGAAAAGTTTTTTCACCCAGAGGGTGGTTGAGCACTGTAACAGGATCCCCAGGGAAGTTGTCACAGCACCAAACCTTACAGAGTTCACAAAGTGTTTGGACAATGCTCTCAGGTGCATGGTGTGATTCTTGGGATGATTTGCACAGGGCCAGGAGTTAGACTTGATGATCCTGACGGGTCCCTTCCAACTCAACATATTCTATGATACTAGGATTAAGAAGATTCATCTATGGGATAATGGAAATTATTATCTTTTTTGGGTTTTTTTTTTGAATCTGCTTGAATTTGTTTTTCATCAAGCAAAACTATTTGTCTCAGCATTTCTCCTGTCCATCAGTTTCACTTATGTAATGCTCACTTATGTAAGAAAATGTTAAAAAAATCAATCAAATCCAACTCTTCCTTTGTCCTGAATCTGTGGATTCAGAATCAGTGGGGAGATTGGTCTGCAGTGAGAAGATCAGTGAATTAAAAATGTCTATTGAATTCTTGGTTTGTAGCAATACAATAGAAAGATTGCAATTATATTTCCTGTTAGTTGGAGAAACTTGGAGAGGATAAGATATGTATTGTGAAAAGTCAATATAAGAGTGAAGTTATGCCTTTAGCCTTGAGGGATTATAAATCTCAATTTGGATTTTTAATTATGTTGATGTATTGCTACTTTTAAAAGATGTTTATGAGATTTAGAATTAGATGTCAAGAAGACATGGTTTCTGTCTAAATAAGTAAAATTTATGTGACAATTTAAAAGCTTTTTCAGACGGGGAAAATGCTGAAGGAAAAGAACCCTCAAAACCAATAAAACCACATTTTTTTGCGTATCCTAAGACTAATTTTGATCTTTGGCTATTAGAGCAAATTGGATCGTCAAACAGGGAAAGCATCATTTTCACGTCATAACTGCATTTTGTGTAGGAACCGTTCTTAGTTTTCATGTCAACCACACAAACATTAGATAAGAGTTCAGGACAGATAGATGACTTCACAGTGAACTGCCACCTTCATCATCATTCTCATGTGACCCCGGGTGATCTTGCTTGCTGCCTAAATGATGGCACTTCTGGCTTTCTTTCCATTTCTTATCAATAGTGAATGTTTCTTAGTTTTGATTCCCCATGAGGATCTTTAAATGCCATGACACTGAAAATATCAAAGAAGTTTTAAAATCACAACTTTGCTAATTCATTTAGTTTGGTTCATTTGTTTTTACATACACTCTAGCAAATATTTGTTGCTTACATGGAGGCTTGGGGCTACAACACAGCTTTTCATGAACAAACTGTGTAGTGGCATGGGACTGCTGAGACATGCTTAGCTTGGGTTAGAGCTCCCTGCTGTTGCCCCTACTGTATCATAAAATACCATTCAAAACCTAGAAAGCTCGAAAGAAGTAATAAGTAGTTCTAGCAAAACTTTAGGTTGAATGGTTGGAAGTATAACAGAAAGACCACATTATGCACAGTGGACAAACAAATAAGTTATTGCAAGATTCTGCTGCCCCATTCTAATTTGCTCTTCCCCAATCCCTGGGAAAAAGGCATCTTGCAGTGGTAATAGAAGGAAGACTGAAATCTGGTTATACAATGTAACTTAAGGAGAGGATTTGACTTCATTTGAGTAAAGGAGCTGTGTTCAGCAAAAGACTGATTTTAACAGTTTTTCTTTTAATGAAACATACAGAAACAGTCCTCACTCATAGTAAGTTTCCTTGAGTTCAAAGTTATTTCATTTCTTTGTTGCTGTGTATTATTCATCATCTCAGTGCTTATTTCTTATAATTATTCATGGTATCTGACATTGGTCATGTAATAAAATTTCTGTTCTCCCATTGACAAACTAAAACCATAGAGCTCCCACTCAGCCACTCAAATGCTTTTTGATTTTGACAAAACATTTTGTAAACAAAACCCCACCATTTTTAATGTTTTATCTACGTGCTCTGTTGAAAGAAATAGGGGGTACTAATTAACTGTTTCACATTTTTCCGATTGTTAGGCTGAAAACTGAACTCAGCACTCAGTGAAAAACTTGCAGTGTTCTAACCTCCAAAGATGAAATGTTTCAATTGAGTCCCTGTGACATCACACCAAACTGTTACATTTTGCAAGCAGCTGCTGTTTTCCTAATAGTTAATAATATGGTTATGTGGGGTTTGTCACTGCGACACCTCTTAGGTCACCTGTGGTAAAATGCCAGCAACACAGAAGATACAATCCTCTTTGGGCATGGACAGCTCTTTTCTCATGTAAACTACTGTTTAAACAAGGAAAGGCTTTTGATTAAGGCCAGCAATGATTTTTTTATATTGAAGGGTTAAGGCAACCAGTCAGTCAGACTTCGAAAAGAAATGTGTTGCACAGGGACAGTCACAGTTGAGCAGGATGACGTGCCTGGGGCTTAAATAGCTGATGTGAGAAGTAGCTAGCCATGTAAGATGAAGCAAATAACTCAGATACTCAGTATCTCTCCATGAATCTTTTTCATTGAAGAATTGTTTTGTGTGCTTTGTTCCTGGCTGATGTGCATGTGTGCAGGTGGCAGCTCTGACATACTAAATAATTTGCAGAAGTCATAACTTTACATTAGCAGGTAGTCAAATTATACTAATTAGTAAGATTAATTAATAATGAATGAAATTTCAATTTTTCTACTATGTAGATGTGCAAAAGTTTTATCTTAGGAAGAGCAATTGAATCTTTGCTGACAGAGACTAGGAAGAGGAAAAATAGAGCATTGGAAATCCATGGTTCTTACATATACCACTGCATCAGGTGGCCAAGGGGATAGCCAGCCCCTGTGGAGCTGTTGTTGGGCAGTAAATGGTCTGCTTGATAATAGGCACATTTTCTGTGGGCCCAGGCTCTGTGGCTGAAGAATAGAATAAGACAAGACCTGAAAGTGAAGCCAAAAATACTTAAGCAAGGGACTGATGCAATAAGTTTGGGTCATTTAAATTTAAGCCATGAACCTTGATGAGCCTGAGGTAGAACAGAAGCCCACAAACTTTGCAGAGCATAGAGGGCGAGGACAAGAGCAGCTTTATTTCATAGTACAGTCAAAAAAGAAGTAATGGTAGTGGGGCTCCCTTACTGTGAATGTTCCGTAGGAAGTGGATGTGCAATCTCTGCTCTGCTCTTAGGGGTATTAAACACGTGCCTCCTAACTCTTGAGTAAGTGTATGGGTCACCAGACTCCAAGACAATCTTATTTTTTTTCTTTTTCAATGTAACATTTGAAATACATAATGAAACATCAATTGAAACAGCAACTGCAACTCAGGTATTTATTTTCTAAGAAAATTTCTTGATAATCAGCTTTTTGGACTATTTTTTGTTTTTATTATTCTGTTGAAAATATAAGGGCCTGAAGGAAGAGGAGAGAAAGGGTTTGCAGTCTTCCTTAACAATAAGGGTGATCAGGTGAGAGCGCGGTTAGCTTAGTTCATACTGAGCATTTGACCAAAAAAATTGCTTCGACTTCTACCCAAACTGCTGGAACGCTGCTATTGAGGGAAGAGAGAGGACTCCGAGATTCAGGTGGAAGAAGAAGCATTTGAAAGGAAAGATATCAATAAAATGCAGAGACAGTAGGAACACCGGGAAGGATGAATGGAAACCCTTCCATGCAACTACAAAAGGATACTGGGTGAAGGTGAAATATAGTGTAAAATACAGAGTGAGAGCATGGTATAGTGAGCTATGGACTGAATTAGATAAAAGCAAGTTACTGCTGTTGTTGTAAGCCAGACTCTGATAAAAATCAGTTCTGGGTTATGATAAAAAATTCACAACTCCACACAGAGCTGCAGTTACAAAAACAGCGTGAACCTGTGAGTCCCAAATCTGGAAGCCCAACAGCCGAATTAGCAGCATTCTCTGCTTACCCTGAATGTCTTTTGCTAGTGAGTACTTACAGTTTGGTCTTCCAAACAAAAACAGACATTTTAACAAGATAAAAACATGGAACTCTATGATTCCTCATAGAGTAAAACAATCTCACCTTGCAAGGGGTACAGAAAGAAACCTCTTCTTCCTTTCTTTTTTTCTTTTTCATAGCTTACTGTTAGGAGCAGATGTTTCAGAACATAGTTCTGCTGGTGATAGGGATGCCCAAAACTTTAAATGTCTCTAGTGTTAGAATTAATTAGCATCAGAGTGTTTTTTCCTCTTGTGTTAGAAGCATTAGAAATAATTCCTCAACTGCAGCAAAAATTTCCCATATAACGATGGTCATGCATTTAAGAACTGAAGTTCATGTTAAATTGACTGTAGTTGATGGAAAAATAGATTAATGCAGATGGAATAAATTAGCCAGTGAAGTAAAGAAAAAAAATAAATAGAGTCACATTCTGTAGTCTGGCAAATCATACGGTTCTTTTAAAAATCTGCTATTCATAAGGAGCTCAAGTGATTTACTCTCTGAAATACAGAAAAAGCTGATAAATGAGTCACCAAAATCCTTACAGACAGTGACCAAGTAAGCAATTCTCTGCTTCATAGAGGCTAATGGAGCTACAGGGGCAACCTGCAATAATTGTGCTAATGGACCAGCAGCACACAGAGACCACACAGAGCTCTGTCCACAGTCAAGGACAGCATCGTGAGCTGGAGCTAGTGCTGTCAGAACTGGGTAGGTTCAGAAGTAAAGCACTTGGTTTTGGTTTTTTTCAATTTAGTTTTTTTTCCCTTGCACACTTTTATATAATTTCTTTTGAGCAGGGTGAAGTAGGAAGCAGATTGGAAGTTGCAGCCACTCACAGTTTTCAGAAGCTCAGCTGAAGCTACTGAGTCAGTACTCTCTGTGAATTAGCAGCATCCAGAAGCAGCTGTGAAAGGCTGAAGGCTTTTGCTCCCACTTTCACAGCTGCTCTCTTTTCTGTGCTAGTCAGTAAGGACAGTAAACACAGCCCATCTGCCATTCACTCCCTGGTATCCTTGAGTAGAGTTTCTGTAAGGACTCCCTCACCCAACACGGAGCCCTGGCAGCGGGAGATTATGACAGCATTTCTCTCAGATGGCCGTGCTGGTGGCTACATTGAACTGATATGTCTGGCAGGGCTTTGTACTTGACATTTGAGGAGGAAGCACTAGGCTTTTGAGGAATTTATTGTTAAGAAGTCTAATCCTGGTTTAGCACAGTACTTTCTTGAGTAGGGCAGGTAAATATTTTGCGGGGACTTTTCCATTCACTCTTGTGTTCTTAAGTAATTTATTTTCTCTGCTGCAGAGAAAATAAAAAAGTAAAAGCAGTTTCAAATATTATTTTGTTTCTAATCTTTCTGGAAGTGATAGGAGTAACTCTACCTCTTCACCCATCTCAGTGACATGTGACCTGCAATCCTCTTTAGGAATCTATTGACAGCTGGTTCATCATGTAAACCTCTTACAGTGAAAAGCATAAACCTGAATTTAGTAAATCTGTCTGCTAAAAAGAATAGTAAAACCAGAATGAGAGTAACAAGGAATACCCTTCTGTTTTCTCTGATGTGTCTTTAATCTTCTAAGCTAAAAGAGAAGAGCTATGTTGTAATATTATATAAATATGCATTTTTTTGTTGCATATATTGGCAGCATATATTTTCTTTGCTCGAGCAGACAGAATGGAGAATAGAGAATTCTGTCTCTTTATACTTGCTAAACTCTGTATGAACCTGGGAAGATTTAGGTCATACATATAATGCTTTGAGATCATCAAAATTAAGTGGTGACATCAGCTTCCTTATATGTAATGGAATTTATTTCCTTGTACCCAAAGTTAATCATCAGGATCCTACCCAGGCTGCATATGTACCTCTTCAGGAATGAAGTCTTCAGGGTGTTATGGTCTACATCACATTTAGTCTTCATTAACAAGAAAGTTGCAAGTAGGAGCATACTTTGTCCTATTGTGGTTACAGAATTTGGTTATGGACCAAAATAAATTAATACATAAACTGGAATAACACTTCAGAGATGTGACTGTAACATACCTCTTGCTATAAAGAAAAAATGTTGATGCAGTCCACCCTCTCTAAATCAATGTCCTCTTAAAATTTTGTCAATATCCTTTTGTCTCAGGTTAAAATCTGTTCTTTAGCTCTGCTGTGCGTCATGATACTTTTTCTCTCCTAATGCTACTGGAGGAGATAATTCCTGTAGCTTTAGTTCTTCCACTATTCTAATTAACTTTTGTGTTCTGTAATTCTTAAAATAGTACAGAATTATAATTTTCTCTGTGCAAATGTGCTATGGACTTCTGTTTCTCATAAGGATTTCTGTTTGTTTGTTTTGAAAATATTTCTTTACAACTGTAACTTACTTTTAAGTACCCTGACTCAAACATGATTCCATTATTTGGGCTTTAAACTGGTATTTTTATGTGGAGCAAAACCCATTATTCTGTGTTGATACTTGAGGTGCAGAAGGGCTACCTCTACAGTAACTTTTAATAGAAATGTCTGATTATTTAGTGTCCTCTTTAGTGTCCTCTGTTGTTGTTGTTGTTTGTTGTTGCTTTGTTCTTGTTTTGTTTTATTACTTTGTTTATTGTTCTGCTGCTTGAATATCCACTTTTTTCCTCTGAATTTCCATATGATCAGAATATGCTTCAGTTTTCTTTATGTCACACTCTGTGGAAAATTTCTTTTTGCAAAGTGCCCGTGCAGACTGTGTTAAAAAAGACATTTGTTGACAACAGCTTCTGGAGTTGTCTTATTGAAAAAATGTATGTGAGATGCTGTGTTTTGTTAGTACTTTTTCTTACATTTCAGATATCCCTTATTCAGAGGAGCTGTTGGTTCAAGAACACTAAATGTTTTGATCCATTTGAGTTGATAATCAAATAGCTGCATAACTGTCTGGTCCAACACAAGGAAAATGACAAGATTTGCTTTTTTAAAATTTAAATACTTGTTTCCCCCCATCCTTTTAAGAATGTTAACAGGTATTTTTGACTGAAAAATTGGTACATTATTCATGCACTGCATTTGCTTGAGGAACCAAAACGTGTAAAATTTCTTCCATCTTTAACTCTCTATATTAGCTGTGCTCCTCAGCATCTCTGCTGGTACAGAAGCTGCTGACATTCCCCTTTTCGGCAGATAATCCCTTGCTGAAGAATTTTCTTTTTAAGTCAGGGGCACTGACACTTTCTCTTTTCTACTTTTTCTTTCTTTGGGAGCACAGACTGAAGTTTTATTGATGTAACCTCATTCCTGGATGGCCAGGAATTTTCATGTGCATGTGAAGAGTTATTGTCCACATGGTTGCTGAGCACAATCCTATCTTTTTTTTTTTTTTTTTATAATCAATGTCCAGGATTTATTTAGGTTTTGTACAGTCCTGATTTTTAGAATACACATAGCCAGTAATATGGCATTTATCATCAAGAATATGCTCTTTCAGGAGCAGCATGGAAAGAAATTGCCTCTGTGAGATTATGGAGTAACCAAAGTTAGTCCATTCTGTATAGGGCCAAAGGGAATGCAGTGTCTGAGAGGAAAGAGGGGCATCTGTATGACTAGGAGGGAAGAAGTGCTATCAAGAAGTATAATGTCCAGTTAAAGCATGTTGCTGGAACAGAGCCATCTGCCATGTAGGAAAATGAATTTCCTTCTGAATTCTGAGAGGCTTAATTTCAGGATTTTTGTCTTTTCAATGCACAGGAGTATATTCTTACCTGGAGTAAGATAGTGCTTAAATGAGGAGGAAGGAAAGCTGAAACGTCATTATAATTCTTTGGTTTTGTGGTCAGTCTCACCACATGAGGTGAGACTTGCTGAATGTAATTTGCATGCTACTTTTCATGAGACAATAAAATTCTCAGAGTTTCTTTGAAATACATTATTTATAATCCTTGGTTTTTGGTTTGATTTGTTTGTTTAGCTGTTGGGATTTTTTTCCCTTTCCTTTTAATTGGAGAATTTCAGTTGAATATGCTTATGGACTCAAATTTTCTGTTTCAAATTTGTCTTCCATCAGCACTGAATCAAAAATCTATGTTTTAAAGCTGTTTGTTAACACAGATTAGATAGCTTCTTCTCTGACATTTTAACCTTAAGGTGCTACAGATAATCAAGGACTTTCAAGGCAGAAAAAGATGTCTGGTATCAGAACAGAACCAATACTGTGGAACGAGTTTCCTGAAACTTGTAAAGTCTATGTTGATATGTTACAACGATCTTAGTGAAGGCCTGTTGCAGGGAAGAACACCATCTTTGTGAGATAAAACTACATTTATTCTTGAATGGTTTCACTGAATAGTCTGCAAATATATGAGAAAATATGGTATTGTTATAAGCTACTTTTTTATTCAGTTTGGTTTCTTTAATTTGTTCCTCTGGGATTTTCAGTGTTTCAAAAATTTTTGTCTTTGATATAAATCAAGGTGGAATGCAATGACCAATGATGTGGAATTACTTTGTTTTAGAAGTTATTTCTTAGGAATAACAAACAAGTTGTTATTTGTAAGTCATATTTGGAAGGATTTATTGATGGTTTTTTTGTATACCTAATTGAACATTGACTAAATTTTTTGATGAAAAGTCTTCCATATGAAGAAGAGATTTAATCTAAGAGAAAATAAAAAGTAGATGAAGAAAGTACTTTTTAGTATACTGTAATATAGACATTGTTTGTGTAAGGCTTATATATTATTTAGTGAAGAAGTCTGTTATCTCAAAGTTAATTCCCCAGGTTGCTTGTATAGTCAACATGAGAGATGGGGAGGATGAAAATTATTTGAAGAGATCTCTCTCTTGCCATCGACTGTAATTATCCTAAGACCAGACTTTTAGGTGACAAAGGTTATATGAATAACCTCAGTGTCTTATGCTCAGCCAGAACCTGAAAAGGAATTCTTAATTCCTCCATTCATAACTAAAATAATTTAAAAAGTAAATATAATGGAAGGACTTCCAATACAGCTAAAAAGATACCCATTATTTTATCGCCTTTATAGTGTTATTTCAAAGTTTGGAAGCTATATCTCCCCCTAAAAATTATTTATATGAAAAGGTTATTGCTCTTTCTTCTCTCTCTACTCTTAGTATCTCATGCTCTAGCTTTGAAGCAAATTTTAGCATTTTTGCTGGGTCTAGTCCACCGAGATCAGGATCTACATAAAGACTGTGTAAGTTGCCCTTGTTATATTGTAAAACCTCATGAGAATCTGACTATTTAACAGAAATTAATATGCTTGAACTTTCCTGGTTTCGTTTCATTGTGACTAAAGGACAAAATACAAGTCCCAGGAAGCTTACAATAGTTTGCATCCATCATGTGTTTTTTTTTAAAACAAAGCTTAATTTGATGACTATTTGTTTTTAAGATGTGTGGTGGCCTGTTGCTTGCCTTCACCTTCTCTAACACCTCTCCAGGCACAGAAATCAACCACATTTTTTCATGTTAATGAGCCTTTTTTTGTAGATGTCTGGCCTTCTCTTTCTTTTAGCTCTAATCAAGAGAGACTTTTTGTTTTAGTGGCAAAGTTACTTTTTTATCTAAAAGTTGCTGTTATCAGTAATGTTATATCCTGGAATGAAACATACGGAACTGTAATTTTCAAAGAAGTGTTAAAAAAGAGGAAAAATATAGTCTTCATTACTTCATAGCTCACAATTTACTCTTTT
Source organism: Pachyramphus minor (assembly GCA_013397135.1). Classification (NCBI taxonomy): domain Eukaryota; kingdom Metazoa; phylum Chordata; class Aves; order Passeriformes; family Tyrannidae; genus Pachyramphus; species Pachyramphus minor. Next base: position 171,748 of record VYXB01002722.1, read on the forward strand.
CAGTCTCCAAAACTGGGGTGAGTGGCATAAGTGGCATATTACAAGACTATACAAGGCCAGAAGCATAATTACGTGTGACAGCTTGTCAGTAAATTAATTGGATTAAGAAAAATTTTATCAAAATAGTCCTGTCTTACCGTTGTGCATGAAAGTGTTCCCTCATCTCAGAAGTGTTCTGTGATCTTGCTTTAATAGTGCTTCCTTTTCTTGTATCATTCTTCAATTCAGCCAGTCTGTAAGTAAAGCTTGAACATATGTTCCCCCAAATCTTTGAGACTGCAACATCGTGTCACAGTAGTTCTTGAAGATTAACCTCTAGAGATGGTCACAATCCAGTTTTTTCTCAGACCTATCCCTCTGTTCATGTGCTCATCATCCAAGTGCCCCATATTGCATCTTTAAGAGAATCTGTTCAGATATAAATTTAAAATACTAAGTTTTACCCACTTTCTTAATGTTTGATATTCTTTAAATTGCCTCAAGGGCTAGAAAAAAAAAATTTGATCCCCCTTTATTTGTCATAAATTAAGTTAGCAACAGAGCTGGTTGAGCTAAAACCTGTCATGAATCCAAGGAAAAATGCTGGCATTTAAAAGCCAAACCCGCAGAATATGCTAAAGAATTACAAGTGCAGTCATACTTTAAGTGTTGATAAATTACTTCCCTATTGTAGATTAATTTTTTAGTATGACTTGCAGCATTTGCGGATAATACCTCTTGAAAGGTTATCTGTTTAATCCACAGGGAATCTGGGGGTTTGGAATTTGGACCACTACCCAAACTGACTACTGTTGCCTTTTTAAAATTTGCAGCTTGCTGGCAGTTGCTAACAGCTAAACTCTTTTGGCAGCACTGCTTCTGAAAAGTATATTCTCCTTCAGACTGTCTGCAGTTTTCCATGTGGTTTCCTGTAGTTTCCCAATTTTCTTTGCTGAAGGAGAAAATGTAGAGAAAGAAAGAGCAGATATGCTTTTCCATGTAACTTCTCACTCCTTCAAATGGCAGGCCCTTTTGACCTGCCCTGTCACTGTGGTCCTGCTGGATAGTCATGAAGGCTTGGGTTGGCCTGGGTCCCCATCTTGTCCTTGAGCCCTTGTTGCGTGTTGTGGGACAGACCCAGGCTGGGAAGGTCATGGCCCTGCCAGACCCATGTTCACCCTCTGCACAGGGTGCAGACCCATGTTCACCCTCCCACAGGGCAGCCAAACCTCATGGTACCTTGACATGGGAGCAGAATATGTGTGGAGAACAACTTAGTTCTCTTAGGTAGAGTCAGAGGAGCTTCAGAGCAGCTTCAGTGTTAAGTTCTTTGTTTTAGCTTCACCCACTGCAGTGAGGTCCTAGTCTGTCAACTACCTGCCAATGTCTTCTTGATGAAGACCTTACCTGACAGAGGCAGACAAAAACTCTTGAGATATGTTACCAAGTCATGGAGATATCTGAAAATTTAATTTTGTTTTTTCTTCAGGAAACTACTATAACCCTACAAAGCCCAATTTGATTTAAAAAAGGAACCACAGGAAGCACTCTATTTTTCAAGCTGTTTCTGAGCTTAAAATTGCCATTGCAGAACATGTTAACTCTCCAAATCCATGAGAAGTGAATGAAGCAAGCATATTGTGCCTGTCCTATAAAAGGAACCATTTCCATCTAGGATAAGCTCAGCACACATTTCACTACATCTTTCTTAAACATGTTCTTTAATTGCTTAGAGTCTTAGCATGGTATACACTTATTAATTTGGAATCATAGAATCATTTAGGTTGAAAAAGACTTTTAAGATCATCAAATCCAACTGCTAATCCAACCCTTCCAAATCCACCACCAAAGTGTGTACCTAAGTGCCACACCTACGTGTCTTCTAAATGCCTCCAGTGGTGGTAACTCAACAGCTTCCCTCAGCAGCCTGTTCCAATGTTTGACAAGCCTTTCTGTGATTTTTTTTTTCCCCAAATATCCAATCTAGACCTTCCCTGAAACGACCTGAGGCCATTTCCTCATGTCCTGGCACTTGTTGCCAGGGAGAAGACGCCAATCCCCACCTCACTACAACCACCTTTCAGGTTGCTGTAGAGAGAGGTAAGGTCTCCCCTGAGCCTCCTTTTTTCCAGGCTAAACAATCCTAGTTCCCTCAGCTGCTCTTCATAGGACTTGTGCTCCAGACCCTTAATCAGCTTTTTTGCTCTTTGGACACTCTCCAGCACCTCAGTGTCTGTCAACATGAGACCTGCCTGTCGACTGTACCTCTCACAGTGCCTTGCTGTCAGGTAGTGTCAGTGCCAGCCCCACGGGATCCACCTTTGCAAATACCTCTGGGGAATCTTGTGCAGTCCTGTCTACTAGAAAGGAAAGTCAAAGAGAAAATGAGTTTGCATTAGGTATTGCTTTCATTGATAAATTTTTCTGACATCTTAATGGTGCATGCTTTTAAAGGGTCTGGAAGTTATTTTTTGGTTTACGTGAAGCTACATAAAGCGGTCATCAGAAAACATCTGGAGCCTGTTTAGAGAGGTGAGCTCGAGAGCCTTTGATCATTCCCTTGGCTCTGAGTATTTCAGCTGACCATACTGCATTTGCGATGGGTAGTCATAACAATTTCGCCATGATGTCCTACCACCGAGGAGAAAACATCATGGAGGGTTGTGTCTCCATATGGGCACATATATATCATAATGTTGGTAGATGTATGCATGTATACAGCTGCTTAGCACACAGTATATACAAATGTTTAAGGGCTGAGTGCTATGATGGTCAGCACAGTTTGTACCATGCAATTGTTCCCCAAAAGTAGACTTTGTCAGAAACTGACAGGCAAGTTTGATGGGAAAATGTGTTTCAAGTGTAGTCAAAAGCTGGTGTGGGGTTTTCTTTGTTCATGTTTTGGTTGGTTGGTTGGTTTGGTTTTTCCTTTTAATTATATTTTTCAATTTATTTGTGCATTATGCTTGTTTATAGATATGATAAGAGTATTTAGTTAAGTACATATGATTTAGTATAAATGTTCTTTATTCAGGGAATAGGAAGATTGTGAAATGATCTTTAGCCTAAAAGAATGTAGAAATGATAAATCGAAATCATGCTGTTGTGACTAATCTCCTGCATGATTAATTAGCTCTCGTACTCTTACTCTGGACTTCTTTTCTAGGAAACTTTGCTTAAATTGTTGTTGCATTTGTTATAAACTCTTGGCTAAGTAGTATTTCTGAGTGTTTGTGTAAGAGGCAACCTCACGCTTACAGTGGTTTTAGTGATTGCTAATTCAGGGAAGCATGCTAACTTTTTTTCCCCCTGAAGAGATTCTGCTTTTAATTTTTTTATATGGTGAAATTTTTAATAAGTTGTGTTCAAAACTACTGATGTTCTTGCATAATACGTATGCTTCCATACTCACATCTTCTTCAATTCTGACCAAATATTTTCCATGGAAGTGAGAATTATTGGTTTCTGTTGTCATAGAAATAACTCTCTTACTGTTAGTTGTGTGCACAATGTGGCATATGGGAGATGAAGCATTATATTGCTCGATATTTAAAATGCATGCTTTTTATTATAGCGAGTGAAAACTTAATACATTGTGTGGCGTGATTTATCTTTTCAATACAGGGCAAATAGTAGGTTTCAGTCAAACCTTGTAATTATTTTAAGTGTTTGCAGCCTAACTAGAATGAGTATGGTCTTTTCCTTTCTCAGGTTCTTGTAGGATATTTATTTCTTTTGGTGTCCTTTGCTGTAGTGCATTTGGGATTGAAAGGTTGCTTATGGATGAACATCAGTGCCACTATAAAGTCTTCCTTTTCCTTTTGTTTAAAGTGGCAGGTGTAAACACATTAGCAAATGCTTGAAAATGTGGTCAGAGGACAGATCTAGCGCTCAGTGGCTGGAATTAAGTTCTCTCTTTGCACTTCATCCAAGTCCCCTGAAGATTTTGCAAGTAATCACCTACAGGTAATGGGAAACAGTGGTATGTTGTAGGTAAAAATTGCAGCCCTCTGACTAATACCTAAGGAGTCATCAGGCCATCAGTGGAAGCAACTGGAGTTGCCCACATCTATTCCCTTCCTCTCCTGCTCTCCTTTTACCTCTCCACAGGGGCAGGAGGGCAGGGGGAAACTGTTTCTCCTAATGCTGCTCAGAAGAGTATATAGGAGATTGAAGGTCATGTCTCTGGTGTACAACTGTCGAGAAGTACGAAATGTCACCAAAAGAGTGTGACCCTTGTTCATCCATGGGAGCAGTGGCACAGCCACATGTGTTCAGGGCTTCTGCAAGAGTGGCCCAAGGCTTGCAATTGGACCCTCATTTAAGCTGTGGTTGAGGTCCTTCTGCAGTTGCTGTCAGGCAGTTGTAACTTCACCTGAGGACATCTCCATCTCATAGACATCTCCATGACTTGGTGGAACATGCTGTATCATCTGGGGTTGGACAGCCCTCCTACAATGCTGGTTCTTACTCTGGGTTACTATGGAGACAGAAATTGCAATTTCTTGAAAGATCAGGCATGTGAAACTATGTCTTGGACTGCAAGTAATCAGCTCAGAAGACATGCTTCCTTGGAATAAACCTGTACTCTTGCAGAGTGAGAGCCAAAACCTGTATATATAGCTGTCACAGCAGCAGCCATGTGGTTAAGAGCACAATCTTCTGTTAGAAACATTCCTCTTAATTAAAAAAACAGCATAATTTGCTGCCCAGCAGCAGCAAATGTGAGAACAAATGTGTCCTCAGCAGTGGCTATACAGCAGCCAGGACATGCTCTTCTTTTTCCGATGTCAGTTCTACATGGATCTTTCTTTGTGAGTACTGTTTTGCAAGTCTTTGAAAAAGGCCTTGTAAAATACTTTTTTCATAGGGTTTGGTTTTAGTTTTTTCCCATCTTTTTGAATGAAAGGGAAATGAGAATGTTAATTTTTTTTGTGTGTGAAGATCTGTGTTCAAATCTAAATATAAATGTATACATGTATAAATGCAATTATTTCTTGTTTCTTCTGAGCAGCCTGATCTAGTTGAAGATGTCCCTGCTTATTGTAGATGGGATTGATTAAATGACCTCTAGTCATCTAATCATAAAGTAGTTTGACCAACTCAAACTATTCTATGATTCTTATATCTGATGTAAAACATGCAAATGATTTTTGGGCCTGAACCATGAGAGAAGAACAGTGAACACAATTGTTGTCCAGCTCACCAGCTCCTCACCCCCACACAGTATAAATCCAGAGCAGTCTTCTCATCCTGTGAACAGTCCTACCCACAATGGGTAAATGAGCTGTCCTGGTGATTAGCCTCTTAGTAATGCTGTTGAATTGGACAGTAGACATGGATTGCCTGTGGGTATAACCAAATTTTCCAGGTATTTGATTGTGAAGAAACATTCGAAGTGTAAACTGATCCCAGGTTTTGAAATGTGTCACACTGGTTTTTTTCTTATTTACAGTGTCACAATTACCAGCTACTTGCAGTGTTGAGGGGCACCAAGAATGATGCTAAGAGAGTTTTTGAGCACTGCAGACCTGTTGCTCTATTAGTGAGGGGCCTTCCTATGCTTTGCTTGCAGATGATCTCTCCTATCTTTTGATTAAGTGGATGATCGAACTGCACCACTAGCATATCTGCAGGAGTATGAGGGGCACAGAGGGGCTTGCATTAGGTTGTCTGTTCAGGGATGACTTTAATTTTTATAATCCATGCTATTTTTTAATGATTTTTTCCAACTTTTTTTCCTAGAGCTTTTAGCCTTCAAGATTCTTTTATGCCCTAATTAGCTTTATTGTTTATATTGCTCTCATTCTCTAATTAGAGTAATCACGTCATGGGGGAGTTAAGGCTCTTCTGTTTTTTTCTCTAATTATTTTTGTTTTGTCAAGCCTGGCTGTTTCCTGCTGCTTATTCTTGTCTATGTATTTTTATTCTCTGCAAATTGATGTTGTCATGCACTAATTGTTTTCACTTTATCTGAAGACCTTTTCCATTTTTACGGTCTTTGTCATTCTTGGACATCTGTTCAGCTCCACAGTTCCATTTAAAAGTGGTAGATAATATACGAGCAAGTGGCGGGTAACAGAAGTACAAAAAGAAAGTGAAGGTGATGTCTTTAACTAGCCTTCTGGATTCTTCACCTCAGGTTCTGTCACTTAAACTGCCTTCCACCAAACCTTTGTCCTCTCTTTCTGGTTGCCATTCCTGTGGTTGCTTTGACTTCAGCACTTTTTGCATACTGGTCATTCACAGTAGTTGTGAAGAGTTGCTGAGGTGAGGATTCTGAGTGGGTATATATATGCCTGAGTAACACAAAGCAGTGTTGGTATCAATCCCTAACAAGTGGAAGAAAGTGGAAGTTTTTGTAGAATGTGTTTGGGTTAATAGTCTCGGAATTTGCACATGTTCTAGGAGGAAAAGTAGACAACTCCGTGTGGAAAGGTTAATGGTGTGCTCATTGTGACAGTATATCAGAACAGCATAGAGTATATATTATTTGAAGCCTTTTTCTTTTTCTGTGGATCAAGTGGCATCGTTTGTTTAAAAGCAGAAACAGCTAATTGGTCTTTGCATGAGCTAAACTTCTGAATGCACAAACTTAAGGTCCACCATCAGAATTGTTATGACAGTTGTCCCCTTCGGATGCAGACTGAGTATAGTAGAATGCTGGGATTAGCCAGGAGCATATCAGCAGCTCTCCATAAGCACACCTTTAAAGTCCTGATGGCATTCTTGCTATCCTTATGCACTCCGTTTTGTAAAAGCTCTAGGTAGCCATTCACATCTAAGGCCATGATGAGATTAGAATAGCACTTGCTTCAAAATAGAAGTTTCTCTACTTAAACGTCTTTGTGTGAATGATATTCTCCTATTTAAAAGATGTGATAGCTTCAGAGTATGCGATCATCTCTTCACAGATGAAGTGTCAGTGCAATGACACTGATAACCTGAGTTGTAATCTGTCCAACATTTGACCTGAGGTACTGGATAACTCAATCTCTCTAACTCATTCATTGTCCTCTATTGAGACTGAAAATATGGGGCTTACAGCAGAGTTTGAATGAGCATTGTGGCCACTCAAGGTTGAAATAACCATATCCAGTTGCTCCACACCTAGCATGTCTTCTGAATGAAAACACTACTGAACAAGCAAGCTGAAGTATTAACTGGAGGTTTTAATTTTTTAATTTTTAATTTTACAAAGTTTTACACACATCTTTAGAAATCACAAGGAATTTTTCTCTTCCATTACAGTATAAAGTCAAATACACAAATCCTTCTTTTTGAACTGGCCTTATATTGAGAAGATTGAATTAGCAGTCACCTCTGTGTATTTATTTGGTTGTCTAAGATTTTATAATTTCTTTTCCCTCACAGTCCAGCAACAGTAGAAGAAATTTCAGGTTTCCTCTAGGTGTCTACCCCTAGGTACAGACATTTTGACTGTCTGTCTAGCAGATTTCTTTGAGACTTTCTGGTGGTGGGTGACTGCAGTTTTGAATGCAATAAATCTGAGTGTGTCTGAATAACACTGATTTTGATGGGAAATGTCTCTGAAAGACCAGGTCTTGGGAAGATGTTCTAAAATGACTGTGATTGTCTTTGATTGTCTTCAGATGTTTCTCAAGCTTTGGGATTTGTGCTTTAGCAAAAGGCTTTTTAACAATGCTAACCTGCAAAATGGCAAGAAGCAGCTTACTCTCTGTTTAATTATCTGCAGCACTAGGACCAAGACTTGGGAGAAACTGTTTCGAAGGGATTGTGCTGCAGGAATGACATACTTGTACTGAGATAAATTTTTCTTCCCTAATACCAAGAGTGCTAAGGTTACTGTAGAGAATAGTGGATTTGTAGATTTTCAGAAGTATCTTAGTGTAAACTTAAATGAATGAGTCCTCTGTGAGCATAAGGAGGTAACTACCATGTCTAGTTCAAACTTAATGAAAACCCTAATTTAGGTGAACACCATTCTTAGATAATATTTATCTAATTAGATGGACTTGTAGCAAAATGTTCTGTAGAACTGTAGTGAATCATTTTACTTCAGACTTATTATTCTGTTTTGGGTTTTTTTCCCTCCAAAGATACCACTTCAATTTTTCAAAATTATTCAGCTTGAGGTCAAAAAACACTGGCTTTACAGAGAAGACACCACTACTGAAGGTTTCCTCAGAGGAAACTGGGTGAGTTACTTTCATTTTACTCAAAATATTTTCTCCTAAGCTCTCTTCTATTTAATTGTATGTGGTTCTTTCCTACATCCTGACACAAAACCTGCTGGGAAATAAAGTGAATGACAGGGGTTATAATCAAAGAATTACTCTGGAGGACCCTGAGAGGAGAGAAGAGGCTGTAAATAGGGAAGTATGTAGGATCTGATGTCAAGGTGATTAAAGAGACAGATAGGCAACTGCAGGTTGTGTGCTTTTATTTCCTTTATGTGGTGTTACATCAGGTGCACTGAAAGACACAGCAGAGCTATAGGAAAGATCCTAATAACATGATTTGCACACCAAATCTTGAAGCAAATCTGCCTGGGGTGTCAGAGAACTGGTTGTCTCGGGTGCACTTAAATGTCATGGGTTCCTTGTTCTTGCTCTGCCAGCTACCCAGTGGTATCACCAAGGGGAGGTCAGTCTGTACTGAATAATTCTCTTTCTATGATTTTTTTTCCATTAAATCTATCACACTGAACATAAGGTTTTGCAAGGTCAGTTGCCTACCTGTTGGAATAAAACACTGTTTTGTTTTATTGTGTTTACTGAAAATGTGACAGGTTGCAGTGTATGGCTCTTCATAATCCAGATTTCACCACAGATGATGATTCATGGGACAACAGCTCTGCAGAATTTGAGCAAAGGTTTCAACTGGAAAGTGAAATGACAAGTCTTTCCAGATCTGCTTCTTCTGAGAAATATGAAATCTTGGACAACCTTCATGTCAAGTTCAATTTATCAAAGATGAGGTCTGACTTCAAACATTCATTTATTTCTTTTTCCTTTTATATATATATATATATATGTATTTTAATTTCTGCAGGTATTAGTTTATAAGCAGAGATGTCTAGAAAATGATTGATTTGCACAAATCAAGAAAATAGCACTCCATATTTAGACAGTATCTTGCCACTCATAGTTTAAAAGTAAACCCTGTTGAAATTGGTTACAGTCTCTACCTAATGATTAATAACCCCTGGTCCTTACAAGTATCAATCATAGCACTATTCTAAATTGTAATTAAATACCTTCTATATTGCTTTTAACATTTCTTTGAAAGCATTTCTTAAAAGCCCCTTGGTTTGACTCCACAGCTTTTTTTCTTCAGTGTTTTGTTCCTTCATTTTAATTAAAATACGTATCTAAAAGTCTTTTTGTAGTCATTGTAGCAACTTTTCTCATATACACAAACCAAATATAACTCAGCATTTTTCTGTCTTGAACCACATTAACATATTTCACTCCTTACCTCAAAGTAGTCTTTTACCTCATTTAGGCATGGAGGAAACTGAATCTGTTAACATATTAAAAGATAACAATGTGATAAGACCTTTAGTTCAAATTTTTACAGGATATTTTTGCAAAACCTTTAATCTTGGATATTAATTCCCTCTGCCTCTTCCAGAGTTTCAAGGGTTTTTCAAGTTTTGTTTAGTGTCTGCAGCTAGCTTTGCAGATTTTCATGGAGCCCAGGACCGCATGTCCCCATCTCCTTGTTGATCCATGGAGCCTTTCCAGAGAGATATCAGTGAATCTTTTCCCTATCTGTATGTTGTCTTAGCTCTTCACAATTGCTTTCCTCCTTTAATTGTGCATATGGTTTTGTGTGGCGTGCTGCTCTCCTGCACTGCTGCTGAACAAATGGAGCAGGAGAATTTCAATGACTGCAATTAGTGTAAAATGAGCATATGCAAAAGAGTATGGCAGGTCTGTTTCTTCACATTTATGGTAGATTTCCCTGGTATTTGATGGAACAAAGGTATTGATCCCAAATGTGGACTCCATCGTTTCCAGTGCAGCATAGGTTTATAATCTGGTGAGGAGCACATTCTTCTGGCAGAACTTCCCTTGAAACATTTTCGTTGCTTTAGTGTGGGTTGTACATATGGGATCAGCTCCTTGGCTGTCGTAAATCAGCATAACTCTGTCAAGATAACAAATGAAGTTAAACTGCCTGACACCATATGCGAATCAGAGTGAAAATCATTTGGTTTTAGAATAAGGGGGTGAAATCCTTCATAGATTTATACTTTGTGCATTTCCAACTGAAGTCAAATAGGATTGTGCCAGAGGCATATATCAGCACAGGATTTGGCCCAGCATTTTTGCTTGCACTGCTGTGCCAGATTAGCACTGTGGAATGGAAGAGACAGATTGCAAACCACGGGTGAGTCAAAAGCTAATCATGTCTCAACTCTAAGCTGTTAAAAGTGCTGTTTCCCTAATACAAAATGCCATGAAAACAAACAGATGAGAGGAAAATATCTTTCTAAATTCTACATTTAATATAATAACCATTTCAAAAAACTTATTTTATTATATCTTGTCAGCTTCTTTAGATGAGTTTCTGTTATTTACAGACAAATGGTTATGAATTTATAAATGCTTAATTCACCCCTTTTTTCTCTCATGTCTTAAAATCAAGTTCTTTATGTTTCTTGTTTCAATAATAATTTAAATTATTCTTGTAAATTACAATTCCTAAGTGCAAACAAAAAAAAAACCAAGTACCTTAAAATGAAACCAGTCTGGACTAGGGTTTATTAATTCATAACATAATAAATATCACCAGAGTAATAATAATAATAAAATCACCAGAGTAAAACTGTAATGTAGAGATGGGGAGAAAAGACAAGCAGCATGGAGGATGCATGACTAAGTTGGCACTAGGTATTCTCCATAAATCACATAATACAGAAAGAAGTTATCAGTTATGAAGTGCTGATAATGGCTTTTGTTGTCATTCTTTTATTTTCAAGCCATTATTATCTTCTTCCCCTCTCTGCCATCTTGTTTTTCAGTAGAGCAGGTCTACCTGGAATTTCTAGAAGCTACCTAACTGGCTTCCTTCCCCTCTTCCTCTGCCTTCTCTAGATTTTCATGCTGTGCAAAGTATGTGTAAAGTTGTTACCACTTGTATTTCATAGAGTACTGTAGCCCCTTTGTACCAGTTTCTCCGTGGCAACATTTTTTATTAGCTGCTAGGTTTCATTAGCCTCTGTTTGGAAAATTTTAAGGCGGAGGAGAACTTCAGAAAACAGTGTTTTTCAGAAATTGGTCTCCAGTCATTTATGTTTCTTTCAGTCAATTTTTAGTGACTTATTTCCACTGTGATTAAAAATTATTTCTAGCACTCTTGAGTCTACTCTGTTTTAATATTTTGTCCTATAACATCTATCAGTGCAGCTTGTTTATGCACCATTCCTTTTTCTACTAATTATCCTCGTAACTTGAAATCCTCTCCTTCTTGCTTGTCATCAGGTTTAAATCAAACCTTACTTTTGTCATTTTGTCGGAAAAGCAATGTTTGAATGTTTACTTTTGAAAAAGATGGATTAAGAACATTAATGCTTTCAATTAATGAAAATATGTAGTGGGGGAAAATCAACAGAAAGAGTTCTGTAAATTAAGACATCTGTGTGACATATTGTTTGGCAGTCAGAAAATTATTAGTGAAGTTGTATTTCAGGGTGCGATTAAAATAAGTAATTTAAAAGTGCTGAATCTTGAGATTTGTTGCTCAAGAACATGCATTTTCAACATGCATATTTTAATTTAGAGTTATTCTTGCTTAACCCACTCAGTAGTAGCTCTGACACCTCAGAAGATTTTATGACATCACATACCTGGTTTTGCTAGTTGATTTATGGTCATGTAGTATATTTGATTTAAACAGACACTGTTAAACCCAGAAGATTCTTAAAGCTTGTTCTTGTTTTCAAGTGTTTTTTTCCCAGTACCTTTCAGGGTGTATATTAAAATCCGGTTTTGAGGAAGACACTTGTGACACTTTGCTCCTTTGCCTCTCTGGGAGAGATCAGAAAGAGCTGATGGGTCTCTGAATCTGTCAGGATCCAGCAGTAGTAGTGGAGAAGTGGTTCCAGGATCCAGCACCAGCTCATGTTGCAGCCTTCCCTTAGTTTTCCCAATGGGTAAAGCCTCCTTCCTGTGCACTGAGATCCAGCTCACAGCAGACCTGGGGCAGGAGCCTTTATAGTCACCAAGGCTTCCTAAGACTCTGCTGGGCCTGCATCCTGGTGTCCATACTCAGATGTGATATTATCACTCAAAAGTGCTTACCATGATATTTCTGAAATGTCAGAGCTACTAAAGAACAGAAAGATATGTTTTAAACTAAGATATGTTTTAAACTAAGATATATTTTAAACTGTTTCTTGTGTTTCAGATGCTGTCTAAAATTCCTAAAAGTTTCAGGCCTTTTTATCTTTGTAGTTGTCTGCTCTGTGAGTATTGAATTTGCAATCCTCCGCTGGCCCACATTTCCTCAGAATTAGTTCAAAATGAACTGTGATATTTTCTCTTAGCTCATAAAAAATATCTTGAGGTTGGGGGCAAGATGGCAAAAAAGGACAACACTGTACAGGGCTTTGTGCCTAATCAGAACCCTATTCGGTGAACTAGTCACCATTCAGGGCAATGTGGTTGGTTAAGCACTTGAATTGGAGGAGGAGGAGGTAGCTTAAACTCAAATCTGTCCCTTATGGCTTCTTGTTGAATTAAGTATTTGTCTTCATACTGGCACCTGAGGAATGCTCCTAGGAAAAGACATGCTGGGGAGGATGCACCAGCAATGGCAGCGCCACACAGCATCAAAGGCAGAAGGTCGTGGGGAGGTGGACCTCTCCTTCCTGAGGTTGCCAAAGGGCTGCCCTCCATTAACAAAATCTTCAAAATTAGAGAAATCTTAGACTGCAAGACTTGAAAAAAATTTCAAAAAGTTGGAGTTTATTCTTTTAGCTGCTATTAGGAACTCCTTTTTGGGTAGCAGGGCTTCTGTGTTAGGGGGAAAATATATGACATGCTGCATTTCCTAAGGTATGGGTGTTGCTTTCCAGAGAAACCCTGAAGATTACAAATTTGTCCAAAGAGACATTTGGGTAAAATACATCAAATATGTGACTTTGGTAGTAAGTTAACAGGAGGAATATTTCTTGCCCTTGCGAAGTGTCCCAGAGGTGCTTTACAGCTCTGGTGGAAACAGCTGAAAATATTGAAATAATCTCACAATGGAAGGTACAACTAGAGAGAGGGGTTTTTTTTTTTAAGAATTTGAGATAAGTTTAGTGGGTGCTTTTCAGTTTTTGTGTCACTAATGAATGTGTTCGGTTTTTATCCTTGCCCTAGATTTTGTTTGGCATTTATCCAGATCAAGGTGTTCCATGGCAGATGTTGGCTGTATCACCTCTGGAAAGCTTCTGTATCCTTCTTTCATTGAAAAACACACCTGATTTGAGGTTTTATTGATAAACTGGTTGAAAGGGTGGGTGTTTTCTGTCTTATATCCTGGTAGGACTGGGTGTCCTCAGCCTTGGCAGCACTTAGACTTGGCCTTTGATGCAGGCCACAGCCATGCTCCCTATCCAGGTCATACAGAATGACAAGCAATAGAATAACCAGAAATAAAAATTATTCATCACAAGTGAATAGAGCTCTGAATGTGAAAAGTCTTTGAGGGATGAACATTCAGTTAGTAAACAAACAAACTAACAAAAATTACAATAAATTTTAATAAATTACCTTTCTTGTTCCTACTATATTTTTAGTTTACATCCACAATCTGCTTGACTCTTATTTCACTAGTGTTAAAATAAGATTCACCTGTAGGTATATATCACAAACTCCTGGAAGGTTTCTTGTTTTGAAAAGGTGCAGTAGAATTTAATTTTTTAAATGCTGAATTCTCCTATTTAACTGATCAACTCCATGATTTTGAGCAGGAAGAGTCCAATTTAAATAGATTTGATTATTAGCATTGTCATTGTGGCCAATAATGACACTATATAATGTGTTAATTAGTAGGGTAAATGAGGAAGAAAATGTTAGTGCTTGAGGGCAATTTATAATTAAAAGTTGAGATTGCTTTTTGGAGGAAACAAAGGGACTTTTAGTAGGACCAGTGACAACTTCAGCTGTAAACTTCCATCAATATACTGTTCACATCAATGTTTTTGTCCTCCTTGAAGCAGAGGTATATACAGAAAGTGAGGGAAAGATTCAGAGTTAGATTTTAGCAAACTTTTCAGCTTCCTCGGAGGTTCTAAAAATGGGTTTTTCTCCACAGAGCATAAATTGACTTACTGAATGAAACAACCTCTCTAATTCCTTTCCCTCTTTGAATATTTTTTATTTTGTAATTCTAGTTCTCTACTATACTCCTCCATCACTTTTCCTTACAGAAAATATTTAAAAATAATTCTGTTTGTTGATGTTGTTATAAATGTACTATGTGTTTTGGCTGCAGGCAACGTTCAAGCTGTTAAATAGATGGATGAAGACCAGGACCATGTACAGATGCAGGCAAAGGAGCAGAATCTCAAGGAACAATTGATAAAATGCTATAGAAAAGAGTTTGTTAAGGAGTCACAGAACTTCCAAAACTGATGGAGCACAGAGAGATAGGATGTGTAGACAAAAATTGAACTGGATTGCTGACACTCCAAAAAGGGAAGGAAAAAAGTTATACAACACTCTTCCAATGGGGAAACCAACAGCAACAGAGTGGTTACTTGGATTCCATGTGGCTCAGCTTGTTATATTGTGAAGCAATGATATAGAAACAACCTTATAAGCTACAAACAGGAATAGGAAATCAAAAGAGAAAACCACAAATACTAACACAGAAATAACCACAGTTAAGGACATTATGCAAAAATAAATGCTAAGACCCAGGAAAAAGGCCTTCTTTAAAATGCTAATATCCTAGAGAAGCTAGCATAAGTGACCTGGTCATAAATTAGGACAAATAATATATAACTACCTCAGAAACTTGGTGAAAAATTATCTATACACATAGCATTCTCAAGGTACATTTTACAGTATGCAGAAGAGGATATACAAGTAGATGTTAAAGAAAGTCTAAAGTCAGCCATCTGCCTCTGTACATTGAATTAATTAAATGATAGAAGGTAGAATAGGGACTAGATATTTTGTGGAGTGACTCAGCTACACCTGAGTTAGACATCCTAGGCTCTTTTTATAGTTAATAGAGAGAACTGATATTTCTCGTGAGCAATTCCTCTCATCTTTGCCTACTGGTGTAAAATGAAGCAATGAATTCCATCTTAAAACACTCTCTTTTTACCATTTTAAAGGAAGTAACCAACTCAGATGCAGATGTCTACAGTGCAGATGCATAAACTGTGGTGAATGTCATGGCTCATGTTTTTTCTCTCCTCAGTGGAGTTGCAGAGGATGGGTAATGTAGCAGCTTTTGGTGTGTATTTGAAATTCGGCCGGGGTCAAAACCACTGCAGTTAATGAATACCAATTTAAATGTTTAACTTCTGCATCCCATTCTATTATGCTGTCTACATAAGCCACATAAAAATGAAGTAACATGAGTTGACTCTCACACAGTCTTCAACACCTTCTAGGACCAACTAGTCAGAACACTAAGGTCAGAAAAAAAAGCTCTTGATTTAGCTGTGAGCAGTGGACCCAGTCTGGTGCCAGGTGTAAATACAGACAGACACTGTGTAATGCTTCACAAAGCAAACACAAACCCAAATCCCTCAACAGGCTAACTCACAACAGTAATGTAATTTCAAGAATAGAACTACATCAAAATTAGGCAGTTTAGCTGAAGTGAAATAAAAAAGAACAGCTCTGGCTGTAAATCATGTCAGGGAGATTTTTTGCTTTAAAGGGACACAATGGAGGCCACATTACAAAGAAAAAAGTTCAAAAGAGAAAAAGCATTCTTGAGTTGCAGAATAAAAGGAGATATTAAAAATAAAAAGATATTACCAACTTTTGGAGAAACTATCTGAACAATTAGAACTTAGAGAAAATCACATTCTGGCAACTTAAAGGAAACATAAAACCAAAGTAAAACAGAACAAAAATATTCTGAAGATCAGCTTGATTAAAAAAAAAAAGTTACATTTAGATTCATATATAAGCATGTCTGAAGTTTTCTCCTGGTTTATTTTGATTCCACCTTTCATAAAGCCTGCTATCTGCTGCAGTCTAACAACGAAATTATGACAACGTCTCTAAATATTGTTTGGAAGAAGATAACTCTGATGGGATTACAGAGGCTCAGTGCAGACTGGTGAATGATGTTCTGTTGCACTTGCAGTCAAAGGAGAACCCCCTTTTTTTTTTTGCTGTAGATCTTTCTGATGATTTTATAAGTAAGTGCACAGAATGGAATGGAAGAAGTATCCTTATCTTTAGAGGAAAAGAAGGAAGGAGCCACTCTTCTTGAAAATAACGTTTAATTTTCCCCCCCTTAATTTTAAGCATTCTTTCTAATAGCTCCTGAACGTGTCATCTAGGTAATTACAGATTTTATTTTAGACGTATTGCTTAAAAGGAAGCTGCCATAATTATGTGCACTTGAAGCTTTTCAAGACACAAATTGCTACGCTCTTAGTAAAAGGCAGACTGTCAAAAGTTGTCCCAAACCATTGCATTAATGACTTCAGGTCAGCATATCTTCTAGAAGGTGTAATTAACGTCTCTGATTAAAGGTATAGATATAGTTCTAGTTGATACTATTATTACGTATCAATCAGGATAGAAAGACTCTAATACCAAATGACACTTAAAACTTTCAGAAACAAAAGACAACTGTTGTAATTTTTGTTTATGTTCGCTAAGGGCTGTGTGTGTAAATTCTTCCAACTGGACTTGATCTCCTGATTTGCTGCATGTGAGGTTATATTTTTATCTTTTCCTTTGTGATTCCTTAAAGCAAAGAGATGCATAGGAGGTTAAGTTTTTTTAATGAATGGCATGTGGGTGTCACTGGTGGTGATTGCTCTGCTTGTCTTGCTAAGCAGGGTGACGTTTATATTACTTTGAATGCATTGGCTGCTCACCTGCCACTAGATCTACTAGGGTTTTTAGATTACTGTGAGAGGTTACTCTACTAGACCAGAAGGAGTTCTGCATGATGTCACAAAGCTTTCTCCATTAGGCAGTGATCTAACCTGGGTGGCCTTACTGAGGCTCACTGGAGGCAGGGCAGAGCACTCTCACTATGCTGGGTTTTTTCTTCTCTTTTTAAAGTCTCTGAGTCCTGTGGGCAACAAAACATCCTTCTGGGAAAATTATTTTGATAGGTATATGATTTTGTTTGTTTGTTTATTTGTTTTTATGGGTTCACTCTTTGTAATAAGCTCAGTTAAATGTTAGATGTTAAAGCTGTTAAAATACTCAAGTGCGTGATTAAGTTTTATGATTTAAACAGAACATATATGTGTAAAATTAAGGGGGGTTTGTTTGGTTGGTTGGTTGTTTTTTTTTTGTTTTGTTTTGTGTGATGCTTTAACTTTCTATCTGTCACAGATGGGCTCAAAGCAATTAGAGTGTAGCTCTAGTATAGTAACAAACAAACTGTGAACTGTTTAAAAGCTCAGTCTTTCCTCCCCTCCCTGTCTTCTCCAACCCAGAGGGGTGCTTCTTTTTCAACCATGCCAAAAAGTGGACTATTACAACGCTAGGTTTAAATACTCCTACATACTTTGGGACTAATAGAACCAAAATTTTCAATGGATTTGTGGGTCATGGTTGGCTGATTTTTCAAATATATTAGACTAGAAATGTAGTTTGACCCCACCTCATATGAGACATCTAAGGAGGAAAAAAAGAAAAAGATGAGGGAGCTGAAAATGAAGGAGTCTGTGAGAACTTCAACTAAGAGGAGCAGTCTTTTAGATGTTTGAAACATCGTGAGTAAAATTTTGCCTAAGAAACAAGTCTTCTGGCATTAATAAGATATTGATTTAGTTTTCCCTGTGGTTGGAGGGTGTACAATTTCTACAGTGTTTTCACCAGTACAAATTCTGTGATGTTTAAATTGCTGAGCTAAAGATGCAGCCTTTCAACTAGTACAAGCACTTAAAGAGATGTACTTCTCTGTATCTCCGTGAATTTCCAAATGCTATTTTGAAGCTTTGTTACGTCTACAATAGCTTCTGAAAGGACTGGTGATCCCAAAAGTCACTAGAAAGATGTATTTGTTTTGAACTTGCAACTCCTGTTTTTTCAAGAAACTTGGTCAATACAGTACTGCTTGGTGAAGAAGTAGATGTCTATTCTGTTCTTTTCACAATTTCTGAAGCATTTCAGCTGAAAATGTGTTTTTCAATATAAATTGACTAGTTTTTTTTTTTTTTTCCTGGAGTTTGTACAGCCTATACTCATCTTTACTGGCAATTTACACCTTAACTTTATTAACAGCTATGAATCTGACTGACTTTCGTGATTCTGCTCTGTTGAAATTAGACATAGGAGGCCCATTTGTAGCAGAAGTAGTTGATGAGCAAACAGAAGAATACATCATAGTACAAATCAGCCAGAATGAAGACACAGGATCAAGGAGGAGACACCAGCAGCAGGTGATGGTGTCTAAATTTTCTTTCATTTTTTCCTAGATGTGTTTTATCAGTTATATTTCTATCACCAATGTGTGAATTAAGTGGTCATGGTGCTTTTTCCTGCTGTGAAGTGTGTCAACTTTAGCACTAGAAAACTTACTATAGTAAGAGTAAAGCTGCATTTTCTTTTGCCTTTATAAGACTTCCCTTGGCTTCCTATATTAAAATTTTATAAAACTTATGTCTCTTGGCTGACACGGAGCATGGAAGTTCATGTGTTTAAAATTGCCAATATTTAAAAAGTTGTCTTTGAAGGAAGATACAATTGGAAAGTGCCTTTTTGTACTCACTGAAATACATTTTCATATTTTTTTGCAAATTATTTTCTCAAATGTGTCACATTTATTGGCTTTATTTCTCTTAAGGCTTTCTCATTGTTGATGTTGTTTGTAACGAGTTCCTTCTGCTCTTCCCAGACAATTTGGTGAAAGAGAATTTTTTACAGGCTGTCATTGTATATCACTGAAAAATAAAAATAAGCTTCATCATTTAATAAATAACACTGACATAAAAACAAATGCCTCTCATTCTGTATACATGACAGGTTGACCTGCCTCCCCCAGGGCCAGCACAGCTAAACAATGCCATCAGTATTCCCACTTACACTCAATCTCACAGTCTACAGCAAAAGACTAGTCCCACTACCTCAGCATGGTGAACAATAGCACAAAGGCAATTACGCTCTTAGACCACCCAGCCCTGTTATGAGGAGGTTGCTGCAACCTGTGCTGCTGGCAATAATCCCTAAGCAGCCTTTGTGCTGCTGTGGGGCAGCCAGAGCACAGCTGGCTGCAGCAGCCCACACCTGCTGGCACACCACTGGTGATCCGTGACTAAAGGAGCATTTTCTTTACTGAATTTCTACTAACTCCTCTGCATGATGCCTTGGGGGTATGATGTTGCTCCTGTACTTGTCATTGCCTGTACCCCACGGATGTTAGTTTTCCTCCCAGTCAGTCTTTAGAAGTGAACCACGTTGTAGTCTCTGAGCCTGTCTGCCCTAGATGCTCCTTATAGTCAATGCAATGTGTGATTTGGCATCCCTCCTCTGGAGGACCTCGTACAGATGTCTGTCATTTCATTGATTGAGTGAAGGTATGAGGCTGACTTTGCTCCAACCTCAGCATCTGTAACATACTTAATCAGGGGGACTTAATTTAGACTGATATGTATTATGCCTGATTCACAAAAAGTTCTCCTAAATAGTCAGGAGAGAGAAAAGGAGGAATAAAACCCTAGATCAGAGGCATATCACTATCACTGACTTATGTTAATATTGCCAAATGTGACTCTCTTGCAGGTGGCATACAACTGGTCTCTACCCTTAAGTTCAAGAAGAAGTCAGCAAATCATCACAACTAGAACCTTTCAGATACCAAACAGGTTGGCTAAGAGACTAAAAAAATGATCCATTGAAGTAGTAGTTTATGTAGACTTGATTATGAAGAAATAGAAAATGTTTTTAAAATAGTTTATCACTGCCTGATTCAGAGGGACAGGAAAGGATTACTTCTTGTTTCTTTTTAAAAGGATTCACAAGGCTGGTTTGTACATAAGTTACTTTCAAACAATACTGTTTAGAGGGATAGAATGAAAATGTTTGAGGAGTTGCTTGCAATTGCAAAGATATAACACATACATTTGTAGGTACTCAAGATAAAATTAATGCACAGAAAAACCTAATGGTATTTCATTCCAGGAATAAGCAAAACTTCTTTTCCTTTCACCAGAGGCACCATCTTCATAAACATTCAAGCTTTCCTACAGGAATCTGGAAGTGTTCCTCTCTCCATGAAGCATCAATACCTTCATGCAAACATAGAGGCACAAGTAACAGTTGCATCCGTCATCTTAGTAGGTGTCTACGTGCTGATCATATTTGAAGTAAGCCAGTTTTGTACTTTGATTTTATTTTTTTCCCTACATTGTAAATGGATCAAATGGAAGGGTTTCATTCTTAGGTTTTGATATGATTTTAAAATGTGTAAGCAACTTCTTCATGTACCACCAGTATGACTAATGATATGAATAAGATATGTGTGAGGAAGTTGTTCTGAATTGTAACTGATTTTGGCAAGTTATAGTGGTCTTGTACATTTTTCTGTTAGGTTCTAGAAGTTTTTTAACATTTCAAGAGAATTATAGTTTGGTCATTAGAGTGATAATACATCTGTGTTGTAAAAGCTGTGAAAAATTTGTTGTAAAGTTAATTATTTTTTAAGGTAAGGTGAAAGAAAAAAAAACACCTTTGGTTATTTGCCTTCTCTAAGGTACTTCAAATTACGAATTTAGTGTAATTTTAAAAGTTTAAAATGAACATACTTTTTAATAAGTAACATTTAGGCATTCTTTTACTGTATTATTTGAAGAAAAATGAAGTCTGAGTTAACATGAAGTCAAGGGACAGGGAACTAACATCATTCCAACACCTTGAGGTACCAAATCCAATGAAACTGCATTGCATCACAATAAGAATGGAAAATGTCAGAAACTGCACAGAACCCCAACTGGTTTCTTTGAACTGAAAACACTTACTGTTTGGTTAACTTAAAATAAATAGCAGATGGAGAGGAACACTGTTTTAAAAAATTATTTTTAATTCATATGAGTATCCACAGTGTCAATGAATTCTCCGAGTTGAATTACACCTAATTTGCATTAGTATGAAACAAAGAAATGAATCAAATCAAGTCTACAAGGTGCTCCATAGTAAATATGTCCACATGTTCATTTTTCTTCCACATCCCTTGCATATTTTTAATCTTTTCATCCTGTTACCAATTAAAATGGTAAGGTAGTTGAACACCACCTAATCAAATATCAATAATGGATACACACAACAGGACAGATGCTTCAGACATTTAGTTTATGTTGTTCAGCAATGGTGATTTCTTTACGGACCGAATAATGCCTCTATGTACCTTAAAAATGAGGAGAGAGATATAGCATTAAGTGTGGAGTGGGATTGGACTAGATTTTGTTATAAATATATGTAGACATGCAGCACAGCATCAAAGGACTCTTATTACTTTTAAATGCAGGTTTTATTTTCCAAAAAAAACCAACTATGCAACTCTGTAGTTATTGCAAAAGCATCAAATGTATGTAAAGGGCAGATCTGTGTTTGCTTCCTGGAAAGCTACTTTGGAACAGTTCATGGGGAAAAGGAAATAAAGGCTTGAAACTGAAAAGCAGAGCCAGGGAAGGCATTTGTTTCCCCGTGGTTTTTAAGGAAAAGCTTTAAAACAGCTTGTTAACTTTTTGTTTCTGTGAAAATATCAAGGGCAGATTTCTGTTGTGGGCAGAAAAATCATATCTGCAAATTCAAAGATAGAAATAAATACCTAGAAGTAAATTTTTTTTGAAATTTAAAGTGTGGAAAGTCATGTATTGTGTCATGATGTTAGCTATTTTCTCCATAACATCTGTAGGAATGACAAATGCTACAAACAGAGTAAATTTTTAAGCTGGAAATAACTATCACAGAAACAAAACCTGAGTGTTGTATGGTTCCCTCATGGATTTCATGCAAGCAATGGATGCTAATATTGTTAGAATATGTCATAGTGGTTTTCCTTATATTCAGTATTTATAATTTCAATGTCTGCAGTCCTGCTTTCTCAACACATTTCACCCTCTATCCCATTAGCTGTTATCACTGTTAGAGAAATCAATGGGTGTTACTGTGGGAGCAATTTTTCATGGATTTTCATTTTCAGTGTTGCTGCTCCCCATCTTTTATAAGTCTTTATTAGTTTCCTGTATTTTATTAATTATTATTTGTAATATAGCTTCAAATTCAGACAGTGTTGACACTCAAACCGGTTTTAGAGCTGTACGTTCACATATTTTCTTTAAAAATTAA
Organism: Pachyramphus minor; assembly: GCA_013397135.1. Lineage (NCBI taxonomy): Eukaryota > Metazoa > Chordata > Aves > Passeriformes > Tyrannidae > Pachyramphus > Pachyramphus minor. The sequence continues at coordinate 194,211 of VYXB01002722.1, forward strand.
GAAAGATGAAGCACTTTATCTTTCCAAATCATGAGAGCCACACAAAGGCATGCCTCTTGTTCCTTCAGCACAGCCCTTTTCCCCGAACAGGAGTCATAGATCTTGTGCCCCCAACCTGCTCAACCACACTGTCCTCATCTTTTAATCCTTCCTTCCCCTTATCCCTGTAGTCTTTGCTACCTTAGTCACCAAGGACAGGCTACAAGAGCTTCAGCATCCTGCAGATACAGATGATGGGAGAAGCTGATGAAGTAAGAGGTACCAGTTGGAAACTGAAGTGCCTTTGTTGTAAACAGTCATCTCCAAACTTTTACCACTGTAAAGACACAGGGTAAATTCTACTTTGAAGCAGCTGTTTGTCCCTATGTTAGCATCTAATTTCTACATCCAGCATCATTCTTTGTTGGTGAAGAAAGTGCTGTTCTTCAGAAAACATCCTAAACTGTTGAACTTAACTTCTTTGGGCATTTATTTAAAGTATTGTTTCTTTTGAAACTGATTACATAAAATACATATATGTAAAATGCAAATATTCATAAAATACAAATGTGTTTCTGGTAAAAGAAGATGCCTCATTTCCTCCTTAATTTCTAATGATTTTTATTTTCATGCTTACCACAAACAGGAATAATTCCTTACTTTGCAATGCTACTACTCTACCTCTTGAAATTTTTGTATATTGCTTTTAATTCTCTTTAAATGATCATCTCTTAGTTACATTGTCTGTTTGAAATCTGAGACCTTTTTTTTTTTTCCTCTTATGCAATCATCCTTTCCTTCAGTAACTAGATATTAATTGTCTTGAAATTGATTTATCTTCAAATATCAATCAGTTCTGTCTTTGCATTTTAGTCTTCTATTCCCATCCCTTCTCCCAAAGGAGAAAAACATTCTGATTCTTGTGGTGTTTTTGCTTAAATCTAATCTATACTATTTTATAGACTTGATGAAAACAACAACGTATTTAATGTTGTTCCTGAAAGCATCCGTGATGCAGGAATTTGAGACAGGTGCATATTAGAAAGAAAGGAATGAAGGAGGGAAGAAAGAGAAAGGAAGAGAAAGAGAGAGAGAGAAAGGAAGAGAGAAAGGAAGAGAAAGAGAGAGAGAGAGACAGGTTTACTTTTTTTGATCTCATCTCTTCTGTCTGACTTGAGGAGCACAGGTCAGATGGGCTATAAGTATGTTTTCATGTTGGTCCACAGGGATATCTGTTGTAAAGTGCTGATGTACAGAGACCTACCCTGGTATTGCTCTACTAAATTAGTTCACAATGTATTTTCAGACAGGTTTTTTTAGTCTTGATCCTCAAAATGTGTAGCCTCTTTTGACTGAGAACTTGAAAAAAATCAAAGAAAAATTTAGAAAATTTAATTTTTATACTTTTCATACTTTTCTGTTCCAAATATCTTTGTTCTTTCAGCTAAGAGTGTATGTTACCCTTTGCCTCCTTTGATTTCTGCTCTTTTTTTACAGAAAAGCATTTTCCTATGTATATAACTAAAGTGACTATTTATAGTCCATTCATTCAGATTCAATAGGCAGTGGTGTATGGTTGTTTCTGGTAATACAGCATGGTCAAGGAAAAGTAGTGCAGGTAAAATCTCATTGTTAGATATTAGATAAATACAGTTAGGTATCTTCTGATTTGTCCCAATTTCCCTGTATTTCCCGCACAGAAAATTGTATAATACATTGGTTACACTAGAAAGAGATCTATCTGTCTATCTCTATCTTAAAATATGTGTTAAAATGTTAAAGTGTTACTGGTATTCAGAAAAGTTCCTTGAATTGCTAAAGCTCTCATTAGTAATCATTAACTGCTTATTCACAGTTATGTTGAGGCTTCATTAATTAGAAATACATAAGAAGGAATGTTAGACATCAGTTATAGCTCATTAATTCATTAATTGAAATGAGTGAATGTGTGCCCTTGTCCAATATTTTCCTTTAATAATGTATTTGTTTTGTATTGTGTGTTAAAATAGAGTGTTAGCTGTTTACTCTACTTAAATGAGCCAGCAGAAACAAATATGAAAGTAATGGTCTTTTAAAAGCTATTTTATAAAACATTTAATTTAATCAGGAAAAAAAGGCAGAATGAAATTTATTACATTAAATTATTGAAACAATAAGAAAAAATAGGAGATAGCAATAGCACGGCCAATAGCAGAAAAGTGATAAAAGCAAGTATCAGAAATTCTGTGACACTCTCCATAGGTCTGGGTTTTTTATCACAGGCATCATTACTTACCTTCATATCCTGTCTTGTAAGTATTCCTAAAAAAGATCTTGAAGGATCTTTTAAATGGCATTTTAATGATCTGACATCTTGAATTACATTTGCATATCTGTATTTCTTCTTAAAACACAAATACTTGTAAGTGCAAGAATTGGCCTTAAAAGCTCTAATTTCTTACTAGCATGAAGTATGGGCTTATAATCACAATTTTTATTACTTTAATGGAAATGGGGTATGTCAGTTTCTCTCCATATTACTTTTCTATTATTAACTAGCTTAAATTATGAATAAACATCCTCTAAGCTTAATTTCTTTAACTCAAAGCAGAATGATTTTTAATAGCATCTAACCAGCAGAAAATTAGCTCCGGAGAACAAAACTTTTATGTGGTTTAGTCTGACCATTTTTCTAGCGTTTTGGGCTGGTTGAACCAATGTTTCCTTGTAGGAAACACTTTTACAAATGAAATAAGATGTTATTACTGCAGTCTAGGCTCACGCAGTCCAGTTTTTGCTTATTTCCAGTAATGAGGCTGTAACATCAGAAAATTATGCTCTAGAGAGCAAATAGGCAAAGGGAAGAAATATTCATTGGTTATATGAAGTATAATACTAAGTGATAGCAATAAGCTAATCTTAAGGGAGATTTTTTCCTGATAAGGAAAGTCACAGAAACTGTGACTGATCACAGATGTGATCAGCTTACTCAGCATGGCTTCTCATTTTCTATCCATTCTCACATTGATTTGTCTTTAAACATAGTCTGAGAAGAGTATGAATTAGAATGTTCCCCCCTCCACATATATCCTCCCAAAAGATTGGTAGCAAAGGAACAGAAGAAAATCTATAGCCATTATTGGAAAAGATGCTGTAAAAAAAGAAAACAGTAGCTGTTGCACTCCCTGGCCCTTGTGGGAGAGAAGATATTCCTGCTGCTATTGATTTCATTTGTTCTAGGATGAAAAAATTGGGAAGAGGAATTAAAACACGGTTGTAGGATTTGGCAGAAAATTAGGGTCTGATTATCAGAACAAACCATCCACTCTCTTTGGTAAGTCTAACTGATACCTCCCTGGGCAAGACTAAAAGTTTCCCCTCATCTCCCCTCCATTCTGGGGGTGATAGGGAGTAAAAGAGCCCAAAAGTCATAAATACCGTGACTCTGGGGGGTTGCACAGAACCTAAATCCAGAGTAGTGAAACCTAAACCATAAAATCCAGTAGCAAGACTTATCTCAAATAGAAATCTAGCTTCCTCTGGAGCAGTCTAGCTGCAATCTGACCTGGGCAGCAAGCAGTTTTGGATCCAATTTGGAGTCCCCATAACCCTAAAGCATGATGACCATTCAAAAGTCTACTTTCCCTGCTACCACCCCATCTGAAACGGTGCACTGTAATGAAGGCACTCTTGATGTCCCCACAAGTAAAGCTTTTAGGACATAAACTGAGGGTGTGCATTGGGAATGATATCAAGGCACGTCAAGCAGATAGAGGCATCAAAGCTTGGTGAGGTAGATACAGGAGGACTGTATTGAACAAGGAGATCCAGACATATGGCAGATCCATCTGTCCAGAGTATAATACTTACCAAGTGATACTCTAGATGTTGTCCCAGAAAGAACAGCCTGTCACTGAGCTACCAATTAAGTGGTACAGACAGTTGAGGTTTTCTGTCATTCCTTAATGCCTTTCTCTAATTTAGGAGGAGGCTGTGACCTCTGTGCATTTTGAGAGGCTCAAAGTTACTTTAAAGGAGCTGTGCAGGAGCATTATAAGTTGTTTCTTATGAGGAGCATTGAATCAGTAACCCTGACGTCCCAAGATTTCTACTGCTTGTGTAGACCAGAGCCAGGATCACCAACAAGGAGATTACAAAAGTTCAGAATCAGCAACAGTAAGATAAACTAGTCATTTTTACCAGTCCTAACTGCAGCAAAGGAAGGATAAAAGAAGTGTAAAGGAAGCAAAACGCTGAAAGATAAGGAAGGCATGAGTTTCAATTAAAACAATAGTCCAGTGTAATACCAAGCAAAATTCTCAGCTGGATCCCAGCTTGATATATTATAATAATTTTGAATTATTAATCCAATGTTAATATTGATTTTATGCTGAGTATTGTCTATCTAGTTGTTGGATCTGTCTTGGTAGAAGTCTGGCTGTGCTCTAAATATATGTGCTTTAAAGAAAATTACCTTATTTTGCGTGCTATGATACTTCTGAAGTATGTAAATTGTTCCTAATTAAGAACTTAATAGGAAAAAATTGCCACTGGATGGTGCTGCTTGCTATTCTAAGGGCTAGGTAGGATTGTCTACTTTAAAAGATGTTGTTGCCCAGGCTCCACTTTTCACAGAATGTGGTTTTTTGAAATAATAAGACTCAAATTTTCAACACTAAATGCAAAAACTAATTACTGAATGTCCATTTTCTATTTTCAATTGCCTTTTAAACCTAATTTTGAGCTGTATTTTGTTAAATTTGTGAAAGACTGACAAACACAAATGATTTGCCCTGCCTTGCATACTATGTATTTTGTGGATTGGTGTCTTTCCTTTCTGTTTGAGAGATGCAATAGAACATTAAATTAGCTTAATTGAATGCTGCTGTTCAGCTTCTACCCTGCCTACGGCAACCAGAGGGGTAGAGAGCCATGAAGTCATAAAATTTTAGCAAGTTGTTAAAACACACATACTTCTAATGCACACAAACCAGGATGAGAACCACTCAGTTCTTTTTGAGGCCTCAAATGGTGGCTTTTTCCAGCAAAAGCAAGGCCAAAAGTGAATGAAAAAACATGAAAGTATAGGGGGCAGGCTTGAAGGCAGGTGTTACGGCATGATTTAAAGAGGAAAAATTATGTGAGAAAAAAAGTGATGTGAAGAAGAGAGGAGATGGTAGGGATGAAAGGCTCTCCAGAGGAAATGCTACCTAGAGCAAAAAGTTCCTTGTAAAGGTAATGCAAGTACTGGAATTTGCCATACTGTTGTTCTTAGTGTATGGATGTAATTCTATATGGTTGTATTATCCTACTCTCTAAAGGAGGCTGACAAAGATTCACACAGGGAAAATAAAGCCAGAGTTTTCCCCAGAGTTTGGTGATTTGTTCTATTTTATTGCTTTACTAGAAATTCACAATCTCATTAGTCTTGAGAATGCTAAGAAAACTAGGGAAATACAAACAGTGGCAACTTCTTCATTTTCAGCAAATACTCTGAAATTGCAAATGTGATAAAGGTCTTTCAGTCCTCACAAATGACGCTTTTAGGACACAAAAAATTAGGATGTATATTGAGAATGGTATCAAAGCATGAAGTGGAGTGGATGGAGTCAGCTAAGCCTGCTGAGACAGGTGCTGGAGGACTGGATTGACCCTTGCAAAAGGGTCTGCAAGACTGAAAGCTCACTGCTAGGATATTCTGTTGATACATAATGGCTTTGATCATGTCAGCCCACAGTAGCAGTTTGGTTTATCATCATCTAGGTCCTTTACTGGCCCATGACCACAACTCTTTACTTAAGTCATACAGCAAATGTTTTATGTAGCTAAAATATGACAGGAGCCTTTTTCTTACATCAGAGCCATCACAGCAGGTAGAGGTTGGAAAACATCCACTTGTGACTGAAGTGATACAGTCATTTCAATCTCCTCTCTTCTGTATGAATCCAATAGAAATATAGACTAGGTATGATGCTATACCTTTTTATCCCTTTTTACTTTAATATTCTGAAGTGGGATGTTATTTGAAACCCAGACTCAACTTAGCAGTCAAGCAGTCATTTTAATCCTCATCAGATAGGATTAAACCCCCTTCTGGATCCTCTGTCCAACATCTGTACAAATGCTAATGCCCTCCTTCCTTCTTAGCTCTAAACTCTTTTTTCCAGCTTTGATTTGTCTTCCCAAGTTTCCAAGGTAGGAAAATATAAGGGTTTCAACAATCTTGTTCATTTCATACACCAAGGATATGTTTGTCCTTGCATTGTTAAAGAGTTGCTTTGAACCTGTTAATTCAATGTTCCATATCAGCATGAAGCTTTAGTCCATCTGGTTTTCTCTACAAAGAGCAAGCAGTGATATTATTGAGGAAGAAAGCTCATAGACACTGAAAATGCAAATTGTGCACCTTGTTCATTCAATGCTTTTTATAGAGCTATGGAATAGTAAATACCTTTGAAGAGTATAGAATTGACTTACAGATTTTCTATATACAAAAGGGAATTATTTGCTTATCAAATCTGATTTTCTTTTATGACAGCATAACCCACCTAGTTGATCAAGGGAAGTCAGCTGATGTAATCTTTCTGCATTTTAGTGAAGCTTTTGATACTGTCTCTCACAGGATCCTTCTGGACAAAATGTCCAGTACAGCTGGATAAACACATCATGAGGTGGGTGAGCAATTGGCTCATGGGTGGAGCACAGGGGGTAATAGTGAGTGGGGTAACATGGGACTGGTGACCTGTCACTAGTGGGTTTCCACAGGGCTCCATCTTAGGCCCTGTGCTCTTCAACATCTTCATAAATGACTGGGATGCAGGACTGGAAGGGATACTAAGCAAGTTTGCAGATGACATGAAACTGAGAGGAGCTGTTGACTCCCTCAAAAACACGGACACATTGAGAAAGGGCTGGTCAATCATAGAGGGCTGGCCAATCACCAACCATATGAAGTTCAACAAGGGAAATGACAAATTCTGCACCTGGAGTGGGGGAACCCAGGATGTTGTTACAGACTGGGGAATGAGATGCTGGAAAGCAGTGCCATGGAAAGGGACCTGGAGATCCTGGTCGGTGACAAGTTGAATATGAGTCAGCAGTGCCCTGGCAGCCAGGAGGGGCAACAATGTCCTGGGGGGCATCAGGCAAAGCACCACCAGCCGGTCGAGGGAGGTGATTGTTCCACTCTGTTCTGCACTGGGGAGGCCTCACCTTGAATATTGTGTGCAGTGTTGGCCATCACAATATAAGAAAGATATTAAAGTATTAGAGATTGTCCAAAGGAGGGCAATGAAGATGGTGAAGGGTCTTGAGGGGAAGCTGTATGAGGAGCAGCTGAGGTCACTTGGTCTGTTCAATCTGGAGAAGAGGAGACTGAGGGGAGACCTCATTGCAGTCCACAGCTTCCTTGTGAGGGTAAGAGGAGGGGCAGGCATTGATCTCTTCAATGTGGTGACCAGTGACAGAACCAGAGGGAATGGCCCGAATTTTTGTCCAGGGAGGTTTAGGTCAGATATTAGAAAAAGGTTCTTCCCCCAGAGTGTGGTTGCCACTGGAACAGGCTCCCCAGGGAAGTGGTCATGGCACCAAGCCTGACAGAGTTCAAGAAACATTTGGACAATATTCTCGGGTACATGGTGTGAGTCTTGGGGATGGTCTTGTGCAGTGCCAAGATCTTCTGAAGTTTGTATTTCTCTCTTCTATGTACTATGTTTTACACGTTTGATGTCAGTTGATGAAAATTTATGTAGTTACCTAATTATAGAATTTCAGGGCCATCTTTCCTAGGTAAATCTCTTAATATACCTTGTATTTCTTAGCCAGTTCAGTTAATGTTTCAGAGGGATAAAAGTGAACTAATACAGACGTTGTCTTGGACACCATACAGTACTACTTTTAATAACTTTCTATTTTAAATAATCTTGTGTGGTGTCCTCCTATATTGTGAAACATTGCATTAGAAAGTGGTAGATTGATGCCTTCTATTACTTTCCTTAAGGCAGGGTTGTTTATATCAGGCATCAGCCATTTATTGTGCAATTAATAAGAAAGCATGTTAGTACTAAAACACGCAGCTAACATGTCTAAATCCACAGATTTCTCTAGTCTGCTCTTAACTGGTCATGGTCACATATTTCATGTATGTGGTAGTACTATTATACTGAATCACAACTGATTTCTTGTAAAAATGAGTAAGCTTTTGGTCCAGGATTTTATTTTTTTCCAAGCAAGGCATAATTACGTAGAGTGATGTGTTTTTGACATATTTTGGCTTCCAAAAGGGTAATTAATAGCATGATTTTCTAAATATTAACCTAATGTGAAGTCTTATCAGAGGATTCACATCTGCATGAATAGAATACATATGGATAGTCCCCTAATCTTAAAACGAAGATAAAAATACCTCTTCTTGCTGTTACTGATTTTTGTGATCATCTATCAGCAGCTGGAACCTATATGCTTGCTTTAAGAGCTGCTTTAGCCCATCCCTGAATACTGCATCAGCATAAGCTGTACACTCTAAACTATGTCAAGCAGGTCCCTTTTGCCTCATTAAAATCCCTACAGAATTTACTTGCTACTGCTTAACTAAGTAATTCTAAGGCAATTAATTTTATGTTATCATTCATTTAGCAGTTGTTGTTAAAACACATCCCCTGCAAAGGTGGTGCAGGAGGTATGTTGCTCTGCTTTCACGAACTGGTACTGGTCAGACAGCCTCTTTACTGTAGGTGGCATGTAGAAAGTCAAGTAAATATATCTGGGACCACAGATCTTCCTTTTCTGCTGCTCTGACCTCATGTGTATCTGACTATATCCTCTATTTCTAATTTGTTGCTTTATGTTCTGTCCAAATTGTTCAATTTGCCTGAAATAAAGCAAATTTCTGTGAATTGAGAATTTGATGCCACTCAGCTTGGAAGTGGATCTACAGCAGGACAGATTTCAAAGTATGGCGAGGCTTTTTTAACACTTGTTTTCTATCATAAGCCCAAATTTTCAGTTATGTTGCTTGACACGAAAAATTACCGAAATTAGTTAGCTAAATTACCATTGTTTTTCTGTGATTTTCAGTTTTGATTTCAACTTCTGATGCCAGCTTTAGACTCTGGCGTTAATTTTCCAAACTATGGGATTTTTTGATCCACTCATGAGTGAATCAAATATGTGTGCACATGAAAGACTAAAGTTCCAACTATATCCGGCTAAAATAGCTTGAAGGCAAAGCAGCCTACCAAAATTTATAAGATACGTGACAGCAAATTATAAGATAAACACCATCAAGGGATCTGACTGTGGAATACATTTTAGAGGCATTCAGGCTAATACCGTGTTGATTATCAATAGGAAAAACAAACTCTCTCTGAAAAAAAAAATCTTCCACTGCTGAGGATATATTTTTTAACCCACTAAACTGTTTTTAAAAAATAAAAAGGAGGAGATACAAAACATAAAGTCTGGAAAAAAACTATCCTAGGGCAAATCTTACTCCCCTTCTCTCCCTCCTCTTCCCCTGAGAATAAAGAGTTGAACTACAGACTTTATAAAGTCTAAGAGGGATTTGGCTGTTGATTTTATAACAAAGATCTGAGTTACTCTGGAGGTAGGTGAAAATTGCATAAAACCTCTCTGTGGATATAGGCTTGGTAATAACTGCATCCTTGTTGAAATGCAGCAATGCTGCCACTCTATCAAATGTAAATTAATTTATCCGTAAAATAAGTAGTTTAATGCAACAGGCTTCTCTGGAGAAAAAAATGGATAAGAAATGAATCGAGGCTGCATTTGAAACTTTATATTAAAATTACTGGCAGTCATCTTTCATCTGCTGTTTATCACTTATAATGAAGAACTTGTGGAAAGAAAATTTATCAAATATCTTCAGAAGCGTATTTTGGAAATATGCCTGCCCTGGATTTCAGGTGACAAATGTATGCTCTGAAATAGCATATTGGTCACTGTAAGTTGGCTTCTAAATAATTTTGTCTTACCTCCTGGAGGACCATATATGATTTAGTGATTGGAATTTTGAATAATTTTTATAATGATGCTCTTGCACTCTACCAAATTATTTGATGTACTCAGTGTAAAGATTCCAAAGCACTTTCAGATAGATAAAGAAATTTAATTCTAGGGAAAGCCTAGGTTCTCTAAATCCAAATTGCATTATAGCTCTAGAATTATATATTTTTATTTCATATCAGGTACAAGAACTTGTGGCATAAATTGTTTGGGTTGCTTTAATTTCTTACTTTAAAATAAACTCCTGAATTAATAGTATGGAAACTGTTATACATAACTAGCATTCAGCAGATTGTGTTTATCACACAGCAGGCAATTGAGACAAATTTCTACAGAAAATTATGAAACAAAATCACTGTAGAAATTTTTTCCTATTCTTCACTCATTCGGAATTGACACTGTAACATTGACCCTAGGATACTGCTATCAACACACCTACATTGTTGATGCTGCTTTTAAGAGCCATAACTGTTGCAGCTTTGGGTATTTTCATTACTTATGTAAAATTCTGTAAATATCCATTCCCACTTTTGCAATTTCTTCATCTCTTAGCCTAGTAATGTCCTGTATCAGTGAGCTCTACAACTGAGTTGTGCATTGTAAAGAGTGAAATCTGGGTTGCATTGTTTACAGTAGCAGTTTGCATTGGAAGAAGTGTCCCTTTGTAAAAGACAGGTACTGTCCTTTGCTGTTGTAGTAAGTCAGAATTGCTAGGCATTCTTCAGACAAAAATGATGGTCATGGTGAAGATGTCTTTTCTACAAAGAGTATGAAGTCTTCATCTATATTTATTTATAGGTATTATATTTATATACAATATATATTACTATTTTAATATGTTATAAAATATATTAGTGTATATTAACATATATATAAAATATTTATATGTATCTATAAGGTTTGCAGTTGGATTGGGAGGTGGGGAGCTCTAGCCTGCAAACTGATATACTAAAAGCTGTGTATATTCCTGTTCTGTCTTTCTCACCTCAATGGTCATTGCTTGTTTTTTAAGAGAAGGCACGAGGGTATGCACTTTCTCAGGCATGAGAAGGATCAGAGGAGTACAGATGATTTCTCACTTAGTCTTTAAAAATGTCTTTAGCTTCAGAAGTCCATTAAATCTCTCATCTTTTCTGGGATTGAATCTTTTGTGTTAATTTATTTCTGAGTTCTTTCAATTCTCTACCTGAGCTGTTGTTTATGGATACACTTTGAGATTCAACCTGAGAAGATACTCATCCTACTGCTGAGTTTCTAAAGGATTTGGACCACACCTGTACTGTTTTGCAAAAGAATAATAACGGATTTTGACCTAATATAATGACTTCCAAAAGTGTATTAGATGGAACTGTGTTCAAAGAGTGTAACAGCTTATAACCGGCATCTCTTAATTTCTCCATTTGTAGCCTTTAAAAAATGCATTTGCAAATATATTATTTGTTTGGGGTTTATTTAATATGAAAAGAAGGTTAAAGAGTAATCCATCCTTTCCTAAACCTTCCCAAATCTCAATTTTGAATATTTACATGTCAGAGTTTACATAAGCGGGCTTTCAAGGCTTTATGTTACTTTAGAACTTTCACTTATTAAGTTGCTGGAGTGAAGAGTTGTACATTTGACAAGTTTTTTGTAATAGAGCTTTGCATCTTAATATTCTTTGTTCATTCTTCAGGATATATTTTTATATATTCTTCTTGGATACACAGGATGAAAGAACTGTTAGATGACTCCATTTGTACAGTTTCCCCTTCCCTATCTTTCTCCAGAAATTAAAGCAAGCTTCACCCATAGGTGACAGCAAACTCTTGGAAACTGGAAATGCAATCAACCCAGTGTATGTAATTAAGTATAGAGAAGTGACAGCAAAAATGCTTATGTGGAAATATGCAAAAAATGCATAGCCAAACAAGTCTCAGCAGACCTATGACATCTTTCTGAGAACTGCAAAAGAGCTATCTAACGTGGGTGGTGGTTAGATGAGGAGGAAACCTACAGCCTGAGGATTTGCCAGTAGCTTACACTTGAACTTACTTTGGTCTGGTAAGAAACTGATCCCCTTTCCTAATAGACATCTCTACTTGACATCTTTTATTGGAGAGAGCTGTAAGGTCTAATTGCTGCACCTGATAGTCAGCCACAAGGACTATCAAACATTATCAGATGCTCCCCACCTTTGCAGATTCAGAAGGGCCATATGTGTATGTACATAAAATCCTCTGAAACTGGAAATCAAAAATGAACCTGTGTTTTATCACGCACATTTTCTGGGGGAGCTGCTATGTACTTTTTGGTCACTAGGACATAAAAACCTTGGTCTAATCTCCTGCTTTATCATATAAGTAGGTTATTCTTACATTTATATATTTATTTTTCTAGTAATTTGGTAAATTGTGTAGTTATTTACCATTTCTATTAAAAATCTATGTTCATGGAGGAAAAACAAAATCAAATTTTGCTTTTCCTTTACAAACAGGCAGGAGTGTCTTGAGATGCCCTTATCCTACTATTTCTTATCAGCAAAATGCTTCTTATGAAGTTGGCAGCAAATGAAATATTTCTAGATTGTCTTATTTCTTTCTAAGAATAATTCTAACTTGTGACAGAGTAATATTTAAATACATTAATAGTAAAAGCTGTTAATTAGATTTGGTCTTTTGTAGTGTGATTTTCATTAGTTACATTCTTACTTTAACTGAGTTATTTTACACAATCTGTGATGTTCCAGACATAACTACAAATGACCACTTGGAGAAAACAACACATTTTCAGGGCATACTTTCTTAACAAGCACCTATAAAGAATCAAGTGGAGCACCTCCTAGGCATGCATCTTCTTCCCATGGGCTGCGACAGGAAGCCAAAAGAACTTTTTTAAAATTTGTTTTTTTTTAAAATTTGTTTGTTTGGTTATTTTTTTTGTTTTGTTTTGGTTTGTTGGTTTTTCCGTTTTGTTTTGGTTTTTTTATGGTTTGGCTTTTTTTGTTTGTTTGGGTTTTGTTTAGGTTTGGTTTAATAACATCCTATAGTAAGGCAAGGTAATTAACCATTCTCTGGTCAGAAAAAAGGCCCAAACAAGCCAAGAAAAGAATCGACTACAGCAATTTTTGTCCTATTCTCTCCTCCTTTTTGATAGCAAAGAGATATTTAGAGGAGTCTCTGGTCAATCCTTTCCCTTTGTTGCAGATTGTTCACAGGACCCTCGCAGCGATGTTGGGCTCTTTGGCAGCTTTAGCCGCCTTAGCTATTGTTGGGGAGGTAAGTTACCAAACTGTAAGTGTTCACTTTGTTTTTGGTTATGGTGTCAGGTGCCATAAACTTTCCTGTTTGCCTTTTTGTGATTGGGCACATGACAGAGCAGCGTTTTTTAAGAAGGAGATGTGGTAGGACAGATACTGGGATGGGAAAACAAGTCAGACAGACTACTGTATAGACAAGGAGAGTACAAAAAAATCAGTAGACGCTTTTTGGTTCTGATTTGCAGGAAGTGGAGTACAACCATTTTCAGCTTAATTCAGAGTTTGTTTAATACTGTCGTTTTCAGTAATATTGGGCTACCAAGCAAGCCAAAATGGAAATACATTGTTTTATACTACCCCAAATAATTACACTTCATGCTTGCATGTTCCAACCCTTTTGTTTCCTCCTTTGCTTACTCTTAGTTGATACATAGTGAAAACTCAGATTGGTGTTCTGTGTTTTTCTCATAGCCGCATCATTGCTATGTTCTCTTAAATTCCCTCCAGCTTGTTCACAGGTGAAGTGGTATGCTTTGGTTCCCTTAACAAAAAGGAAACTGGAGTGTACCATATAATTTGGTTATTTTTTATTTCTGTAGTGCCATGTAAGGAACAACTTGAACAACCAATAGCCTAACGTAAGCTTTTGATAATGACCCACTTAGGATGCCAGCAGTACTTTGAATTAGTGAAAATAATAACAGTAGTAATGGCAATAATACAGAGTCCTTTTGTGTACCTTGTAGAAACACTTATTAATTTCAATCACAGCTTATTTAAATGGTCCATCAATTAAATGGAGTTTGTATTTCATAGCTAATCACAAGTTAGGTGTTTTGTGGCATTCATTGGTGATTGTATTTTTTGATTGCAGAGGCCAAGTATGGTCAAAGTGGTGGAGTGGATTGATTATGAGACACTGGCATTGCTGTTTGGAATGGTAACAAAGATGTACCTTTTGCTCTAAATGTGCTGAAATAATCCAATTTAATATAGAGATATTCCCTTTAAAACATTTTGTTAATTGGACTTTACTGAGAAAAGTTACGATGAAAATTTTGGCCTTGAGGAATCTACCAAAATGGAGGATGATCAAACACCTGAATGAGTCTTTTGAAATGTTGCTTCTTTTCTATTTTTTTTTTTCAATCTGTGAAATTGTGTTGATAACATGCTAAAAACATCCTCGGGGTCTAAAAATGAAAGACCCATTTAAGGGCCAAGTATTATCATTCTCATTTATCTTTTTAATTTTGTTTACTCAAAAACTTCCTCAAACACTCTCTGCTGGAAAACTGGTTTTCTTTGTCTTAGTTACTGCTATGTTTGGAGCAACAAAAAAGCAAGTCAGAAATGGAGAAGAAATATCTGATTAGATTATAATCATGTATTATTTTAATCACTTTGCCCAGAGCTATTTGTGGTAAAAAGAGTTGTCCAAGTGCTATTGAACTCTACCACTAAACATACAATATACAGAGATAAAATTACAATTATCTGTTGCCATTCTGAGCTTTTCTTATTTCCTGACACTGCTCGCTGCTCCCCACCTTCCCCACAGAAAAAAAAAACAAACAAAAGAAATATTCTGATGGGAGCAAAGATAGAAGGACAGGAAACCTCCCAGACATGTGAGAAAATGCAAGTAATTCTTGAAGCTGCTATCTTCTGTAGTCTGTAGAGTATTACTGCAGAAAGCAAACACACTTATTGGTTTTTCTTTATTAATGACATAACACATTGAGTATTTAATGTATTACATTGAGTATTTAATGTATGATGCCCACTTGGTCACTACAAATAAAATTCAACAAGACTAGTATGACATTTACAAACTGCTTATATTAAGAAGTAAATTTCACCATGTGATGCATTAACTAGAGATATCTGGCAGCTGTGGTGGATATTCTAATATGAAGGTGATCAGATTTTTAGAGCTGTGTCAGATAAGAGGCACATTTTCAGTATCACAAACTGCTTCACTTTGTTTTTGAGTAATAATTCAGTTGCAAGCTATTATATTTTTCTTCCTCTTTTGGTAGATGGTTTTGGTGGCCATATTTTCAGAGACTGGATTCTTTGACTACTGTGCAGTAAAGGTAGGCTTGTTTTGGTGCTTGTAATTATTTCTGGATTAATCAAGTTAGTATTTATTCTAATCTGTTACACCAAGCACTATCTTGCTTAGGGTAATGTATACTTATCACACTAGAAATAACAGTGGTCAACTTGTAATATTGGAAAAATCTTTTAACAATGAAAGGAAGACCTTAATGCAATTCTGTTTCTAGAGGAAGAAGTTAAAGGTCCCCAGTAGGGTACACAAACACATGGACAGTATAAAGCTGAGTTATTTCACTGACTTCCCCAGGATCACAATTCTACTGTAACTGAAATCTCTACTTATGCCTGGCAGTGGGAGAGAAGAAATATGGGAACTATCATTGGCTTTATGATCACACATGAAATACGGCCACAGACCTTTACACAGCAGCAGAACAAAAGATTACATGAAAAGGGTACTTCATTGAATCATAGTCATAGATTCATAGAACGGTTTGGGTTGGAAGGAACCTTAATCATCTAGTTCCACCCCCTACTCCCTGCCATGGCCAGGGACACCTTCCACTGGTCCAGGTTGCTCAAAGCCCCATCCAACCTGACCTTGAACACTTACTGGGAAGGGGCATCCACAACTTCTCTGGGAAGCCTGTTCCAGTGCTTTACCACCCTCACACTAAAACCTGCCCTCTTTCAGTTTAAAGCACTTCCCCTTATCTTATTACTACATGCCTTTGTCAAAAGACCTCCCCCAGCTCTTCTGTAGGCCCTCCTTAGGTGTTGGAAGGTGCTGTAAGGTCACCCCAAAGCCTTCTCTTCTCCAGACTGAACAACCCAGATCTCTTTCAACCTGTTCTAATAGGAGATGTGCTCCCACCTTCTGACCATCTTTGTAGCTCTCCTTTGGACTCATTCCAGCAGGTCCACAGCCTTCTTATGCTGGGGACCGCAGGGCTGGATGCAGTACTCCAGGTAGGGTCTTACAAGAGTGGAGTAGAGGGGCAGAATCACCTCCCTTCTTTATGTGCAGCCCAGCACACAGTTGGCTTTCTGGGCTGCTAGTACACATTGCTGCATCATGTTGAGCTTCTCATCCACCAACAGCCCCAAGTCTTTCTCCTCAAGGCTGCTCTCAGTCTCTCTCCCCAGCCTATACTTGTGCCTGGGATTGCCCTGAGCCCCAGGCAGGGTCTTGCACTTGGCCTTGTTGAACTTCATGAGGTTTGCATCGGCCCCTCCAGGGCTTTATCCTATGATACTCCACCAAGCAGATCTCTCAAGAGACCAAAGTCTGCTCTTCAGAAGACCAGGTTAGTGAGCTTGCTATGCACCCTCCTGATTGCCATAAGGATGTTGAACTCCACCAGTTAATGGTCACTGCAGCCAAAGCTACTCTTGAAGTTCATATTCCCCAGAAGACCCTCCTTGTTGGTGAGAACAAGGTTCAGAATAACATCTCATTGTCTCCTTTATCCCTTACAGTAGGAAGTTATCAGCAATGCAGTTCAGGAAACTCCTGGATTGCTTATGCTCTGCTGTATTGTCCCTCCAACAGATACTGGGGACATTAAAGTCCCTCCACTGGGGCTTGTGAACCTGAGGCTACTCCTACCTATGTATAGAGTGCCTCCTCATCTGCTTGGTCTTCCTGGTTGGGTGGCCTGTAGCAGACTCCCACTATAATGTCACTTGTCCCTGCCCTCCCTTCAATCCTGATCCATAAACTCTTGGTCGGTTCCTCATTCATCCCCAGGCAGAGTTCCATGCACTCCAGCTGGTCATTGACATAGGAGGTAATAACACCTTCTCCTCACATGTCATGCCTGTCCTTCCTATATAGGCTGTATCCTTCCATTCCAACACTGCAGTCATAGGAGCCATCCTAACATGTCTCTGTGATGCCAATAAGATCATAGCCCTGCAGCATGCACATGTCCATAATTTATTTATTCCCCATGGTGTGTGCTGTTTGCATAGGGGGAACTTAAATTGTGTCCCTGATGAAGCTGATTTAGTGTCTGGAGTGGCTGGAATTCCTTTGTGGTGATCTTCAGGTGCTCTCCTGTTGACCTGTGGTCTCTCTTCAGACTCTGATCATCTTTTGCTGGCACTGCCATCAAACTGGTAGGAGTGAGATTGAGAGGATTGAGGCCCCTTTCTCTGACAACTTTAGTTTAAAGTCCTCCTCACCAGCTTGGCAAGCCTATGATCAAAGGCGCTGCTCCTCTTCTCTGATAGATGGACCCCATCGGCCCCTGGTAGACTGTTTCTCAAAGCCAGTGCTGTGGTCTAAGTAGCTGAATCCCCAGCTGTGGCACCAGTCCTGTTACTATTTGTTGATTCATGAGATCTGACTGGCCCTTTCAAACCTCTTCTTTTTGACTAAGAGGATTGATGGAAAAACTACCTGAGCTCTAGAGTCCCTATCACCATTCCCAGGGCTCTGCAATCCTTCTTGATACTCTTTGGATAGGTCCTGATTGTGTCACTTACTGTCAGTTTGCTCTCAGAACACTCACCATTCTGCCTTGAGGGTTAGGAAGGATGAGGGCCCTTGGCCTGTTCAGATGTTCACAAAACAACTTCCTGGGTGCTGGGTTATGTGGACTTCAAGTCTCTCCACTTGACCTGTTCTGAAGGATTGTTTGTAGGGAAATATTGCCCAGGATGAAGGACACTTTCACCTGCTGCAAAGCTTCATTTTCTTCAGAAGTGTGGAAAGAAAGAAATCAAAACTGACAAGGAGGACTGCTTTGAACAGAATGCCCAAACAAAGCATATGTGGACACAACCCCTGCCTATACAGATGCCCAGTCTGTGTAGCTCTGGCAGTGCTGCTCTGAGGATGAGGGATGTGTGCCAGCTTGTGGAGGGGATAAGAGATCTGAGCCATGTTAGTCCACCTGGGCATGCAGGTAGAAGATGGGGGCTCAGCCCTGCTCCTGCCATAGACCCTGTTCATGGCTGGCAGCAGAGCATGATGTTTCTTCAGACTTGTTTCTTTATTTGCATGATGGGAATGTTTGTCCACTTCCATGAAATGTTTTTTTTCTAAATTAATTAATATTGGAGAGGGCACTGTTGGAGGTGCCTGAAATAGTAAATGCTCTGAGCTCACTGTTGCTCAACTTTGATCAAGTTACTTTATTTATTGTTTTTGAAAACTAAGCTGGAGTGATCTTAATTTTGTTTCAATTTGTTTTTCCCAGGCTTATCGGTTCTCTAGAGGCAGGGTGTGGGCCATGATTACGTTTCTGTGCCTCATTGCTGCAATTCTTTCTGCATTTTTGGACAATGTTACCACTATGCTGCTCTTTACTCCAGTAACCATAAGGTATTTTATTGTTATGGTTTTGGACTTGGTCTTTTATAGCCAGCAATCAGTAGTAAACATGTGTGTAAAATGCTTTTTTGGATTTTTTTGATCATCTAAATGGAAATCAAAACTTCAAATACTCTTACTGTAGTAGAATAAAAAGATGGCACTTTCAAAGGATGTGTTGCCTTTTCCCTTTGTATTAATATTGAGCACATATCAATCCTGTTAGACTGCCTTTGCAGCTAACTTTTCTGGTTTGTCTTCATATATGAACTGCAATAGAATATTGGACCATATACTCCCTAGCAGACGAAATTTTTTTCCTATAAAGTAGAGCAAATTTTTTAGTTAAAGCTGTTTTATCCTTTGCTGGCTAATATCTGTAAACAATTTTAGATGTTTTAGTGAGATTATTATCCCTTCTAATACTAGTGACAAATACATTAAAAAAAATATCCAGATTTCAACTAACAGCTTTGTTTTGGAATATGGGACTCTGAATTTTCTTCCTGTTGGTGATCATGTAATTGGAACAGCCACTGGTAATTTCACAGTTTGAGATTAGATATTTGGAACTTTGAACAGAGAATGGTGAACTTAATTATTAATTCTCTAAATTAGTAACACCTGATTTGCAACTCCATTTGATCAATGTGGGATTATAAATTACTCTTTAACCTGAAATTAACTTGTGTCTGGTCTGGCAAATCTATTTAATCCAGTTAAGTTTTGGAAAGATCTATGAGTTTTTAAAATGATCCTGAGCCATGTAATGCTTGCAGTTATTATCATGTTAAAGTACACAAAATTCTATTAAGATATGCACCCACTTTAAAATGCAATGTAAAACAGTAACAAATAATTTTTCGTGTGGGGTTTATTCTAGACTGAGAAACAGGTGGTGGATGAAAGCTCCATTTGTCTTCTGTCCAATTACCTTTTCAAGAGATCATTTTGCTATACCCCAATCAATTATTGCACTTCTAAGCAGTAAACAGCACTGGAACTAGTGAACACCGAGTTTTCTTTAGCTATGTTGCAGAGTATTTTGAATAAACAATTGAACAAAATATTCTGATTTGGAATGGAACCAAAAGGATTATCGAGTCTTAAGCGAATGGCCCGTACAGGGAATTGAACCTTCAAACTTGGTGTTAATAGTACCATGCTCTATAATTGGGAATAGTTTGAAATCCAGAGATTAATGTAGCATAAAAAGATTTTCAGAGGGAGAGCTACTGTACAATTTATTGTGTTTTCAAAGAATCATAGAATAGCCCAGGTTGATGGGACCTTGAAAGACTTTCTGGTCCAACCTTTCATGGGAAAGGAAGCCTAGATGAGATTATTTGGCAGTCTTCAGTCAAATCTTGAAAACCTCCAGCAATGGGACTCGACCACATCCCTGGGAAGGTTGTTTCAGTTGTTAACTGTTCTTACCATAACTTTTTTTTTTTCTAATGTTAAAATGAAATCTCTCCCTTGTACCTGTTGCCCCTTGCCTTCTCCATGTGGATCCTTGTGAAGCAAAAGCCTCTTTGTAGCCTCACTTTATGTAATGGGCTTTCATACTAAATGTATAAGAAGTACTTTAGTTTTATACTAAATAAGCTTGTAACACTGAAGGAGGGGAAATTCAGTATGTGGGAAACATTTGTATTTGAATCACTACCAAAACTAAAATAAAATTTTAACTCACCTACTAAAACCAAATAATTGCCTAGTTCAAAAAGCTTCATGCTGGGGGTCATTTTTTGTTTTTATATTACTACCATTGTCTACAGCTTCACTGTGTTGCACTGTGCAGTCATTGCCATGGCGATAAAGCTTGCAGAAAATCGTACTGACTGTGAATATAAGGCTTTCTATTTCCTTTAATAAGGCATAAACCATGATGCTTGTTTCACTCTGCATTTTTTAGTAAGGTGATAAAAAAGATAACACCTACTCCTTTTTAGCTGTAGTTTATTTTCAAGATACTTTGTTATTGGGAACTAGAAAAGGCTAATGATCATACACATGAGGAATTATACCACCCAGGGCAAGCAAACTGAAAAATTGTGACACTGACATATAGCTAACACAGTCTGATGGTTTTATACTTTGGGCTTTGTCTTTCCTGACTTACGTCAGAATTCTCATTTCAAGACATCACTAGGTCCAGCCAAAAGAATGAATTACTAAAAGAAAGTTAAGGTTATATTTTTAAATATTTGGAAATCAACGAGGAACAGAGTTAAAATACAAGTTCAGTTGTGGTCTTGTACCACAATTGATACATTTGGGCCAGTTGTATTACAAAGTATCTTTTAACTGAATGATTTCAAACTGTTGGGAAAAGAGTGTATTTTTGCACAGTTATTGTTTTCTGCAGCTTTTATGTGCTGATATATATGTCATCTGACAGTATTTTTTCTGGGTTTTAAATTGACACGGTGATAACATAAGTGAATCAAATTAAACTTTCGTGCAATACACTCTTCTCTTTGAAATATAGGTTTTAATAATACAGACTTAGACTGAGCAGCGAAGCTCAACCCTTCCTTCGGGGAAATGTGTGACAGCATTCCAGTGAGAGCAATACTGAGAGAGCATTCTTGCTACCTACTCTTTCCCTGATCCCCTATTAGGTAGAGGGGGTAATAATTTAAGTGTGACCTCCATCTTTACATTCTGGAGCAATGTCTTCGTGAGTTGTGAGAAGGGTTCCTTGTTCCAAAGCACTTAGGTATGACTTTAACTTTCAGCCTTTATTACCAGAGCCCATGTTTAAACTCAAAC
Organism: Pachyramphus minor; assembly: GCA_013397135.1. Classification (NCBI taxonomy): domain Eukaryota; kingdom Metazoa; phylum Chordata; class Aves; order Passeriformes; family Tyrannidae; genus Pachyramphus; species Pachyramphus minor. Next base: position 215,588 of record VYXB01002722.1, read on the forward strand.
ATCTACTTAGACATGAGTGAGTTGTGTGGGTTTGTGCATAAATGTAATTTGTGTGAGTTGAAGTAATCTGTGTGAAGACTACTACATGTAACTTTCAAGATTTAAGCTAATTTATGCATAGTGTAAGAAGTTAATTTCATTGTCTTTATACCACAGGCTCTGTGAAGTACTTAATCTTGATCCTAAGCACGTCCTGATTGCAGAAGTAATCTTCACAAATATTGGAGGGGCTGCCACCGCTGTTGGGGATCCTCCAAATGTGATCATTGTTTCAAAGGAGGAGCTGAGAATGAAGGTACATACTGCAGTCTGTTTGGCTACTAAAATTAAGTGGTGATATTGACTTATGCAATGTTGATACTTCTCTTCCCCAGACAGCCATACAAACAGAACATAATCCACTCTTTCTGCCATGTTATTTCTTTCTTAGTAGGATGATCAGACAGAAGAGATTGATCTTTTGGGGACAAAATAGTGATGAAGAGTAGAATTTTTGATATGAACTGAGAATACCAGTTTCCTTTTTTTTGGTTGTTGTTGTTGAGGATTTCCTTATCAATGGCAAAGTGAGGAAAGAAGCAAAGCAACAGAGAGCTGCAGAGAGGGTAACAAGTTGGAAAAAAAGAAAAATGAAAATGAAGAGGAAAATCCATCCATTTTTTTAGAGTAGGCTTTCTCTTAAAAGTTAATGAGACAATTTGATTCCTTTACAGTAATTCAAACCAGAAATAACTGTGTATATGCAAACCCTCATAACATGAGAGGTTGTTTTGCCCATGTCACAAGAGGCACTTTATTCTTCAACCACAGTACAAGGGGACATGAGGGTGGGAGGAGGGTGGAGGCTCCTCCCATGCAGCATGGGCCACAGCTGCCTCCCACCTCCTGCCAATGTTTTGGTGTCTCCAGTCTGCAGTGATAAATTTGAATTTCCAATACTTGGCTCTTCCATTGTTTGATGGGCTTCTGGTGCCAAAGGAAGGCCACAGTGGCTGTTGCTGAGTGGGACTGCAGAACACAAGACACCTGCTAGCAGGAGCATCCCAGTCCCGCTATCTCCTCCCACCCACATGCCCTCTCTGCCCTGTGGATAGGCAGAGCTGCTGCTGGTGGGTGTTCACATTTGCAGCCTTCAGCATCTGCATGGAACTGGCGTTTGCGTGAGTTTACCGTGCTTTCAGATATCCCTGCTATCCCTGAACATGAGGCCATCAAGTTCCCCTTCTGCCTCTCGCACTCCCAGTCACCTCTTCCTGGTGTACTGAGGGGCATCAGGGAGGCAGTGTGCTCAGGATGCAAGGGCAGCCCCTCCTGGCTCGGGCCAGCTCTGTCCTCCTCCTGGCTCTGCATCACCATCAATAGGCAGCATGATGGACGAGGCATTTATGTAACGGGCACATCTACAAAGACACCAGGCATGTATTTTCTGGTTTGGTCAGGTGTCATAGACTCCCAAAATAAGTAAATCAACCTAAAGTAATCTAGTGTGAATTGAGGTAGTGTGAAAATATTTGTGCGATTGGGACGAGGGAGATGTAGTATAAAATCTTAGGTTGTTTTTTTATTTTTACTTTTTTTTTTTTGGAGTAACTTATGTATCTATTGCCCAACAAGAGAAGGATTTCTTCTAATTAACTGAATACATTCAAATTTATTAAGTACTGTCCAGGTTAGAAAACATCTGAAAGTTCATAGTGTTTAATGAACTGTTTATCATCAAAATATTTGAAACATACTGCAATTGGCTTGTTTGGAGGGTGGCTTTGAAGACTGTAATATTCCCAGCTGAGGATTTGATAGCTACATTTTATATATGAAGTCCATGCAACTCTTTAAAGCAGCTGATCTAAAAGAGCATAATGAGGACCTGTCATGCAGGTCATTTTCCTAAATACTCAGAAACTCATCATCTCTGTAAAACTTTTAGAACAGCTATAAACATGGGAAATAATTAAACAATCATATTGAAAAGGAAAAAATTTAATAATTTTTAATTTACTTATCTTTTTTATTTTATTATCTTTTCAACATTTCTCTTGAATTTTTAGGAGGACACTGGCAAATATGACATTATAGCAAATTCTATATCTGAAACAAGCACAAAACACTTCCCAGATGTTTTCACTCTGGCTTATTTTTTGTTCCATCACAGAAATAAAAATGTAATAAAACAGATCAGGTTTAACACAGGATCAGAGCCCTTGTGCCGCTTCTTTTCTATATTCTCAATCATTATATTTTTGTATATAAAAGAGGGTCAAAGACCTGTCCTTGGCTCTGAGGCAGAGTGGCATGGTCTGGTTTAAGTCCTCACTGCTTAGGGCTCACCCCTTCTAAAGGCGATTTGCCTGGGAGAGTGCTGGCAGGACTAACAGGATAAAGCCAAGAGTGAGGGAAGGGAGAGAGCTGGACCATCTGGCCTCTTACAGTCTGAGCTGTTCAACTAATAGCTTGATTTTGTCACCTCTTCCAGCATGCTGTCTTTTAATCAGAAGGAGAAATATAGACACTGTTGTCTTGTTTCTAAAACTAGTTCTAGCAAAAACTGCTGTGAAGAAGGGTTATATGAGCCACCACAAATCTGTGTCCAAAATGCATGGGAAGCCTGCTACACTAGTACCAAGTAAAAATTTTTATTTATTAATTTATTTATTAGAACTCTTCCAGAGGTAAGAGTTCTTGAATGCAACAATGACATTTTGGAAACAGTCCTTCATGCAATATTTTTTTATAGTATCTATTATGATTTTTTTTTTCTATGGAAAATACTTGGTTTTCACATCTTTTTAGCATTATGGTCATGTTTTTGGACATGCTAGGAATTTTAGGAATTTCTTCCTCTTGATATTGTCATTGAAATTCCTTTTCTAATCCTCTTTCACTTTCTTTTCAGTGTTTTTTTTGCACAGTAAGTACAGGAGCATTTGGACAACTGCCCCTGCAAGAAGCTGAATAGTGAATTGCACTATATAGATGATTGGGTTTTCTGCTTTATTAGGTACTATCAGGAGGCGAATTTTATCAGTCTTCCTGAAATTTTACTGCTGTACAGCAACCTCTAAAAGCAGCCAAGTAAAACATTATGCAAGCTTAAACTTTTTTAAGAAAACCTTGGCTTTATATCAATATGAAATGAAGTGCAGCCTTGTTACTTTGGGTGCTGTTATTGGGTTAGAAAATGTTAGAAATGCTTTATTCTTTGTTTACTGTAATGCTGAAGAGATTTTTTTCCCTAGGTTCAGGGGAAAACTCACATCATATTAAAAATACTTTATTTAAACTTTGTTTGAATAAATGAGGTTTTTGTAACATTTTGCTCATTAAAATGTAGGGATAAGTCTTTTTATTTGTCTTGAGATGCAAATGAATGTCAAAAGAATTCTTTCTTTGTAGCTATGGTTAATTTATAATCCTGACATATTTCCTACCATCATGACTGGAATCAGTGGAACATTTGCATAATAGGAGAGGAATATTTGTTGTTAGTTGGAGTTGGAAGAAGTTTCACAAAATAGCATTTATGTTGAGGTTTTAGGCAAGGAAAATAAGAGTTCTCATTAAGAGCAAATGGAGAACTTGTTCAGTGAATATAAAACTTTTTCTTAGTGTTTTATTATCTTCAGAGTGCTGCTACTGAGCGGCTATTGTTAACAAAATTATATTTTTATCTTGAAGAGATATGTGCTTCAGACTTTGGGAACTCCATTTTTATATGCACAATAGAGCACGAACCAGTTGGATATGGTCATTGCTTTCAGAAAGGTTGAACATCAAATCCTCTGTATTTGGGAACTTCACGAGTATCTATAGTCACACCTGAAATCAGAAAGTTGCTTGTGCTCTAATCACAGGCTGTGATTACAAGTTCTTTAAATAACGGATGGGGAATAGCTCTCCAGAGCAAAATGACGGTGTGAACATAGCGGTGGTGAACATGTGCACTCGCCTATCTAGCCTTAATCTGCCTGAAAGAGGTAATGATAAGGGCAAAGGCAGTTTTAGCATGTACTAGCCAGTGGATTACATGCTTTTATTTGCTGTTTTTGTTAGCATTTGATAAAGCTTGTACTGCTAATCTGATGTTTGCCAAGGATTTGGGGGTTTCAACATCCCACTCAGAATTGTTCCTGCCATTTAATAGGAATTCCCTGGAAAACTCACAGACATCAGGTTCTTCTGTTCTGCCTTTTAGAGACTTTCAGCCTTCCTGCTGAAATTTAGCATTATGTGATATTAGTTGATTGTATTTAATGAAAAATTGTGGTACCAAATATTTATGAATGAAAGTAGGTACTTCTGAAAAATAGAAGAGAAAATCCTGGTTAAACGGATTCCTGTAAGCTATTTTTGTTGAGTTTGCTGGATACAAGCTTGTCAAAACTTTTAATCAATTTGTAGAACTCTACCCTTTCAATGTTTATGTGATCCCTTTTCTCAAAAGAAAAATTAAGTCCTAGGTAAAGTACATGAAATAAAATTTATGGGTTTACATCTGATTTCAGAATTTTTCCCATTTCTGCAGGTAGTAATCATTAAAGAGTATAATGCAAAACCAAAAAAGGAGGTTCATCAGTGTCTCAGATAAACATTATCCTTATGTAACTGGGTTAGACCATCAGTGATTTCTGGCTCAGTGACATCATGAGCAGCTCCCCTGAGACAATGTAGATCTCAGTCACTCAGCTGGAACAGGTGTTTAAACCAGTGTAGAAATTACTCTTGCTCTTCCTCATTTTACTAGTTTTAAAATATTAACTAAAGGGCATTTTGGCTAAAGCGCAGAATTTCCTGCTCCCTGAATATCTGCACCCAGCTATAATTTTTGCTTTCTCTTTGCTCTAAAATGGCAGTTTTCTTCTGGAAGGGTCTGAATTACTAGAATTTAACTTCACATCTCCAAAAGCTATAAAAAATAATAATCAAGAGCAGCTTGATTAAAGCTAACCTTTTAGGAAAACAGTATGATACGTCCTCCTAATATGAAATTGATATATTTGACTTTACATTTAAAACTATAAAGCAAGGAAAGATGCCCATTTTGTTTCAACTCTGAATCTCTAGACAGTGGAACCTTTAGGCTGTTGTCTTGCTAAAACAAAATCTTTAGATTTTCTGCCAACTGAGGAACAGGATAAATTTGACGCAATCAGCATGGCCTCAAGTAAGGGACATTTGAAGCATATTTTGTATTTCTCTGATAGATTGAAATCTCCCCGAAGAAAAATATTTCTTGCCTATTGTGCATGTCAATTCTATTCCAGTCTATTGTGCAGGAAAAGAAACTCTTTGTGAAAGTGACATTTTGTTGTATGCAGCAGACATGTAGAGCCCTTTAATGTGTTTTTACAATGCTGAATCCTGGCCCCAGCAGTGCAGAGGACTCAGGAGGTACAAAATGTGCTATTCACAGCCACAAAGGGTATGAACGTAGGCTCTGTGGAAATACTGCATGTCCTTCCTGGGGTTTGGCAAGGGGAGCAGGAGCAACTGATGAAGCTACTGTGCCATCATCTTGGTATCCTTTGCTGCATCGTTTGTATCTGAGGTGCAGTGAAAACCCTTTAGTCTCTTGAAGTTTTCCAAGAGGCTGCCTGTTGGTTATTAGCTACCTGTCAAGGTCTGGTGTGAAATTGTCCTTCTTTTTCCCTGAAAGCACATTCTCTGTGCTGCAGAGAGGCTGGTGCTAAGCACCCAGCCCAAAGCATCAGGGTAGGCAGTTGTCTGTATTTCACTGTAAGCCTTAAAAAGTATCAGCCATAAAAAGCAGTACACTTGGTAGTCCTCAGTCTCCTCATGGCTACAGGGTGTCAGTTATCCAAGGCTAGTGATCATCAGGATTCATTTTCACTCACTGTCTCTTGTGGATCAATACAAGGAGGTAATGGAGATGAAAGCCGGGAGCAAGGGATGGGAAAAGAATTAACTCCAGTCTTGGATTATCACAGGCAATGCAGTCATGCAAGCTCTATTGTGAAATAAGCACACTTATGTTAGAAAACTGTTTGTTTCAGCTGAATTGGAAAGAGCAGTGTAGCATGTTTTCTATTTCCCCAGGGATCTCAGAGATAAGAAGGATCAATGGGGTGATATTATGAAGTTTAACAAAATTCTGAATCTCAGCCCAGCTACTCTCTTTGAAAAGTTTGTATAAGCCCCTCGATAGGATGCCAAAAATCTAGTAGACAATTTTTTTTCCTCTTGTGATCATGTCTGCAAATCACTTTTAAGGCTTATTTACGTCAGCTCTTACGTCATAAAGCTGTGTTAATCCTGATTTTTTTTTTAAGAGTATTTGATCTCTATCTCATTTCAATTCCTCCAACTATCAGGCAGATCTGAGACCTCCTTCTTAACCTCAGCATTTTAATTTGCCTTGTAGGTTAATGTGATTTTCTTCATCAAGAAATTAGTTTTGTGGGTTTCAAGTAACACATTTCTTGTGCTGTATTTTTTCAGAAGCTTCTGCATTGTGGCATTGCAGTCACAAAACACGGTTTTGATTTATTTTTCTCTGAATTTGGTGTGATAACAAAAAAGTAAAGGCAAGTGAATTTGTATATCTTCATTTCTTCGCAATGTGCCACCTCCTTAAATTCAAAATCTTTTAACATGTGATGGAGACACCACACATTTAAACTAAAGAGTTACCAAGAATTCTTTGGGTTCCTATTCCTGGTTTTTATTTCCTGCATTAGCTTGTGTATTTCCTGCTTTATGCCTGTGTATCTTCACAGAGAATTTCTACATACCTGCCCTCATAGCTTGTTTCTTCATGATGTGGACACATTGCTGCCAGCTTAAGAAAAGCTTCATCTTCACTGTTGGTTTTTTTTATAAGCCCAGTTTGATTGCTAAAGTAACTCTCCTCATTCTGGTAATTGTGTATTGACCATATTCTGACCACTCATAATTACTTTATTGCTGTTCCCAGTCAATTTTAATTTCACAGGATAATTTTTTTTTTCCAGTCAGATTTAGGCATTATTATTTTGGCTGGTGTAGCTTCAGTGTTTTTACAGCTTAATTCCCTTCAGCTTCCTAACTCTCTCTATGCCATTTTAGTGATCATACAAAACTGAATGCTGATTTTTGCATACTTTCTGAACTGTTTAATGGCACAGTGTCAATAGTCAAGAAATTTCTGAACCAAGGCCAGTTCACCTTTTTTTGGTTCTTATTTTTCTGGCCAAAGTTTTCTGATCTTTCTTTTTGGCTATAATCTTAGAAGTAACCCATATAAAAAGTACATTTATTTTCAATGTTAATGACTTCAATTAAGGAAATAAACATGGCGGATATACTTTGTGGGCAGGTCTTACAAACACTGAGCCTTTGCAGGATTGCTTTTTGTTATTCATTGTTATTTGTAAATTTCCTAGAGTTATGAATGCTGATTTCATCCCTCGCAGAAATGTCTTCTATAGTTCTGAATCTTGACTTGCTGCCCAGAGGCCAATCTTTCTAAGCATTTATAAAAATTGACTTGTAAAATCTGTCTTACAGAGATGTCAGACACCTGACTGGCTGACCTATTATGTTACCAAAGTGAATGAAGGTGCATTATTTTGCTTTGTAGTGTCACATTATTCTGTCCAATTCTTAAAATAATCTCATTCCAATTCCTGAAGGGTCTTCCTTCTGCTTCCATAAAAGCAATGGCTGTAGTGAGTTATAGCAAAAGGCCAGCAAATGAACAGGTGTACAGTTTCACCTTTTAGTGTCTGGAGAATAGAAGAGTCAAGGAATCTATTATATAGCAACTAAGGATGATTTTCTTTAGATCATGAAGGCTTAAACCTCTATTTTTAATAGGATCAAATTCTAATCCTAGGTCTGCATATTTATGGTTTGAGATTTATTTAACTGTCTGCAAGCTATGGATTTTTTTTTGCCAAAGAGCACCAATCTTTATCTGGCTATGAAAGTTCTTTATGACTGTAATCAGTTTCTTGTGTCATGTGTCTTTTTATTATGCCCTGTGGTACAATAGAGAAACCTTTTTTTTCCTTTTTTGAACCAGAGACATTTCAACTAGGAAATTTCCACATAAATTCTTTTAGTAGGAGACAATATAGTAGAACACACATTTAAGACGGTAAGTTCCCAACAGTCTTAACACACTGGAGGTAGTATCAGCTGATCTGCAAAGGAAACTGTTTTTAATATACATTGGAAGTACAGAAGGATCTATAGGAAGCTCATAGTGAAAAAGTGAGTGACAATAAAGACATAGAGGTGTGTCACAGGGAGATACACTAAATTTCTAGAGTCTCCGTGCAATCAGTGGATGCTCTGAAAGTTCAGTTTGGACAACCTGACCTATCCAGGGCTTGGACTGTGCTTTCTTACATGTGCCAGAGAGCTGCTTTATTGGGATCACTGGTTCAGACAACCTCTGCTTTGTGAATATAAGACAGTTCCTTACTACCAGAGTGCTTGGATGTGATCTCCCTTGGAGCTTCATGGATAACTTCTCTTGGGCAGGCAAGTCACTACTATAGAGAACCCCAGCCCAAAGGCTAACCCTGATCCATTACAGTGTGTGTAATGTGGAAAAATGGAATAATTCAGTTACAAGGTACCCTAGAGGTCATCTAGCACAATGTTCTGCTCAAAGCATGGATAACTTCAAAGTTTTAGGGCAAGTTGTCACTATTCATTGTTATTGTTTGAAAGCAGTAGCTTTATAACGTGTTCTCCTTAATCTTTTTGAGAACCCCTTCATTAAAGGGTTCCCATGTGTAAAATGCTTAGACATGTGTCGATGTATTGACCAGGCATAAAAAGAAACAGAATATTGACATACATTTTTATTGTAGAAGAATGGTTCAGACAGAATTATTGTTAAAACGTAATTGATAGAATTATTGTCAACAGTTTAACACAAAAGCTGGTCATTAAAATTTAACTATTTCAGAGATAGTGTGATTTAAAATTAATTTTCAGTGGTTTAAGGGAGAAGTGAAAGTTAACGATTCAGTTGGGGTTTTTTAATTATCTGTGTCAGGAACACTGAATTTGTTTCAGAATAACTTGTAAAGTTATGTTTTAGTTCTCTGAATTATATTGTAACATGTCTTGTCTCCTTGAAACAGATGAAATACAGCAGATACTGTACTTGGAACTTTATTGCTTTATATTTATTTTTGATTGCTAAAGCACATATAGCTGAATAGTTTTTCCTGTAGGTAATATAGAAAAATAAGTGATTTTTAATTTAGTTTTTCATTTTTATTTTCAGGGTTTGGATTTTGCAGCTTTCACAGGGCACATGTTTCTGGGTATCTGCCTTGTTGTTCTGGTCTCCTTTCCTTTTCTCAGACTTCTTTACTGGAACAAAAAACTTTACAATAAGGAGCCAAGTGAAATTGTTGGTAAGTGTGAGTGTGAAAAAAAGTTATTATCGTTACATCAAATATGTACTAAATGGAAACTGAATACAATGCAGTCTTCAGATGGAAATGCCCATTCTCCTTCAGTCTCTGAGCATTAATTTTTCAACTAATAAGTAAGATTTTATTTTTAGTGGTAATATGTTCTGATTTTTAGAAATGGATGTTTTTGTGATGCTCAAATTGAGGCTTTGACATGAGTTATTAAATATATTTCAAAATTTGCATTGATGTTTTGCATAATTTATTATAGTCATTATTATTAGCCTTGAATACCAGAATGTTCTGTGTTGCAACAATAACATCTGCTCAAGGTGCTGAATTCACAACATAGCTTTAGAAATATCCCAAGTTTCACTTGTGACAGGCACTGACACATTCCCTTGCTGCTGGTTTTGTTCTGTTGGATTTTTCAGCGGTTTTTTTCCTGGTTTATGGTCAGTGAAAGACATTTCATCAAAGTAGAGCTTCCCAAATTTTTTCCAGCTTGTCTCTGTGGCACTTCCAACCCTAAGTTCCTCTGGTGTATAATTTCTACAATTCAGTAGGACTAATCTATGTCTTTTTATGTCCCGCACCTCAGTAGTCTCTGAAGCTGTTAAAGCAGTTTCAATGACTGTTGACTATGTCAGACCCTTTTTGTCTTCATGCTTTTATGTCTTTCTCTTCAGTCACTTTGAAGTTTTCATCACTGTTCTAGGGCTTCTCTTTCAGTGATGAAGTTTAATAATAAACCCAAAATGTTCCCAATGTCTTTATGAGGTAAGAAGTAATTCACTAAGTATAATTTCTTAGCAATCTTTGTAAAAAGGTAGTAGAGTATAACTGTTTCTTCCATGGGATGGATGCTTTTTTCACTTTTGGTTGCAGAAACCTTAGGATCCAGGCTTCCACTGACGATGCAACAGATGTTTTAATGTGCCATATGATATCTCTGAACCTGGGTGTGTGGCATCTCTTTAGCATGGGGAGGACAACTTTTGATAGGGTTGATCTATCCTGGCTTCATTTGTAATCTGTGGAGAAAGATAAGTGCTCTTAAAAACTAATGTAGCTGTCTGTGATAGAACAGACATATCACAGCCCCAAAAAGCCTATTTCTTTCTTTTGAATACAAGGGCAGTCCAAGGTGACTAACTTGGTGTCAGAAACCTTCATGACAGGTAACTCATTTAGGCAGAATGAGTTCCACTTGTAGTACCTTGCCTTGTTCCAGGGAAAATTTGCTTTAGGATTAGGACTTTATTAAAAAGGCAGTGACAGTCCTCTCTGGAGTGGATTATACCATGTCTCTTGAACCTGTTCTCAGAAAAAGGTCAGAGAAGAGATTTCACTGCTTAGGAATTTCTTGTAAAGACATTTGATCTTGAGGAACTTCAGCACCCATTCAGCACAAAGTGCACTAAGATTACCTGTATATCTCTAGAGGCCAGAGTCTTTCTCAGTATTAAGATCCAAAACGTTTTTGAGGTGTTCTAGAGTTTATGCTACCTAGCTGTTTTCTAAGAGAATTCAGGAGAATCTTTATCTTGGTAAGGAGAGGAACCTTTGCAAATTCCCAGATAAAATCCTCTGTAATTATGCATCATTCTATAAAATCATTACTTTTCTTCATTGCCTGGAAACACATTATTAAGTTCTTGGTATTCAATATTTTTTATAACTTCCCAACTTTCTTATTTAAAAAAAATTAGGCTATTTTTATTAATTTTTTATTTTCTAATAGAGGTCATAGCTTTGTGAACATTTCCATGAATAACTAGAGCTATTTTATACTTTATATTTATTTTATAAATTATTTTTAAAAGTACTAGCTTGCAAGGTGTCTTGAGATAAGTAATATCTAAGGAGCAAGAAAATTAATTCTGCCAACTGTAATGGTTGATCCTGACATATTAGCACTATTCTGTGAATATATATTTTAGAAAATAGAATTGTTACATTTTGCTTTCAGCTATAAACTTTTAAAGCTTTTGGATTTTTAAGAAATAAAGTATGCATGACAATTTTTAAAATTAATTTGAATAGTACAGTTTATTCACTAACATAGTATTTTTGCCAGTGAAACACTGGTTAGCATATTTCCCTCATTTCGTTTCTTGATATCTTTGTTACTTGCAGCTTAGTCTGTTCAGATATAACAGTCTCCTAATCAATATACCATGTGTTATAATCAACTGCTTGTCCTTTGCTGCAAACCTAATCAGTAGCTGTTCAATTAGAGCAAATGCTGAAGAGCCACTCTTTCTATTGAAAATTTCTGTGAAAGGCGAAGAGAAAGACACCAACACAGCTCCATTAGGAGATAGCTGTCATGGTTTGGATTTGCAGAATGGATTCTAAGGTACTTTCAGGGGTCCTTTCATCTCAGGTTGCAGTGGTTCTGTGATAACTTTAAATGGCTTGTTTGAAGCAGCTGTTTTAATCAACTTAACACTAGCCATCTCTCACCCTGCCCCAATTAGCAATTAAACAAGATATGTGAGATTTAATTAGTATATTATTTTCCACAGATGTTTTTTTCCCCTGTAAGCCATGTGCCTTGAGGTTTTTTCTGTTGCTTTAGGCTACACAGATTGTTCAAAATGGATTAGCACTAATTTTAAAAACAGACAATGCTCATATTCTGAAAATACACTGTCAGCTTAATTTCAATGCTATATGTTACCAGTGTCTCTGTTGGCTTCCAGACTGAATTGGGGCACCTCTGCAGCAGTACAAATACATGTTCTTTCCCCAGAAACCACTATCTGCCTGCAGTGGCTTTAAGCAGGGCATATTACAAAGGAAAAAAAAGAATCTGAAGAACTCAGCCATGAGAGAGAAAATCTAATTTTTTTAAGAATGAAGGGATATTTTGAGGACTTTTTTGAGTGTGTCTTTCAGCTGATAAACTTGTTCCTTGTTCTATGTGATGCAGGAAAAGATGCTAGGGACAGAAGAGTAAGATGAGAAGGTTTAAAAAGTATATATATATACATCTACACTTTCCCAAAATGATATGTAACTGGAAATAATAATACATGAATGTAAGAGGAATTAAGCTTACTATCCCCGCTCCCCCTCTAAAAACCTGAAACCAAAGATTTTTGCCTTAAGGGTTAACAATACATTATTTAGTTCCTGGGAAGTGCAACAAGACACTGTTATGTCTCCGCTACTAAGCTGTGGAGATGTGGACCTCAGTGTTTGGGAAGGTCACTATCCCCAGGAGAATGGGTGGCACATGGTCTAGTGACAAGTTTTATTACTGCCATTTTTGCCAAAGAGGAAGAGCTTTCTCCTAACACAACAACTTCTTTGGCACCAGCTCCCCATTTCTCCTCTGTTGCATGCTTTTGTTTCCTATTGTTTTGCTGGCTGAAAGAGAGATCAACCTTTGAAGCAGGAGTGGAGATGCCAGGAAAGGGAGGAGCACATTATTCTCCCTGGTATAGCTCACTGTCTGCAGCAGCTGGGAAAATACTGATGATAGTATGAGAGTCAGCATGTAAAGCCAACAACAGAAGGATTTTTCTAATTAATCATAGTCATGTGTAAAGTGCTTAATGTGTGAAAAACAAAGTGCTGTTTCCCACAACATGAAATGTGGTAACCAGATGAGTGAGCAAATCTTTTTCTTTCTTCCATGTGGAGCCTTACAGATGCTTCTCAAAAAGAAGAAAAGGCAGAGGAGGAAGGGAAAAAAGAAGTATCAAATGCACTGAAAACATAGAAATCTAGAAGAGTAAAGAAGTAGGGCAATGATAATTAAGGGTTGTCAGTTGTTCAATTGACAGGACTGTGCTGCCTGAAAGATGTCCAGGCATTGTTTCTGGATTTAAAATACGTACTGCTTGCATCAGGACTCATTTTATGTGAATCTGTGCAAAGAACGGCAGAGCTAAGGGGATGGTCAAGAAAGAAAATAAGGTAAAACTGAAAAACTCATTTAGCAATAATGTCTGGTGAGTTTTTCCCTGTGTATGCCACAGTGATTACAAATGTCTGCTGTAGTGCTTTGTGCTGCAGGTGATTGACCAAGCACAGGCGTCATCAACTGTAGTTGTAGCTGAAGAGATGGTATAGCCCAGTGCTATAGCCTGGCATATAGACAGTATAGCCCCAGTCATTATTATTTTGTCCTTGTGCATCCCCTTGCCCATCAGAGCTCTGACATGTCTGCCTAGGGGAATGGCTACCTGGGACAGGTGGCTCTAGTCAATGAGTATTGAGCTTTGTTGTTTTCTTAGGGAATGGGGCATCTGGGTGACTTCTGCATTCTCTAGCAGTGGTATTGCATGCTGTGCCCTTCATGCTATGCAATTTGTCCTATTGTGAAACCTTTAGGTTTATTGCTGTGGAAGAACTACTGTGATGACTTGCAAGAAAACCAATACTGCTTCAGATACTCTAAACTGAAAAAAGCCCACAGAAAATAATAGTAATGTCCAGGGCCACAAGGACCCTGCAGGGATGCAGAGCGAACCCAGGATAAGGTGTTATGTAGCATCAGTACGTGTGCTGCTCGGGGTCAGAGAACAGTCCCTAGTCCTCTTTCAGTTAATTAGATATTTCTAAGTGTAGGGACCATCTAGAATCAGTGAGAGGTACATCAATCATGTAGCTGAATTAAGTACATTGACAAATCTCAGTCCTGAGGTGTGTCTGTATCTACGTGGGTACTTTAATAACTGCCAGTAAAACATTATTGGTATTTAATGTGATGTTGAAAGTAGTGGGCTTTATTCACTTGGAAGGTGGTTCAAGTGAGGAAACCACAAAGAAGCTTTTGAAGAGAATAACATCCAAAGAAAGGAATATTTCAAGATGTTTTTAAGCATTCAGCTCAATCTGAGTGGCAGTTTTGCAATATGCACTGCACTCTACTGTCCTCACCCAGGGTGCTAATTTCATTGGAAAAAAAGGAAAGCATTTTTAAATATTGAAGAATCATATGGAAGTAAAATGTGGGCTGGGCTTTTTTTTTTCCTCCCCC
>VYXB01002722.1:230002-336076 GCA_013397135.1 Pachyramphus minor
GTTGTATATATTAACAATGACTCTTGAATAGTTAGTGAATAGTTAACATTCTCACTCTTCTACTGTGGATGTTAGCACGCTAAACTAAAGATTCAGCTTTCTTATAAATTATCTTGATATCTAATGTAACAACTTTCTGGCACATACTGTGTCTTTTATTGAAACAACTGTAGGACTTTCAGTCTCAAAGGAACTAGGTAGTATTAATGTGCCTTCAGACATTTTGTATCCTCCTTTTTGGTTAATATATCAGGATCCACCAGGGCCATGCCTTTATGTTTGAAAATGTAAACTAAAAGCTGTCTTTTATTATTTGCACCTTCAATAGCTCTCCCAATGATGAAAAAGAGTAGTTTTTTACTTGGCACACATTGAAACTTTCTATATTTTTAAATATTTTAGATAATTTTATGCTTAAATTCCTATATATGTTCTTTGAACTGCTTTAGAGCTGATGGAGTATTCCCCCTGGAAGGAGAAAAAACATTGATCTGTCTTTTCTTGTCTTCACATGATAAAAATAGTATTCTGACATTGCAGAACAAGGGGAATATGATAGTCTCATATTATTTGCTTAGTGCATCGATAATGTAGCCATCACAGGAAGGCAGCTGTAATATTAATTTACCTGTCTTATAAGAAAGGAAGTATAATATGGTGTCATTTTGAATCAATAGAGCAGCACTTAAAAATTTATTATACACATTTTTCATGGAAGGAATCAGTACAGAAAAATCACTGATGGGAGGTAAAAAATTATGTAATGATACCTCCTGTTTCTTTTACAGCACTTGTGCCCCTCTGTTTTTGTACAGGAAGCTCAGCTGTGAAACAATTGTACAGATATACGCTGGTGGGCAAGACTTGGCCTTTTTGTTAACAGTGTTTTGGAGAAGCTGTGACAATTTTTTTCACTTTATTCTGATGGCTCTGAAGTTCATAAGGTCTTCCTAATATACAGAGCTTAAAAGAACTGTTTTGGTTAACATTAGATCTGTATTTGTTTGCTGCAGAAAGCTTTCACTGTGATGATGTTTCTAATACATGTGTAATCTTGACAGAATAGTAATTACTCCTGCTATTTTTATTTATCAAAATGTGTTGAACATATTAGTCACCATTTTTACATTTAAACCATTGATAAAAGTTATTATGACTCTGAAGTGTGATTCATTATTTTGCTCCTCAATTTGTCCTATTAAAAGCATAGATTAGATTAGAATAATCCAAAAGAGAGTCATCATCCTGTGGCAGTATCTTTTCATGATTCTTTTTTTCATTAATACCATGTTGCACCACTTCTGCTTTTCCTGGTATTGAAAGGACATCTGTAGTAGTTATAATTTGCGACAATGTTTTATAATTGGAATGTATCTTTTGACTTTTGAGCAGAGTATAGTCAATTGGAGATTTTTTAATTGAGACTTGTACTTTAATGAAAAATATAAGCAAAATTGGTTTTCATTCTTAAGTCTGGCAGTCTGAATTAAAACCTTTTGATAGCGAGAAAACCAGAATTATTTTTCTAGATTTCGCACATGAGGAAAATTTTCTGAAAGAAACTGGAGTGGAATTTTAGATAAATGAGTGCTCAAAATACTTGACTCTTGACTTCCCATGACCCTGTGCCATTCTCAGTGTAACAGAACAGAGCACTGTGAGTATATTAAGTAAGTGCTAATGAGTACACATGGAACCTAAATGCATTCAGATTCCTGCTGTTAAAAGACAGGGAATTGCAGTAGATGAAACTAAGGGACAACACAAGGACAGAAATAAGTTTCTGGCTGTCAATCTGACTTACTCAGAGATGAGAAGAGAGCCCATATCTCCTGAGAAATATCCCACCTGTTGTTCAGGGACAAAACCAATGTGTGTCTTTATCAACCATCCTGGAATGTTATGAGAAATCTAGCCCTCTTTAATATCTGTGGATTATTCCATCTGAGTGTTATGTGACCATCATAGACATATTAAATTGACTATTCCCTTAAAAGATGCAAGGGTAGGCCTGTAGTGTTGTAGCTTCTTACAGCAGGTAAAATTACAGAGGGAAACCTGAAGCACAGTGAGGATAAAACTCCGGTTGCTTTTTGAAGGAAAAGGGTACTTGCTGTATGGCAGCTTTCTGAACAGCCTAATCCTGGGCCTGCTGCAGCCTGCCTCAGTTTGCCAAAAGGATGACTCCTGGGAGGTGACTTAGGTGTGTAGCACCCGCCAAGCTTAGCAATTTTCTGCCCAGGCTCCAACTGCTCTGCTGCAGCAGTGAGGGCATCCTGTAATTCCTGTGTGATGTATGCAATCCCATGCTGGGTAAGAGAGCAGGCATTAGATGCCTTCATTACCACATGGGGCCCCAGCTGTTGAATTGAAAAGCTTAAATAAATGCCCTGTGTTGCTTTATGCACCATTGTGCGGATTTCTTGCATTTCACTGCAAGTATTTAGCTGAATAAGGCAAAGCATGTTTTGTTGTAGTTTTGAAGACCTTGCAATTTTTATGTCTCTGCTTACCTTTATACACTATTGATGAACTGGTCTATTCAAAGGAATAAAGAGAAGAACATTTCAGTTCAGGGTTTTTTGCTGCTGCCACCTCCACACTCCCCCCCCAAATTAGATCCTTATGCTTGTGTCCTGTTGAGGGATGCTGCCTCTAGAAAAGAGGCATATGAAATATCCCTCAAGGTGAATTTTTTCTACTCTTGGGTTTCACCTTTTGGATTTAATTTCTGCACTTTTAAAATGAAGATGACACACACAGTCTAACAATGCTTAGAGTGTTGATTACATAATATCAGGGATTTAAAAATACTAAAAGTTATAAATATTACTATTAATAGACTAAACTAGAATTCATGATCCTTAATTTGCTTTTCAGTTAACATTTAAAAAGAAATATTCCCATTCTGAGAAGTCACCTAAGAAAAATAATTGCTTTACTGAAAGTAGTTAAACTACAGTAGCATGTGGAGAAAAAAACTAACCAAAACGTTCAGAGGAACATGTTTAGCATGTTGTTAGTCACAACCCAGCAGTGCAAACTTGTGTTGCTTGCAAAAATATAGTTAATGTATTTATTGCATGTGCAAGTTAAAACTTGCTGTTTGATGATAATTCTTATAATCTCATTAAGGTTGGTCACGCTCTTCTGAGTATATTCAATTAACAAAATTGGCCTTTTCAGATTCTAGAGACTAGAAATTAATTACACTCAGTTTTTGAGTATGTCTTCTTTGTTATTGGCAATCAGGTGGGAGGGAATCTGTGATTACTTGAATGAAAATAAATCTGACTATAAATTGTCAGACTTCAGAAATAATATTTAAATTAAATCTTTAAATTAAAGATCTTTAAATTAAATCATTAAAAATTGCACCTTTAAATTAAACTTAATGTTCTCGAAAATGCCGAAAATACTTTCTAAAATGTCGTAGTCCAGGTCAGCAGCTCAAATTCCATTAATTTCAATGGTTTCAGGACATCATATTTGTGGTCTCTGTGACAAAATATGTTAAATGACATAACCAAAACATTTTTACAGCATAGGGTTTACATGTTTGATGATCCTTTATTTGATTCTATAACTAAGCCAAAAATTATTATTTTCTAGTTGTAAATGGATTTTCTGTGGAAAAAAAAAAGACAGAAAAAGAATAAAATATAATTTTTGTGAAATAATAATGTTGGGTATATTGCTGTGGTGCCCGGTGGGCTTTATGAATGTACTATGTTCACAAAGATTTTAGTATAATGGGCTGAGCGTGCTGACTGAGCTGCATCTATCCTGTCTTCTTGTACTCCAGATCACTGCATACTAAACTTAGCTTTGCTTCTATTACTTTGACTACTGCTACTGCAATTGCAGTTAAATGTTAACTTAGCTGATGTAATGACAAACTGCCATGCTACACATGTACCATTTCAGTTACTAGCAACAGACCTAGCAGTGGTAGAATAAACTAGATAGTAGGCTGTTCCACCATAAAGTTAACCCTGTAAGAAAACACCGCGGATTGGGTTTGCTGGACAAGTGACAAGTGGTCTTGTGTAACAAGACCATGTAGATCCTGGAGATCTTTTCCAACTTGGTTGATTCTATGATTCTACAATTAGGTCTCATGAGGAGAGGACAGGAACTTATGGACATGGATAAATAGGCTGTGAGACCTTCCCATTCAGTGGCAGCCAAATACTGCCCTTGTGCTGTTTTGCCCATAATTTCAAAGTCATTGATGAGTCTGTAGTTACATTAGGCCCTTGTCCATGTGTAACATAGTATGTCAGATGTTCCAAAACTCTGGGGATTGTTGCCTAAATGGTTTTGCAGACATTAAATGGGAGAAGTATAGCAAGAGGACTCAAAACATTTTGTCCATGTTCAGTGTTGTTGCTGACTTCAAGGTCCTACATTATATTTCCCTCAAATCAAAAACTACTGCTTATAAATATGTATCACGTGATGCCACAATGAGCTATTACAACAAGAGTGCACATGAGAGAGAAATATGAGAAACATTCCATGGAATTACCTAAAAAAATCTCTTCACAAATTATTACTGCAACAAGAGTCATAGCATAAAAGATGTATCAACTGTTCTCATTTTCAAAGTATAGTTTGTGCTGAAGTAAATTCTACAGCAGGTCAGTTGTTCACATGCTTGGGATGTTTAGAAAACTAATGACTAAAAAATAAAACATGGTGTACATAAAGGCATGATCAAAGCCACATGTGCATGCCACGAGTATATTTTTTTACATAGACCAGAAAGCACCAGGCCGATCTGGCTCAACCTGGAGATTAGCCCCAGGGCACTTCAGATGTGGAACAGGAATCTGCAATGCCAAGTCATGCTGCTTTCCACTCGGTCTTTTTTTTGTGGCACAGATGCACTGATGATAGCTGTCTCTTTCTAAAGGAGAGAAGATAAAGATACTATGCATGAAAATAATTGTTGGGGATTTGCAACTCAGTTAGATGGTGAATGACTCAACTTCCCTATATCAGCAAAACCCTTGGTGAAAATTCACTTGGAAAGGATGGGGAGAAATGCTGTGGCAGGATGAACAGATGTCATCAGAAAAGTTGTTGCAGCAAAGACAAGCTACAGGGAAGCAGAATAGCAAACTGAATGATCATGCTTTCATCAGTGTTTGACAGAGAAAAAGACAAAACTACACTTTTTCTCTTGGACTGAGGACAGCTTCAAAGCTACAGTCCAACTGACTCAAAAACAACATAAGAAAGAGTTACAGAAAGGACATTTTTTTCCCCTCTGGGAGAGAGTGGAAAATTACTGCCTATGTATTTGTGTGTGTCACAAAAGTTAATGCAAAAGTAAATGATGACAGGAGAGCATCTCCAAAGTCACTCAGATCCTTTGATAAGCTGGACCTATCCATGTTGTGCCAGATTATGCTCCTGTTAAGGATCACCAAATATATTATGAAGGAAAGCAGTAGATTTGGTACCTTTTTGACATCTGTTGTTCAGCTATTAATCCCTTCTGGGAAGAAGCTGAGCAGAAGTTGTGTAATAACCTAGGATAGTCATTGGGTTTTAAATAGTGTGAATTTATAGTTTTGCTGTTGCACTGTAAAAGTTACATAATCATTACCACTTTGACTAATGTGTGCTCATCTATAGACACGTACCATACAAAATGTAAGTTAATTCTTGTTTGGATACTTTATTTTTTTTTTTTTTTTAACCATGCAGGCTCTGGACACACTTTTGCTTTTAAATGTTTGAGCTTTGTCAGGTATAATTCCTTCTCATGGTCAATCTTTATATGATTCACTCTGTATTATCATTATAAATACGTAGTCACAGAGGAAGGTGGGGAATTAAACACGTTTAGTACTCCTTTTGATAACAGACACCATGAACCACTAGGGATTTGCAGCAGAAAATGTTAACATCACTGCCTACGTCAGAATGTGTTTAAATTTTTGTTGTTTACATAATTTATTTTTTTACAAATATTACAAACATTTAGTTTGTTTATATGTATTCCACATCTGTCTTCTCCCAGGCAACCAGCAGTAGGACAAGAGGGCATGGTCTTAAGCTGTGTCAGGGGAGGCTTAGGTTGAATATTAGGAAAAATTATTTACAGAGAGAGTAATCAGACATTGGTATAGGCTGCCCAGGGAAGTGGTGGATTCACCATTCCTGGAGGTTTCTAAGATAAGACTGGATGTAGCCTTAGTGCCATGGTCTAGTAACCACGGCAGTGTTAGACCAAGGGTTGCACTTCATGATCTCTGAGGTCTTTTCTAACCCAGTTGATTCTATGATTTTTTTAGGATAAGAGCAATTTGCTGATTGAACAGGGATCTTAAAATGTAAAGCCTTGAATTCTTCACACATTGTCTTCAACAACATGAAATTTGAGAGGAATAGAAAAGAAGGGTGAGGAAACATCTTGTTGCTTCAACAGGAAGCCTTTGCACAGACAGTTTCTGAATATTCTGCATTTGTTTCTTTAGCGATTTTCTGTAAAGTTTAAAGCTTTTTTTTTCAGCTTGCCCAGTTTAACATCCTTTTTGAACAGGAATGCATGTTTTTTGATCATTCTCCAAGGCCTCGACAATTCTGTGGAAAAAAAGTAATCAAAAAGGATTGAAAATCCTAACAAGATTTTGGAGTCTGATTTCAAAGTGTTAATCAGTCTGCCTGAACTTAGCCAGGATTAGATATCTTCCAGGTCAGCACAAAGGCGATGGTAGCTGTGTTAACGTATATTTTCAGTGCCAAAGAATTAAATCTTCTTAGGAAACAAACAAAATATTATTAAGCAATATTCCTTTGGACACTTCCGAATTTCACTTTTGCCTTACATTGATAAAATTGTATGAACATACAAGCATGCTGTCTTTTCTGAATGCAGTGAAGGAGCGTTTGCTGTAATGCCTAACTACAAAGTGAACTAGTATCTTGTTAGCAGTACGTTAATGTATACTGACAGTTTATTTTCTGATGAAAAATGAACGTACTACAATTTTAGCCCTAAAGCTGGTTGAAGGCATTTGCAGGCATTTGAAGACAGTATTTATTCTTTTTGAAAAAGGACTTAGTGATTAATTTATTTAAAATTTTGAAAACAATTTATTTATTTTTCATTCTCTTTAACTCTGCAAAATAAATGACAAAACAGCTTCCTAAGTGGAAATTGGTTGGGAAACAGCTTTGAGTCCAGGGCACATTGCACATATTTTGTGCATCTCTGGTCTCATACACTGAAGGAATTCTGTTTCTTTTCAGAGTTGAAACATGAGATCTATGTTTGGAGACTGACTGCACAGCGCATTAACCCTGCCAGCAGAGAGGAGACTGCTGTGAAATGCCTCTTGATGCAGAAGGTGCTGACTCTGGAGATACTCCTGAGGAAGAAGCTGAGGACGTTTCACAGGTAAGCAAGGACCAATGTGTCCCACCTGCCCTACTCCAACCCTTGGAGGGGACAAGCTGCAGGCACAGGCCATTCGTTGCATCATCAGGGAGCTCCTGTTCATTTCGATCTACAGCCAGCAATGATAGTGTGGCTCTGCTAATATCAGGGGTAACATTTCTGTTTGTTTCAACAAAGCCCAGGGTTCATACCTAGTAACTTTAGCAATATCTGATCAGGCATCCTCACTGGGACAAGACCTATATTCTTAGCTCTGTCTTGATCACATGGGTGTTGGGGCAGATATGAAGCCACCTTCAGCCTCAGTAAAACCCAAAGTATTTTAGAACCAAACTGATGTGTAAAGTTCAAAAAATATATATCAATGTGACCCAAATTTAAAGGCCTAGAAATTTCAGGTAGCTTTTGGTTTAAAAAGATCACAAAGATGTCATTATACTTCTCCTTGCAGTTGTGGCTTCAGTGTAGTAAAATGCTGTAATTTCTTTTTTTTTAACTGAAAAATTCAAGTGTTCTTTAGTGAATGGTTGCGTTTGAAAAACCTGTCACCAGTGACTTGCTGTGTTTTAAAATTATTTCATAATCAAATTTTTGGTGTGAACCTGAGTGTAGACATAATTATCTGTTTATCTATAGAAAAGAAGCTTACATAAATTACGACTAACAAAAATTATAACCTTGTTTTGTTTACATTCTGGTAAAAACAGATGTTATGCCATAGAATTCGATTACTGAGAATAGCAGTGATAAATATTGTGCATGTGAACTGACTAAAGTGAAACTGTTAAAATTAGTTTTAATTAATAAACACATCAATATGAGCAAGGAAAGGTAAATATTATTTCCTAAACTATTCCAGTAATAAGATTGTTTACATTATTTTTTATGATATTGTGTACTTTGAATTGAGTGACAGTGTTAATACTTAAAGACAAAAAAGGCTGTTAAAATTGCCTCCTTTTCAAAAGGTTGTAACAGATTATTAGGCTTTACAATACTCCAAAGAAGACACTTCTGAAATATTAAAAAAAAATGTGTATTTAATCTTGAAAATAGGGATTCCTCCAGCACAGCACATTTACAGCAATGTGAAAATTCATTAGCATTAACAATAGTGCTCCTGAACTGCAAACCCCAAGGTTTTTGCTGGAGGGCTGACTACACCGATAACGTGATGAAGTTATTTGGATCTTAAAAAACTTCATTATAAAATGCAAATGTGAAATATACGTGTTGTGACTTGTTAATGTTAGCACATGACCCTTGTTTTACTGCAAAGTGACACACACATCAGCTCCTGAAACTACTAAGGGAACTACATATTGCAGATAGCCTGATCCTATGCTAAGGTCCATAGCCTGGAGTCTAACTCCTTCCCAGCCTATGGCTCTCTAGGAACAGAAGGTTTTGTGTATTAGTGGAGCTTGTTAAAAAGTGGCGTCTTAACTGAATGCTCATGGGAATTTTGCTGCTGGCTGTAGGAAAGCCATGACTCCTCTGTAATCTGAGTTACTCCACAAGAGGAAAGAGGTGATCTATATGTTATAAGAGGGATTTATTGCAACACTCTTGGCAGAGCTCTGATTTCACTCTGGAAAAAAGCAGGTGTCATTTTCTTTCAGACAGATTTCACAAGAAGATAAAAACTGGGAAACAAATATTCAGGAACTTCAGAAAAAAGTAAGTACATGGCAGTTTTTCTCAGTATTCATGTAAATGAAGTTATGTCTTTATATAGAGATAGTGCTTTGAATCTAATGGAAATTTAATAACCCTCATGGTAGCAAAAAAGTTGGTGGGCAGGGTGGTTGGCTTCTCGGTGGGACAAGGTTGTTGATAGTGAGGTTTTGTTAGGTTTTATACTTTTGCTCCTTAGAAAAATAAAACTTCAAGAATCAATAAATGATTGATCACTGTTTTCTTAAATTTTTCATCTGTGTCCAGAAAGGCTCAGAAATTGTCAATAGATTGTTTATGGTCACAATGAAGGATGATAGGCTACTCTCCTCCTAATGTACCCAGTGCTGACTCTAATTTACTACACTGTGTGTGACATTACTGCTTTTATTATTCAAGAAGGGATAAACCACTTGGATAAATCCTGTTCTTTTGGCTGAGCACACATTCACACCACCTAAGTCTTCATGATGAAACTGAGGAGATGTCTCCTAAATTTAATTGTGTCAATGTCCTAATCTCTCTATGTCACTGGCATCACTAATGAATCCAGACCTGTTTCTGAGAGCTCAAGTCCTTGACTGAGAGACCCCTGTACTAGATGTCATACCAAACCACAGCAAAACCAACAGGTTTTAGGATGATGTTTTACACCTTTTTCAAGGCATTGCATAAGAGACAATTGTTTGTAAAGCACAGAGATTTGTATTTCAGTAGAGCTTTAACCTCTAAACAGGGGAGGAACTCAGTCGGGGAGAAGGTGATTCCCTGGGTTGGTCATGAAAGTGAGATCAGAGCAGAGAAGCAGAGACACAATGGGAAGCACTGGATCTGGCAGTTGAGGGTACAATAGGATTGGCACAAGGAAGCAGAAGCTAACTACAGAGGCGTAGAAACTCCATAGAGATCATGGGCCTGGCATGTCTGTGAGAGTTGTACAGGGGGCATAAAAGATTTGACCTCTAGGATAGTTTATATGTTTTCAAAGCATACATGAAAAAAAAGGATGATTTTGTGCAGGGCTATGAAACAACAGAGTGCTTAGAATGCCTTGTGAGGTAGGAATTGCATTTCTCCTAGTGAAATGAGATTGTGATGGGGGTGGCTGAACACAACTGAACGTATACAGTAGGTGCTAGATACTTGTATCTCTTAAAATCTTTAAAAAAATTATGCATACCTATAAAAGCTATTTACGTAGTTCTGTTATTTTATGCTGAAGAGGAGTATACAACACAGGATTAGCAATTTGCACTTCACACAGGTTTTTGTGAACTCTGTGCATAATAGATAGCTCCTTCTTTAACACAGTTATTAATTTTATTTTCCTGTCTATCTGTCTACAGCACAGAATAACAGACAAAATTCTCCTTATCAAATGCCTGACTGTGCTGGGATGTGTTATTCTTATATTTTTTCTCAACTCATTTGTTCCAGGGATCTACCTAGATCTTGGTAAGTTTCATAGTTTTGTTCTATCTAAGTAAAACAAGCAACCTCTCTGAAAGAAGTGCAGACATATCTTTCTGTGTCTGGACCTTCTGGATCTTTTCAGATAGCCATTTTTCATGTGTCTCTGGCCTCACAATTCCACCAGATTAATCAGAACAGCAATTTCTCAGAACAGGCTTTTAAATTCAGTTTCTCAAAAGGTTTTCAAAATGCAGTCACGTCCCAGTTACCCCGGGAGGAATAACAGAGAGTGCTCATGGCTTCATTTTCCAGACCTTCTGCTACTAATAAGCTGGCTAAACATTATTGAATGAGCAAATTTGACCTTGGCATCATTGCTCTGCACGTTTGAGTGAATTGCCAAGATGCATCAGAGAGATTAGGAAATAATCACTCCATGGAATAACAAAGAAGTATAAAGAGCTTATTAAGTATAATAAGTATTATAGTTAATACTTATGTATAGAGAGCTCTTTGTGTAACTTCTGGTCTCCAATACTTTATTACTATAACAAATCACTTCCCAGCATAAAAGCAGGAAAACACTGTATTTGTGTTAAATAAAAGTAGCTGTATGCATACTTTCTATATATAGACATACATGTGGAAATTTTTATACAGGTAGTTATATATCTTATGGTCTGCATATCCTGAAAAGAGAGCCAAATCAAATCTCACATTTAACTGAAGGACATTTAACTGCACCTACCTGTACGTTACCCAATACAAAATTGATTTTTTTTTTTTTTGTCTTGTTGGCTGCTAAGCCCTTCAAAGTTAAGGAATTTCAGATTTATGTTCTTCATACAGTCTGAATTTCCCCACTAGGTACATCCATCTCAGTGGCTGAAAGATGGAACAGGCTTGAAGAGGAATAGCTCATAATCAATAAATCATTGACTGGATATTCATATACGCAGATATTATATTGACATTTATTTTTTCTGTGCAAAATACAGAGCCAGCTACAGCTGTACAATGGTAATCAGGTTGTAAGCAAGACCTTCCATATCTGCTGCTGACAGACTATTTGCTATGGAAATGGGTGACTTTAGCCCATAAAGATTATTGGCTGTTAAGAAGTTAAAAGGCACACTGATGTATTGTAACAGCAAAAGTGCTATATTAATAAAGTATAGGAAAAAGCAGAAACTGAAGATATTTGAAGGCATTTGAAGTCATGGCGGCTGAGAACATAAGGCTCTCACATCGACAATTTAAGAAATCAATTTATACCCCTACTTTTCTGTCTCAAATAAGTGGCACTGAACCATGAAGGATTTCTTGAATTAAACCAACATCTCTAAGTACTTTTGAAAAGCCACAGAGAGTCAGTAAAGACCAAAAAACACTGGTTGCGTGTGCTCTTGGTAAGATATTTTTTCAAAACTGCAAAGCAGTTGGAGTCAATTCTAGAAGAAACATAACAACTAGTGATCATTTTTTTGCCCTATTTTATGCCAGTAAAATAAATGAAAACAAATGGAATGTTTGGCAGTGTAGGTTTCTTTTATTCAATAGCTGAGTAACAACCTTGAAAGCAAATAGGACTGTATATGTTCTGTATAATTTCTCCCTGTTCTACATTCATGGCAAACTGTTAGATTAATGAATAAATGTTACTAAGGCATACACATAATTTCTAGTAACAAATAATGGAACACGTAAACTTCTGCTGAGAAGTTTACAAGTTCCATTAATTTACCCGTTTATGGATTCTCGTTGTTGATTCCCCCAGTTCCACTACCTTGGGGATAGCTGTCACTTATTTATCATTACTGAAGTAGTGCCACTCTGAGTCTCCGGATTTTAGTTCTCCAGTGCATGCAAATGAATTTTCTAATGTACACTAAATCTTGTACTCTGTTGGTTTGAGTAAATTCATTCAACAAGTTTTTTTCATAAAAATGAAAGTGGATTGTAGTTCAGTGTTTAACTTTCTACTAGAATAATGGTTTATACAGAGGGTGAAGTGTTGGAAATTTAATAACTTTAAATTGCATTTGTTAGAGTGAATTAGAAAGATTTTAGAATTCTTTATCACTCCTCTGCCTTGATACAATTTTTTCATTATGAACTTGGAATCATTAACATAATTTGAAGGTACTGGCATTTTAATTTAAATAATAAAACTTGCATACTTAGCTGCCTTTTAAAAGGCAGAACTCTTTCCTGTTCAGTTTTCTTGTACCTGTTCATCAGTTTACTTAGTCTAATTCTATGAAAGATTTATGTTAATAAAAATTTAGTACTGAGACTTTAAATAAACAGATACTACAAACTTTCAGATTCCTACAGAGCTTTCATCTGGCCCTATGGAACTCTATTGATAGAGCATTGATAAAACATCCAAGAAAATATGACAAGGGATGAAAGTAAAGCCCCTTTGAAGATTGTACCTGACTCCTGTTTTGACTTTAACTTTTAGGAAGGCATGTCTAGCTTTGAACTGTATTGAGATCCCCCCAAGAGAGACAAAAGATTTAAAAAGTAATATAAAGCAAAATTTTGTTGAAATTTAAGCTATGTTTTTTGTTGTTGTGGTTGGGGGCTTTTTGTTTGCTTGTTTGCTTTTTTTAAATGGAGGATGCTCAAAGTGACCGGGCCAGAAAGAATACCAAAATCAATTTGTAGCACAATTCCTTCTCCTTCTGTGGGGCAGGTCCTTCCTCTTTGGTTTGGTTTCAGTTAGGTAAATGAGTAGTTGAGCTGCTATGAAACATGTGCAGTTCCTTCTAGGATCCATGAAGAGGGATCCATTGTCTCTGTGGCCCCCCTTTTGTCTGCCCCCTTGCAGATTCCCTTGCTCTTTCTCCCTTCCACCTCTGGACATCTCTTTCCCAGGGCCAGGCTCAGTAGTTTCTGGCAAAGGGGAAGGTCATCTCCTCCTTTTAGATGGTTGCACCAGATTCCATTGCTCTCATATTCGAGGAGCAAGGTGCAAGACCAAGGGGAAAGAGATGTTGCCTGTTTCAGAGAAAAGATACTGTCTCTATTTTGTCCGCAGACTGCTGGAAGCTGGGACAGTATTCCAGGACAAATACAATTGTGTTTTTACCTTATTCACGTATTAATTCTCACCTTATTGCCACCATTTTCCCTGTTGGAGAAATTACTCTTGCATAGGTGAACCTGTGGTGATGCCATCCATGTCTTTTCTCATGTTCCTTTGATGAATTATTTAAGCAAGGGTACAGGGAGCGATTTTATGGACTCACTGAAATCTTCCATAATTTAGGACCGCTGTTTGCTCACCTGAGGGAGCTGTCTTCAATTTTTTTAGTTTCTGCAGAGGGGATATATCTTAATGCTACTGTCTGAGTCCATTCTGGTATCTTTGGTGACAGGGATGTATGCCTGTGATCCTTCAGATATCAATGTTCAAGCTAATTTCCTTCATCTGCCCATAAAATAATTTTTGGGGGTGATCAATAATCAGTGGAGGTGATCAATAGCTTTGATTCAGCTAGGTTTCAGCTTTCAAAGGATTAGCAGTATTAGCAAAAGTCTCAAATTTAGGAACTTAGAAAATTATTGTTTTATTCATTTAACTAACTATTCATTTAACATGATCACTAAGACCTTTCTGGGTAGTAGGACAGGTTCTGTAATCAGCACTCCATGTCACCTCTGTCAAGCAAACATCCTCTTACTCTAAAGCTAAAATCCCTCAATACTTACAGACAAAGTTTATCTTGTTTGATAACAATTTTTTATGCCATTAAATCTAACTTCTCTTGCAAAACTTTCTCTTGTCCTCTAAATTCACATGGTTTAACTTCTGATTTCAGTCTCAACCTCTGCCAGGGGAGGTTTAGATTAGATATTAGGAAGAAATTCTTTACAGAGAGGGTGGTCAGGCACTGGAATGGGCTGCCCAGGGAGGTGGTGGATTCTCTGTCCCTGGAGGTATTCAAGAAGAGACTGGATGTGGCACTTAGTGCCATAGTCCAGTAACTGCAGTGGTAGTGGATCAAGGGTTGGACTTGATGATCTCAGAGATCCTTTCCAACCCATCTGATTCTATGACTGTGGACTTAGTCTGCAAATTCTGCTGCAGCTACTTTTGAGGGTCTGAAGCTCTCTTTTCGCAGTTTATGGTAACTAGCTGTATCTTGCATCATTGAAACATTTTAAAATGATGACTGAAATAGTGGAAAAGTACGAAAATAATTGTTTTCATTTAATTTAAACTGATTTCTCTTTGTTTAGTAGGCCATGTTATGCAGAGCTCGTTTTTATTTCATTGCCAGAGCATTAAAGAAGAAATCTGTTCAGTTGCTGCAGATACAAAAGGCTCCTGTTGTATTGGCATTGTTTTGGATACCAGTTGTCATACTTTCTGACTCATTTTCATAATTTACAGAACAATTGTTCAAATTCATGTGAGAAATTAAATCCCTTAATGGGAAAGGGCCTCAGCAGAACAACACCCTCCTCCAATTATGCCTACAGAGAATGTTATGCAAATTATAGCAAAAATTTTGTCTCAACTGCTGAGAGGATCACATCTTAAATTCAGGGAAGTGGGTGGGATTTGAAATTTCTCCCGTACACTTTCTTCTGATTTTCATCCTGCTTTTGATTTTTGTGTGTTTAAGTAGACATTCCCAGTTTTCAGCTTACATTGAAACGTAGGTGAACCAATAACTATGACAGAGTTGGAACTGAGTGGCACTTGTCTGGTAGCTTGCTTGGTGAGGAAGAGAGGATTACGCTGCCCTAGAAAGCTTCACCAACTTGCTTAAATTTGGTTTTGAATCACAGAATGTTGCAAGTTCCATATCAATATTTACTTGGCTTAGAAACACTGAAGCTAGTTTTTCATTACTGAAGCCATTAGGATTTTAACAGCTAACTTAACTAATTTTATTTTCTGCAACGTTTTTCAATTAGGAATTCACTGCAGCAATGATTCTTTGCTAACAACTTTGAGACGGGTCTGTAGGGTCAGTATGTGTAAAAGCTTGATGAAGATAGCACTGCTGTAACCAATGGCAGAAACCTTAAACTTACGGATCTTTTACTAAATTATGTAATGCTGTAAACTAAAAACCCCCAGTATTGTGCAAGTGAAATAAATGTAGTCTGTGTGGTTTTGTTCTGAAGGCGCATTCTAGCAAGCTGCTCAAGAACTGCAATAAGCTTCCCCCCACTCCCGGCTTTCATGTGGGGTCTGGGACAGAGTAGGTATGTGCATTTGAACTTGTGCTAAGAATTTTTTTTAGAATGGTGAGAAAGATCCTGCCTTACAGTGTGCAGCAGAACTTTTCAGGTCCAAAAGGTTTACAAGTGGTCATGGAGGAGCATGGGGTATGGAAAGGTATGGATAGATCCCAGTAGCACCAAAGGAGTGTGAACACCAAAGGCTCTTATTTTTACACTTTAGAATTTTATTCTGGAACTTTTTTCTCATCTGCTATATGCCACTATTTTGTATGATGGTGGAGTTGCATAAATCTGCTCTAACATTTGTTTACAAACATTAATATGCAGAAGCATACAAACTTGACTTTAAAAATTTAGGTGTTTGTACCCATAGAGAAGAAGAAAAAAAGAAAGTGTTCATCTTTTGGCAATGTTTGGTTTCATGTTAATTTGCACAATAGTTAAAATGAGTTACTCAATGCTAATGAGGAGTTATTTTATAAAATATCTGACAAAAACCATAGATCAGTTTAATAAGCTGGCGTATAATTTTTTAATGCTTAAGAAAACAGAAAATCCTGGTGAGACAGAAAGCTCTAAAGCTATAAAAACTAGTGAATGAGATAGATTTACGAAAGCATAGGCAAATGCTAAGAACAACATTGTTAAGTAGAGGACATCTTACATTTCACTTCCTATGTCACTACATCCTCATTGTAAAATATGCACATTTGCTCTTTAATTTGTCACTGAAGCTAACATTTATCTAGAAATTACCTAGCATCTGTGAAATTAATCAGTTTTAGCTCATGAAAGCTTCTAGATATTGACTCCTAAGTATTGGCTCAAATGATACTTTATTATCAACAATATTTGAAGATGTCACAATGACTATTTTATTTTCTGAGAATTAATTGTTAGTCTAATTAAAAGTTGTATCAGTGCAACTGAAACAATTGTTGTTATTCCCCTTATGATGATATTAACACTTACAGTCTAAATTATGTAATTATCATCTTCATAAATGACTGAGACACAGGACTGGAAAGGATACTAAGCAAGTTTGTAGATGACACAAAACTGGAGACTCTCTCAAAAGCAGGGATGCCCTGCAGAGAGACCTAGACAAACTAGAGGACTTGGCAATCACCAACCATATGAAGTTCAATAAGAGAAAGTGCAGGATTCTGCACCTGGGATGAGGCAACCCTGGATGTTGGTACAGACTGGGGAATGAGATGCTGGAAAGCAGTGCCATGGAAAGGGACCTGGAGATCCTGGTCGAAGACAAGTTGAATATGAGTCAGCAGTGCCCTGGCAGCCAGGAGGGTCAACAATGTCCTGGGGGGCATCAGGTAAAGCATCGCCAGCTGGTCGAGGGAGGGGATTGTCCCACTCTGCTCTGCATTGGTGTGGCCTCACCTTGAATATTGTGTGCAGTTTTGGCCACCACAATATATTAAAAGATATTAAGGTATTAGAGATTGTCCAAAAGAGGACAAAGAAGATGGTGAAGGGCCTTGAGGGGAAGCCGTATGAGGAGCTTCTGAGGTCACTGGGTCTGTTCAGCCTGGAGAAGAGGAGACTGAAGGAAGACCTCATTGCAGTTCACAACTTCCTTGTGAGGGGAGGAGGAGGGACAGGCACTGATCTTTTCTCTGTGGTGACCAGAGACAGAACCAGAGGGAATGGCCTGAAGTTGTGTCAGGAGAGCTTTAGGTCGGATATCAGAAAAAGGTTCTTCCCCCAGAGGGTGGTTGGGCACTGGAACAGACTCCCCAGGGAAGCACCGAGTCTGACAGAGTTCAAGAAGTGTTTGGACAATTCTCTTATGCTCATAGTGTGACTGTTGGGGGTGGTCCTGAGCACAGTTAAGAGTTGGACTTGATGATCCTTATGGGTCCCTTCCAACTCATCACATTCTGTGTTTCTGTGATCACTAACCACTTTTGAGTTACTGATAAACCTTTGCTCTTTATCTTATCATCTTATGCATCCTTTTTAGCTGCAGTTATTCATCCTGTGGACTCTTGTCTGTGGCAGTTTTGTTCTTCCCTTACTGTTTTCCATTAATACTCCATCCACAAAAAGCTATGATGCTGCTTTCTGTGACTAAAGTAGCTCCTTTAGTTCCTGATCTGACAGTGGTAAACAGAGCACTGAATTGTAGCATCTGCAAGCGCATTCAGGCTAATATACTCAGACAATAAGATTAGAGCCACAGTGTCAGAGGCCAGATTCATGTCTCACCTGTGTGTTTGATTGGTGGGTCGACTAAACCACTTTGGGGAAGGGTTAGTGGTGAGGGAAGGGCCAGGTCTAGGCCTGGAGCTAACATGGCTGAGTCCATGCAGAGCACATGGCAGGGAAAAGCATGTGGCTGGGCTGTCAATAAAGTCTGCCTGGTGGTCTGCCCACAACATGCCCCCTGGAGCCTCCAACTGGCTGTGGCACCCATCACTTTGGCTAGGGGGACAGTGAGTGGCAGTGAGCCAAATGTCCTGCTTAGAGGGAGTGGCCACAATAGCCAGAGTCTATAAATAGACATGCACGTGGTCTCCATCATCCCCTTGGCCTCTGCCCTCCTGACCTGTCAATATGTGATCTCCAGAGTGGTAAATATAACTCCTCTTTTTCTCTTTTTATTCTTTTTTCTTTTAATCTATTGTCAATGTAGTTAGATATATTTGTCCTCCTTCAGTGCTCTTCAACTCCCTGCTTGTGCTTCATTTGTTTACTATTTACTGTTCTGGCATGCAGTGGCATTGGTTTAAGTTGTCTAGTACTTTTAACTGAGGTCCAGAACAGCTCTGCATGGGATTGACCTGCTGGCCCCTAAGTATGTAGTATAGAGACCTGATTGCACTGTGAAGGTGTGAATTGTTGTTTTAAAATGAGAATGAACATAACTGTGTTTGAGAGATTTAGTACATCTTTGATCATGGTCATGTTGAATAGATTCCTGATATAGTGTGCATGACTATGAGTTAAAAGTAAATTTGACAATTAATCTGTAATGAGAGTGTTGGAATGGAGCTAAATCAATGCAGTCAGCATTGACTTGGATTCAGAAAGACTGGTCCAGATGTTGGTTACGCATCCCTGTCAGCATAACACTTTGGTCCTGAAAATAAAAGAAATCTGCTTTCCATGATCCTTGCAGTTTTAATTTATTTTAGGATAGTTGTCAAAAAAATCTGCCTTGAAATTGCTCGGTTGTCTGTATAAACATGCAGTTATGCATGAAGAATACCCTCTGTCCATGCAGCTGCCTGTATACTTGAGAAAAGAAACAAGAACCAGTAACATTTGTGTCTGCTATCGCAGCCTTTGATCTTTATTGCTCACTTCTAGAAAAGTTGACCTTCCCTTTATTTTGATATTTTTGGCTTCTCAAGTTATTTTTAGTTCAAAGAGTCAATAAGTCTGTGGCAATAGAGTGTGTTTGTTTGTAGTGACCTTTACTGAGACAACTCTGTACTTTCTTAAGACTTATGGATTGGTGCAATATACACAGTTATACATCTGTCAGTATATCTTCCCTGTAGATGCAGTGCCTAGCTAATAGCAATCTCTAACCAGGGTTTCTTCCTTACAGTGCTCTATTTCGAATGCCATCCTATCTTATCTCTGAAATTACGTTTGAAGAGTTAATGAAGTTAGGTCTTGACATTCCAATGAAACAGTAAATGTGATTTCTGCATTCTGACTTCATAGTACTACAGCTATGCAACAAAGTCCAGAGCATCCTTTCCTAACTCACATGTGCGGATCTGGGATTACAGAGCAACCAGTCCTGTGCCTCCTTGTTTTATGCTACACCTCTGTTCTTTATTGCTGCAATCACCTTGAATCAGAATAGGTTTCTACTTCTTTTGCTTTGCATGGGGTTATAGGTTCTACTAAATTTTTATGTATTCTTTTATTACTCTTGTACCACTGCATTTACTGGTGTGGTTCAAGTCTTAGACTGTCACCGTCGTAGTTCTGTTGCCATCACAGTTGCCATCCCCAAGGAGCAGCCTTAAACTGTGGTGCTAAAAATAACACAGAACAGAAAATGATTTCTATGCAGCTAAACCTGTGAAAAGAGACTGCTCAAAAGACTAGGAAGTTGCTTTGTGAGAAACTGAGTTTATTTTAAAAAAAAGAATAATAAAGATAAACCAGCAACTACTACTTCTAAACATTTAGCAAAATTTCAAAATGCATGTTTTCAGGGATGCCTGATAAAATAAACCAAAAAATGTCAGAAACCAAACTACAGAACATTTTCTTTCACATTCAGAACTCCAGATGATACATATTTTTTGAGTGGAGCAAGCACTACTGGAAATATGTCTTTGATTTAACTTTTTCACCCTAATATTTTTATAAGCTTTTACAAGAGAATAATTGAGCATATACTTTGCATAATATTACAATTACACCATAGTATATTCAGGACTGGCATACATCCTTAAGCTACATTTTGAGGGGTTGTGGCACTAATTAGATATCTTCTGACTAAGCTGTTGGGACACAGTTATAGATGTTACTCATACATTCATTATTATGCTGTTTAAATAATTATTCAAAGGTAAGCACCAAATACATTTTAGCTGGTAAGCCTGTAAACTGTTGTGGACTTAAATGGTTTTTGCAGTTCACAAAAAGTGGCTGTGGCCTTTTTGACAAATAGAAAATTTTAAAGAGTACAGAAAATGAAAATCATACTTTTCTCAGGGACAAATGTATAACAAATCAGTGTATCCCTCACATTGTTTGCAGGTAGGAGCATTATATTTTCATTTGGCAGAAGCTGGTCTAGCTGATTTTAAAAAAAATCCACTCCACTTATTTCTCAGTCGCTATAAATATTTGATACTGAATATTGTTTTGCCTGAATCTTCCTTGCTGCTATTACAGCTTCTTCTCACTCCTTCTTGTCCTACCCACTACTGCTTGCCACAAACAGGTTACTCTCTGCCCTTTAGAGCAGCCTGGAATTTACCCAAAGACTTGCCAGAACACTTTTAATCATTTTACCTTTGAGCTAAATATCCTGGATTCTTTATCTTTTTCCTCAAAAGTCAACTTTTCAGGCTGTTGATTGTGCTTACTTCTCTGCCTCAGATTTCTTAATGGGTATGCATCTTACAGTATATATTCTCAGGGTTTACCAGGGATGAGGAGAACAGAGGTTGCTTCATAGAATTTACTATTCATAGTCCTGGTTCTGTATTTCATTTGGCCATTAGGTTCAGTTGTAATCGTCTGCATTTCTTGAGTCTTTTTTGCAGGCCTCTTTGGCATTCAGTTGCTTCCCACTCTGAATTTTTACAGTTTTATCTCTTTCTACCAAATGTATTATCCTGCACCATCTTGAACAGCATGCAATTTTGCCCGAGCCAGCACTGATCACGCAATGATCTCACTGAGTGGCTTAGGTTTTCAGTGCAAATGTCTGAAGTGCCATTTCAGTTTCCAAAAAAGTGAAATTTTCCAGAAAAGTCAAGGGAAAAAAAAGTACCCTCATTATTCCAAATTCTGTGCATGTAAAGTGAACATACAGTGTCCACATTTTCACTTTGTTCAGAGGAAGCTTGTTATGCTTTTCAGTTGGCAGTAGGTCAGACAAAATTACTTTGCTGAGGAATACAAATTTTTCTTAATGAGCATTTGAAAAGCCTACAAATTGCACAGTATTTTTTCTTTCATTTATTTCTCCTGCCTACCTCCAAATTCTAGAGTTCTATTTGATTCTGTTAGATTGTTTTATGTTTGCAAGTTCTTCTGCTTGATTATTTTAAAATAAGGGGGTTTTGAGTAGGATTGCAATTGTGTTCTGTTGATCATGAGCTATTTATTGTTCCAAAGGTGGTTTTTCCTACTGGATATGAGTAAAGCAAAGCACTCAAGCTATTTCTACTGTACTTTTTTTTTGGCACAAAGCAGAAGACATGGAAATCTTTTCTTATGAAGAATGCATTATAAATTTGCAAGGGGACTTTTATAATAAAATTTCATTTTCTTTTTCCTAAAATAAATAGAAACTGTCACCCTCTTCAATAGATAGAAATGGAATTTAGATTCAGTTTCTCTCCAAGTTTTATTTCCAGTAAATCAATTTTTCTGAAACCAGGGCATTCAAAGGCAGTAAAGAAAGTGGTCTGTGGAACTGTAAACGGGCTTTGTTTCACTATAGTAATGAGAAGTTATTTTTAAAAATAATTTCTATTTCTCTTCCTCATGGCTATCTTTTGTGACCCAGGAAGCTAGAGGGAAATGACCAGAGAAACCACTCTTTAATGTAGTCTATTCTTCAAAGTGAAGCAAAAATTCTTCAGATTAGATCCAGGACAAATGCAAAGCTACCCAAATGCACAGAACAAGATATAGTATGTTCACTGTTATGAACATACTTAGGCCCTGGAATAGCCTTAGCAAACCTGTCCAGCTATCCCTAACTTTGTAGCTTACTTTGACAAGCAATTTAGCTGAGAGCAGGTAGTCAAGCAGTCATGGCACCATGAACTACTGTGGCCTTTGGGCTTCAGAAGAGGACTTTACTCTTGTCCAGCTGTGGGATGCTTGAAGTCCAACTATGGTACTAAACAGCGTTGTGAAGAAAAGTCTTGCACGAAGTCTCGCAAGTTCCTCAAGAGACTTCCTCCTCCTGTGCACTCCCTCTGAGAGGTGAGTGGCTGGATCTCGTCCTTGCACACACAGCAAGGAGAGCAAATGCACTCTAAACAGACCATGTGTGTAGACTGAAATAAGCTCCGGGCAGACAGAAGTGGCAGCTGATGTGTTTGAACTTCCCTCTGGAGGGCTGTACTTGTTGAAGTGCTGCAGGAGGACACCTCTTGCTGTAACCTCAGAGAACAAGGCCGAGCTCTGTTTCCTCATGCAAAGCTGCATCCGTGAAGCTAATGTGTGCTGCTAACAATCATGGTGCCAGAAAATGCCTGGCTCCATCCACCTCCTGCAATTCAATTATATTTCATTACTTCTAATGATTAATTGTTATCTATGTATACCTTGTTAAAGTTAATTTTTTTTCTTTGGAGACAGAAGCATAGAAATAATAGCAAGATATTACCACAGATTGCTCTAGAACTATTAAGAAATTCTTTAATTCTTCACACCATTGTACTTATATACAAAATATATGTGAGGAAATGTAATATTGTAACATTTTTTATAAAATAGCAGTGAAATTCTGCTACTTAGCTTCAAATCTGCACATATCTACTTCCCCTTGCAGTATTCCACTAGCAGGAATTGCCATCCTCTTTATTTATTTAAGACAGAGTTGGGCCCACTGTTCTTTACTGGAATTTAGAAATCAGCCAAGACAACAATCAGAAGAAAATTAGGCAGTGCATTTCCATAACCCCTTTCTTTGTGTTCAGAGCAAATAGCTATTTAATTTTCATGGACAGATTCCTTTTGTTTTATAAGGCAGAAAATCAACTTTGCCATCAAAGAGACATGGTAGACAGGAACTGACAGTTCTCTCCTCACTTTCGTCTGCTGCTTTGGGAACTCTGGGAGCAGTCCTGTCCCCGTCATTTGCAACTGTTTTTGCAAAGTCTGTACACAAGACAGCCGGAGATAGTGTCAAACTAGCTGATTTAGCTTTCCTCAACAAAATGACCAACCACAGTGACTCCTGAGCTGCTGGTTTCAGTTTTCAGACTCTTGCAGACTGTTTCAACTAGTTCAGGTCTAGTTGCCTGCACTGAGATGCAGTATTTTCTGCAGATCCTCCTTACTGATCACATTTAACCTGAAATTCTCATTTAAAGAGTGTAGTATGTCACTGAAAGCTCTTAAAATGTACTTGAGAGAGTATAATGCATTCTTTGATCATGGAACATGATGTGACACCATATAGGATTTTTTTTTGAGAAATTAGTTAATGTTTACAGCTTCCTAAATCTTTGGTGTCTTTATTTCTTTAATATTTAGATAGGATTTACATGGAATATATCTTAATTTTAAAATGTGTGTTCTTCTTTTAACTTAATTGAAAAGCACTTATGTATAAGATGTAAGTTGAATGGCCTAAAATTTTATGAATCAGTCTGAATTTCCTTACAGCTGTTGAAGGCTTTTGGAGAGGGCTCACTTTATTCATCTGTCTGCTTTGTAGCAGGGGCCTATTCGCCCTATGTCACATTTGGTATTTGATTATAAGTTCATGAGATAAAGTCATTTGCCAGCAAGGATCCTTCTTCCTGACTTTTTCTGCAGTTCTGTGAATCCATCACTTTCTGACTGTGAATATATCAAATTGGATGAGGTGCATGAAACAGTCACAACAAAAGGGCAGTAACTTGAAAAGGTAGAGGGCATTATATCCATGCCATTATAAACCCCCTTACATTATGTATCTTATTATTTTGTATGAAAAAATAAATCTGTTATTTGATGCAAAAATGGATAAGAAAGACAGAAAGAAGAGCATAATTCTGAGGAAAAAACCCCACCCAACCTGCTTTTGTTTCATGTCTGAAATCCCATTCTATTTTTTAAGATAAAGGTACCAGAGGGATCAAACAGCTCTAGAAGGCATTTTAACTGTGCAGAGAGTGAGTGAGCCTTGCTTGGACAGGAGATTCGTTTTTCTCTGGCTGACTGCGTTTGATTTGTATTTTCTCTCAATCAGTTACCTAAATGTGTGAATTAAAACACTTCAGGAAGTATAGAGGGATCCTGTCTGAAGAGAGTCTCTTTTGCTCTAGGTCCCTCATCTGTTCTAAGGACACTCTACTTTCCTGTTTATCTTCCAGAGCAGGAAGCCAGTGAGCCATCAGAGTCCAGGGATACATCCAGCCTTTCAAAAACTGCAGAATCCTGCAGTATTCCTAAACACCTAAAGGTTTCTCTGTTATTCAAAGCCATTGATTATTGGGGTAACCTTTTTTTTCTTTTATATTTTATTTTCATTTGAAAGCAGAAATCATTCATTATGTGGTATCTATGAACGTTCCCTGTTCCAGAGTCAGAGAAAAAAGTGTGGCAAAAACTTTGAAAATCACAATACTGTAATTTATATATTGGTAGCACATAACAAGTTTGTGAAGTGTAAAGTCTTGTTCTCTCTTTCTCTCATGCAGGCTGGATTGCCATGTTGGGAGCCATTTGGCTGCTAGTGCTAGCAGACATCCATGATTTTGAGATGATATTGAACAGAGTTGAGTGGGCAACCCTCCTTTTCTTTGCAGCATTGTTTGTTCTCATGGAGGTAATATTCTCTGATTCTAAAGCCTGAAGAGTTACAAATAGTTTCAAATGTGAATTATGTTCCTGGGCAGAGGCCTCCTGCTTGTTCAATCCCACTGGTATATTGTTGATCAAGTGTAGTTAGGGTGTACAGAGATGAATTTCAGATTGCAGGTACTACAGAGGGGATTGTGGTGGAAGTTGATTGGACATCTATGATGTTTAATATTTCGCTATGAACTTAGTTTCACTCTCTCTCTTTATTTCTGCGTTTGCTGAATATATCCGACACAATCATTTTCAGACAAATTGAATTTTATTTCTGGGTTTATCAGTGGTCTATGTATGCATATGTTTTACATGAATTTATGTGTTTGTTTTACAATGATTTATACAAGTGATAGGGAAAATAATAGAACAAGATTTAACTAGAGTTGAAAACTGTACCTAATGTTGTGTGCTACATGCTGGCTACCAAATGGCCTAAGATCACAGAAACACAGAATATGATGACCCACAAGGATCATCAAGTCCTGCTCTTAATTGTGCTCAGGACCATCCCCAAGAGTCACACTATGAGCATGAGCATATTGTCCAAATGCTTCTTGAACTCTGCCAGGTTTGGAGCTGTGACCACTTCCCTGGGGAGCCTGTTCCAGTGCCCAACCACCCTCTGGGGGAAGAACCTTTTTCTGACATCTGACCTGAAGCTTCCTGACACAACTTCAGGCCATTCCCTCTGGTTCTGTTTCTGGTCACCACAGAGAAAAGATCAGTGCCTGTCCCTCCTCTTCCTCTCACGAGGAAGTTGTGGACTGCAATGAGGTCTCCCTTCAGTCTCCTCTTCTCCAGGCTGAACAGACCCAATGACCTCAGAAGCTCCTCATATGGCTTCCCCTCAAGGCCCTTCACCATCTTCGTTGCCCTCCTTTGGACAACCTCTAATAGCTTAATATCTTTCTTATATTATGGCACCCAAAACTGCACACAATATTCAAGGTGAGGCCACACCAGTGCAGAGCAGAGTGGTACAATCCTCTCCCTCGACCAGCTGGCGATTCTTTGTGTGATGCCCCCCCAGGACATTGTTGGCCCTCCTGGCTGCCAGTGCACTGCTGACTCATATTCAACTTGCCATTGACTAGGACCCCCAGCTCCCTTTCCATGACACTGCTTTCCAACATGTCTTTCTCCAGTCTGTACATACATCCAGGGTTGCCCCGTCCCAGCTGCAGAATCCGGCACTTCCCCGTGTTGAACTTCATATGGTTGGCTATTGCCCAGCCCTCTAATTTGTCGAGGTCTCTCTGTTGGGTCTCTGCTTTTGAGAGAGTCAACAGCTCCTCCCAGTGTCCCTTGATCAACTAGGTGGGTTACCTTGTCATAAAAGGAAATCAGGTTTGATAAGCAGGAGTTTCCTCTCATGAAGCCATGCTGGCTGTTGACCAATGACTGTGTTGTCTTTCAGGTGTTTTCCAATACTTCCCAGAATAATCTCCATAAATTTTTTTTGGCCTATAGTTTCCAGGGTCCTCCTTTCATCCCTCTTGAAAATTGAGACAACATTTGCCAGCTTCCAGTCAGCTGAGACCTCTCTGAACCACTGAAAAGATATTTCCTGGGTGTGTGTTTTGAAAGGATAATATCAGTGAATTTCAGTTTGCAATGCTAATTTAAAAGGATATTCAGCTCTTAAAATACCTGGATATGTTGCTGTGTAGTTTTTTGCTTGTCTGCTTGACAACAGTCCATCCATATTTGTATCCCATTTTATTCCTTATTATTTATTCCCTATTTATTTCCAGTATACCCTGAGAAGTTATTTTTACCCCATATATTTGAATAATTTTTTCTGTGACTGTTTGCATTAACTTGTCAATTAGGCCTCTAAAAGGCTGACTATTTTTCAGTGATTATTTATTGGGTTTAAATGATGTAATAACTTTGTAGAAACGTGACTGACAAAACCCAGGTGACCACTGACACAGCCATAGCTAGTGAGTTGTCTGAGTGAGTAGCCTTGGGAAAAGTCCGTGATAACAAATTTACTCACATAGTCTCTTTCCTCCCCATTCCCCTCCCAATATTCGGAAAGATACCAAGAATTTGTAAATTGGGATCTATTAAAAAAAAATCACCAGCAGTAAAAGGGACAACATTTGAAGCAAATAGAAACGAAACCCAATCCAACTAATTCCAATTATTGCCAAACTGGAAGTCAAAATCTGGTAACCTCCGAGAAGATGAATGGAAACTGATTATCATTATGAGGCTTGTTTGTGAGCTACTAGGTATAAAACTGAGGAAATGTTGATTTATTTTATGCTCATTAGTACAGGCAATTTTTAGTTCTCTGTTTTATCAGGCTCTATATACCCTTGCATTTTCTAGCTCTTATAGGGAATCCATACTGAAGCCATATTTATTTTGTCTGCTGCTACTATAACAGTTTATTAGTTGCATTCCCTGATGTCTTTATTGTTTTAACTTGGATTGAATGGCTTTGATTTGAGTGCTGTGCGACTGCACAATAACATAGTAAAACATGCAGGAAGTTATTTGCCATTTACTGCAAGATTTTTGGTACAACTGTTGTGATTCACTGAACTTTGTTTTTATGGCTTCTCAGGTCACTAGTGAATAGTTTGCTAATGAAAAAATATTTTTCCTGGCTGTCTAGAATACCACTAGTTATTCTATTGTTATTCTAAGGTCATGAAAGAAATTTGTACAGATAATCAAGAAAAAAAAAGGATACATTAAATTCTTCCCCATAATGAATGATAAAAATGTTCTATATATCATCACTGCTTATTTTGATCTGAATCTATTGCTCTTTGGATTAGTAGATGACAGTCCTTGCCAAGGTATTTTTTTTTCCTTTAAGAAACAAGTCAAAACAAACATATTTGTGAATTATAGGAAATCTTTCATGATCTAGGCATTCAGCAATTGTCAGCTCATATTGTTCACCCTTGGTGATCCTTCAGCTAGGATGGTTCCCAGTCTGAAGCTCTTTCCTACTGCTATAAATGTTCCCTTTTCTGTTACAAGGCACATTTAAAAACCTGTGTGGGACTTCAGCTGAAAGTCATTTTGGAAAATGTGATTTGAGTTCCT
Source organism: Pachyramphus minor (assembly GCA_013397135.1). Classification (NCBI taxonomy): domain Eukaryota; kingdom Metazoa; phylum Chordata; class Aves; order Passeriformes; family Tyrannidae; genus Pachyramphus; species Pachyramphus minor. Next base: position 258,027 of record VYXB01002722.1, read on the forward strand.
GAGCAACAGGGGAGCTCTCGGTGGTTCTGCCTTTGGGGGCTCATCAGTCCAGTCTAGTGCATCTTTTACAATGAAAAACGGAAATCCTTAGGAGCTCTTTTGTTTTCTATTGTGTCCTTTGGGTAATTAATCTTTACAACTGTCTTTTTAGTCTTTGTCCACAAGTGGCTGTTACAGGCTATAAAATCCTTCTGCTTCTTCTGTCTCTGTAGCATAAATTCCCGTGCCTCTCAGGATTACAGTTCTTTTTTCATTTTTATAGAAGACATTGACATTTTACCTTAGTCCCTTCAGGCAGAGTTTATTTACAACAGTCATCATGACATACTGTCCACAAGAGGGATAATTGTAAATTTTTGTACATAAATTAAACTTTGTTTTAAAATGGCAGTAAAATTCTATTTTGAACTGAATACACCAATTTTGCCTGAAGACACCAATCAGTGCAAAAATACCTACTTCCCTTAGGAGACACAGGAATATCTAGGAGACTTTCTGTGCATTTTACATGCAGGGGAGGCTAGTGGCAGGGTGCTAGTTGCTGACTTTCACTTAGTTGCCTGCAGAAGATTGACCTGGAAGTTGTAGAGACATTGTAAAATTGATTATGTGATTAGTATTGTCATTGTCTCTAAAGAGGTGGGCTACCTGCAGACTGACTCTTGCAGGAGTGATGTGTGTGTTCATCATTCTCTTCCCTCTTTTCTGAACATCTCTTTTTCTGAGTTCCAGAACAAATTTTGAGTGTTACTGAAAAGTAATATGTCCTGTTAATAGATAATTAATAAGGCAGCAATATTAACTGAATGTAACTCTGGGCTATAACTGATGACAACTATGTGTTAAAACGTTTATTTTGAAGTGTGAACGCAAAGCAGGAGTAGAAAAACTATTGCTGTTCACGAAGAATATTGCTTTTACATACATTTAAAAATCACTGTCATAACCTTCTAGTTAATAAAGAAACACAGATAGCTTAGGAAGAAAATAGTAACTTAAAATTACCAAAAAGAACTAATTTCTTAGGTAACTTTCTTCTGGGAAGGTAAAGTAGTGAAAAAATGTCCTTTTTTAATGTAAAGGGTATGTGTATGTATTTAAAAGTTTTGTTGCTTGTATTCTGCATACTGTGTCTTTAATTGTAGATAAACCTTTTATTTTTCAATGTATTGCTAAAACCAAATAATATTTCTGGGCCAAATTTATGTGGTGATACACAAACCGCAAGCATTCAGCTGATGTCCAGTCGAGCTGCAGGTACAGAAATTGGCAGTCTGAATAAAAGCACCGTAGTAACTCTGGCTATACAGTGTTGTATACCACACCACTTGGTGCCTGTTAGGATATTTGTCCATCTCTGTCATGGAATGTTGTGGGTTTTACCAGGGATCAATTTTTTTCTTGAACTCCCCCCTCCACACAATTACTATAAGTTGAGAGAGGTTTTATACACACAAAACAGAGACTTGACGTAAGGGGTATAATACTAAGATTTATTACTTGCAAGATAAAAACTAAGAAATAACATATACTATGACAGTTCTAATTAAACTGGCTTATCTTATGAAAAAGAATGTTAGGTTGTTATTTATAAGTTCGGCTCGTCTCGGGTTTTCAGTCTTTATTTCCCCCACCTTGGGAAGGCAAGTGAGGGGGGAAGGTCCTTTTCCGTGAGTTTGGACATTTGGCCAGGTGCCAGTTCTAACAAAAGCATTCCTCCTCGCTTTAACAGTCCAAGAGAAAGGTTTCTTCTTTTTATAAAATCATCATAAGTATTTACAAAAGCATTTCTCCCCCCTTTCTAGCAGTCCAGGGGGAAGAAAGGTTCTTCCCTTTTGAAACAATTACTGTAGCACTTGTAAAGTTTCTTTTCTGTTACCTTGAGGACAACAGGTTCAGTGTCTCCTTGCTGGAGATTCCTTTCGTTCTCTCTCTCCCTCTCTCTCTCTCTCTCTCTCTCGGCTGGCTCTGCTGCATGATGGCTTCAGGGTTGGGTCTGTCCCTCTTCCATTCCAGCTATGACCAGAGGCCATGGGTCACACCAAAGCTCCTGAGATCTTCTATGGTTTGTAAGGGGACTCTTACTCCATTATGGTCTGTATCACAGTTATAGGGCATAATGGCTTTGAGTCCTTTCCCCTGTTTCTGTGGGGTCCTTCGCAGAAGGACACTTACTTTACCATAGTCTTCAACCACGACTACAGAGAATGGCTTTGAGTCCTTCCTCTGCTTCGTGGATGTCCCTTTCTACAGAAGACAGTCTTAAATAGACCTCACCTTGTGGGTCCACTCAGGACAACAGTTCTTCCATATTCTGCTGTCTTTTAGGGTCACAAGTGAGCTGCACCAGCATGGATCTCTCCCTGGGACTAAAAGTTCTACTTGAGACAGCTTGATCCAGCATAAATCTCTCTCTCCAAGGACACAGGTCTCTAGCAGGACTCTACTTCAATTCAGACCCTCTCACGAGGGTCATAACCTTTTTTAACAGGTCTGGGAAAGCCATATAACAGAAACATAATTTGTTTTCCTGTTTTTTCATATGAGACTGAGCACAAGATGCCTGATTTTATCTGACCTTTTAAACCCATGATATATTTCTACTTCTTTTGTGGTTTTGGGGAAGTTGTTTTAAAATCAGTTGTGTTTGGGTGTTCAGAAAACATGTATCCACTGCATAATGTCATCTTTAAATTTCAACCATTTTCTCATCCCGTGTCCCATGCTCTTAAGTAATCCTACCATTTTTTTCAGTACAACCAACCCACTCCTGCAAACACAGCTAACAATTTCTACTGTGTCTTTTCTTGCCTCCAATTACAGAGTTGCTGTAGAAGCTACATGAGTTGAATACAATATCTTGCAAATGGGAAGGAATTGTTCTTACATAATTTTCTTACATCCACTGAAAAAAAAATGTAACTGCATCATGTACTTCACTAATTGATATCAATGTCTTTCTTTTTTTTAGGCTTTGGCTCATCTGCGCTTAATAGACTATATAGGAGAGCAGACAGCTTTGTTAATAAAGGTGTGTTTAAAATGTTAATAGTTTTTTTAACAGGACAGGAAAATCATTTTAGTTCAATAGAATAATGAATAATACTTTGATTTTGAATTTAATGTTTATGACTGCATTCTTGCATCAACAATATTAAGGAAGCATGTCATATTTTGGCATGGATGATATTTAATATGTATATATATGTCCACAGCCACAATAAACATAGCCATAAATGCGATAGGGAAGCCTTTTCCCTAGTCTAAAAACTCCAAAAATGCAAAGGTAAAAAAGGTATAAACAGTTAAAGGTCAAAATTCACAGTTGCACACTGTATTTCTTGTATGAAATTTGAGTATTGGAAATATCAATCTTTGTATTTTTATTTGTTCAAAGTTTCTTGGAAAAAGAACAGTAACTCTGTTACTAAATGCATTTTCTCTAAGACTTTTATCTCAGTGCCTAAAGGAATAATAAATGTCGATAAATTAAAACTGTGATGAATGTGCAGTTATGCAACGGGGGGACACAGAGCAGCACTGATGGCAAAGTTATAATTTCCTCTCTCTCTCTCACCTCCAGGTGGTTCCTGAGGACCAGCGCTTGGCAGTGGCCATCATTTTAGTGCTCTGGGTTTCTGCTTTGGCCTCCTCTGTGATTGACAATATCCCCTTCACGGCTACAATGGTAGGGTCTGTGCAGTACTGCACATCCTCTTCCTGATGTTGGCAAGGGATTGAGTTTACTGATTACAGTTTGCTCAGGCTTTTTTTTTTTGTTGTTGTTTTTTTTGTGTGGGTGGGTGGGTTTTTTGGTTTGTTTTGTTGGGGTTTTTTTTGACCTGTGCTGTGTTGTAGTTTGTTTTATCCTCTGAGATTGAATGTTTTTTAGGAACTTACTTATACCCTAAAGATATTCAGCTGGCCATTGCTGCCAGCAGCTGCAGTTAGCTGTGGGACTACAGGCACTGTTTTGGCTGCATTTTTGCACTTTCCCTTTTATATCCACATTAGCAGTTGAAAAGTTAACTTGGAAACTGTCAGTATCCATCCTCTGCTATCAATCTTTTCCCTCTATGTGCTGTGTAGTTACACTAATGTTTTTTTAACACCTAAGCTTTTATTGCTACCTTACGTAATTAGTTTAAAAACCAGCAAGTTATGTTAAGCATAACAAATGCTTATCAGAAGTTGAGCTTTAATATCAGAAAATTATCAAATTATAACAAATTAGGGCATGCTCAGATAGGTTTCAATCAAGTTCTCTGTTTAAAGTGAGATAATCCATTCATTCTGTAGGAATGTTTAATTGTTGCATCTCGTTCTCAGCTAAGTATACTTTTTCTTCCCTTTTTCTTCCCTTATTGGATGGTCATACCCACCCTTAACCTGTGTCAAGGTTTAAGACACTGCTTATAGAGCATATGACAAATGGGGCAGATTTGCAACTACTCTATAAATATATATTAAGATGGTATTTTGCTTTGATTATCATGCTGTTTCCTGTAAAATTATATTGATTTAACAACAACAGACTGCAAGCAATAGGGATGAAGGGAAATAATGGTTCAGGATGAGTCACTTCCCAGCACGTGCCTAAGGACTATTAAGCAATAATGCAGAAATCTTAGTGTAGAAGATTTTCCCTCATATCCAGCTATTCTATGACAATTGGCTTGGAGCAATGCCAAACAGCACCTACATGCACATCAAACAAAGGGTCTTTCATGCATTTTGAAAGGAAACCTCTTTTAAAGGGTTGGTTTTAAGGTATGTTTCGGCTTATGGGACTGAAATGCAAGAATCCTTTGGGATGCCTGAAGACCATTTCTTTTGTATCTTTGAGGGTGGGAAATACAGACAGAGGAAAGAATCTTTGCCAACGTTTTAAACATTTCAAGTTTATGTCTTTCTCATTCTGTTCTGGGGTAAACCTAGGAGACTGCTATGATTTTTTTCCTTTTTTTTTTTTTAATAGGCAGAGGGTAAGGACGGGAAGAAAAATGCAGGCATATTCTCACCTATGTAAAAGTAGTCATTGGGAGCCCCTGGTGGTCTAGTGGTTAAGGACACGGCACTGTAACTGCCGAGGCCCGGGTTCGATTCCCGGTCGGGGAAACTCCCCGGGTAGGTGGAGCCCGTTAGCCCTGTAAGGCGATCCACCTACGTCCTGAGGACCTCGCTGCCACTGTCCAAGCTCGCTTGGCCCCGGCAGACGAACCTTAGGATTAAAGGGTGGGCTCAGTTCTGCGCGCACTGTGTCCCACCTAAAATAAATCCAATGCACAGGCTGGAAGGTGTACTAAGACCTTCCACAGATCTTCGTTCGCGAAGTCTGGCCATTCATCATTCATTCAAAAGTAGTCATTAGCTGAGGAGTTAAGACATTAGTGTATTATATGGTAAACTGAAGATGAGGCTAGATTCATCTAGTTCAGTGAATAGGCTTGCACTTAGCCTTTATCCTTCTGCATTAGAAAATACTTACAGAAAATTCCTAAGTAACTATGTCCTAAGTTCTTATGTGAGATTGTATAAACTTCCATGTAAAATTCTTTTTGTTTCTCTGGCACTTTTTTCCTACTGTTAAAATAAGCAGTATTTGGTTTTGAAAGGCTATTTGTCAGTATGTGTGTCAAAGGGATGAACTTCTGATGAGTAGTATTAAATCCATGGAACGTAGCCCTTTTGTAGAATACTTTTCACTAATCAGGGACTTTTATATATGAGTTTGGTTTGATGTTCCTGAGTGATACAGGAGTAATGGGGCACCTGCTATGATGTAGCCATTAATGATTCTGTCCTTTCCTAGTTAAAGGTTCCGGCTTCACGGAGGAACCTGCACTTAAAATAAAGAAAAAGAGAAATACTGAATCCCTCCAGGTTTCCATAAATCTCCTTCAGTGGTGAACAAATGTCATAACAATGGGTCGATCTCTATTGTGTTTTTCATTAGTCATAGGCTTGATGGACCAGGTACTGGGTAGGGATGTGGAACACATCAAGTTCCTTCAATGTTTTTTAACCCAGAGATACAAAATATCTGTGTGGTTTAATAGATATTAGCTGTATGTGCTGACTGAAGAAAGAGTGTTTGGAGGATGGCATCACAGACCTTTGCCTATAGTGGATTTGCCAATGACCAGTAAGAGTTAAGGGAAATCGGTCTCACAGAGTGATGTCTTGTTTGACTTGTACGTAAATTCGTTAAGTATCATTCAGTGATGATGAAAGACCTGGTGGTAGGTCACAGTCAGGGACACCAATGGTGTCTTTTCTGCATTAGAAAGGTGAGCATGCCATGATTCTTGTACCCTATTCCAGGGATGCGGCAGTCTTGCCATCCCATTTCTTCTGGTTGTGAGCATCCAGTTGACTGTGGGAAAAACTACTGTGATGGCAAGGGCATCTGGAAAGTTATACTGTTTTGTTCCCTCATGGATGGGAAGGTTCAAAGAAAACAGGACTCCATTCATTCATGGGATGACCCCAACACTGCCTTTGTGTTGCTGCTTAAGGTCTTCCATCCATCCCCTACAACATTACATTGTTGTCCAGAACTGGAGCAGGGAGAGGGGATGGGCTACACACAATGAGTGTAGTAACTCAGAAATGGAGCAAAAAGGGACAGGAGTAAGGCTCTTCTATATGAGGTTAATGGTCCCCCTGGGCTGAAGGCACCATAGATGTGAAGAGGCTCAGCTCCTTTTACACCACATTACTTGTGGTAATTACTTATGTAGGATTAGCCCATGCAATTGATATGTAGAGTATTTTGACTGAGGAACTGCCTGAGAAATGGAAGAAATATGAAATTCTGTTAGAGCCTGAGTCTTGACTTAGGTGCATAGCTGAAGGGAAGAAAAACAGAAAAACCTGCAGTAACTATGACATTGTGTTTCCTTAAAAAAAACCAAAACACAATTTAAGTATGGCTGTCCAAATTTTTCTCGGAAAAGATCAAATTAATGTACGGGTGTCCAAAATTTCCTCTGAGTTTCTGTGTTTGTACTAGCGAGATAATCAGATTTATAATGGCTTCCTTTGTATATAGATAAAAAATAAAAACAAAAAAAGGTGAACGCCCAGGTAATGGACCTTGACACTAAAAATTTCACTTTGTCTCTGTTTGGATAAAGTTGACTGCTTCATCTAAAGTTTCAGATTTGACAGCATTAAAATTTGTAGCTTAACAGGTAGTTAACTTACCTTAACAGGATGTGGATTAATATTTTAGAAAGGGAATTAGAATAGGAGTATATCTGAGCTCGCATTACCAAGAATTCTAGGTAATAAACTATTTTATGAATTAAAGTTATGAAAACAGATAAGGAAAATGGTTTCCTAGAAGAAATTCTAGGAATTTTCAAGAGTTTCTAAGTATCTATGTAGACAAATTAGGATTCTTTCTTATCCTAAAATACAACACATTATCTGCAGTCTTAAGAGCAAAACATAAATGTTTTGGGTTAAGATGGATGTATTTTACAGTGCAAAATATTCATGTGTTTAAACAGAGTGAGCATATTGATGATTTTCAGCAGTCTTCAGCACCAACAACATGGAGAAGGCTTCTCTCTTACTAAAAAATTCTGAAATGACAGAAATAAGATCAGTTTATTATTTGAAACACCTTGCTCTGAAAATACCTTTTCACGGCAATGCCGTTGTTGGTCAAATTCTTCTCTGCTCTTTACTCTTCTTAGACAAGAGTAAATCTGGTGTAACCCCATCATTAAAAATGTCAGTACCATATGGAATTCGTGTACAGAAGTTGCTAAACTGAAATCTCTGCAAAGAGTTCAGAACACAGCAAGTATTTTTTGCTGCAGAGGATGTTGTAGAAAGATAATTGCTTACATGAAACAGTGGAATGAGTTTCTGAGGGTGCTTAGCTCATCATAGGTTGAGTGCTTTTACTGTTTCTGTCTTGCCAATATTCTGTTTGTGTTAAACTAAAATAAAACATTGGAACTGCATAAAGATTACAAAATCTTCAGAATATCTTCTAGCTGCTTTTTTCATATAATTCATCCTGCATGCAAAGATCATGAACTGCCCCAAAACAAGATGAGGGGATTGAAAATTGCCTCATGAACTGTAATCCCAGGACATTTTCCTTCCCTTTAAGATTGAAAAGTGAATGTCCAACTCCCTAATTAAATAAATGTTTATATGAGTGAGTGTTTACTGCACTTTTTTGTATAAGCATGACTGGCAATTGTGATAAGCTATCTTCAAGTGATAGGGAAATCAATAATTTCTTGTCACCATGTAAAAAATGTACTACAGCAAAATCTAGTTTAATTATACAATAGACTATTTCGGTTGGAAGGAACCTACAATGATCATCTAGTTCAACCATCTGACTAATTAGGGATTGATCAAGACTTAAAGCCTGTTATTAAGGGCATTGCCCAAATGACTCTTAAACACTGACAGGCTTGGGGCACTGACCACCTCTCTAGGAAACCTGTTCCAGGTTTGACCACTCTCTCAGTAAAGAAATGTTTCCTGATATTCGGTCTGAACCTTCCCTGATGCAGCTTTGAGCCATTCCTATGTGTCCTGTCCCTGGATCCTCAGCACCTCCCTCTCCACTTCCTCAGAAAGCTGGAGAGAGCAGTTGGGTGACCACTCAGCCTCCTTCTCTCCAAACTAGAACAACCCAAAGTCCTCAGCTGCTCCTCTCAGCATATGCCTTCCAGCCCCTTCACCAGTGTTGTCGCCATCCTCTGGACGCATTCAAGGACTTTCACATCCTTCTTACATTATGGGGCCCAGAACTTTACGCAAGCACTCCAGGTGAAGCTGTACCAATGCTGATATTTGCCTCCTTTGAACAGCTGGTTGTGCTGTTTGATGTACCTCAGGATGGGGTTTTCCCCCTCAGCTCCCAAGGCTTACTTCTGTGTGAGCTTGATCACACTGACCACCACCCCCCAAGTCCCTTTCTGCAGGGCTTCTCTCCAACCACTCCGGTCTCAGTTTATACTTGTGTCTGGCACTACTCCATCCTAGGTACAGAATCAGGAATTTGGACTTGTTATATTCGATCCCATTAATCATAGCCCAATATTCTAATCTATCTAGATCCCTCTGCAGAACTTTCTGTCCCTCAAGAGAGTCAACAGCATCTCTCAGTTTAGTGTCAGCAGACTTGCATCCGTATCATTGATAAATATTTTAAACAGAACTGGCCCTAGAACTGAAGCCTGAGGAACATCACTGTTACCCTGTCACCGGTCAGATGTAACCCCATTCACTGGAAGTCTTTATGCTCTGCCCTTCAGCCAGTTCTTTAGCCAGCGCACTTGCTTGTCCCACACCCGGACAGCTTGTCCGGAAGTATGCTGTGAGGGACCGTATCAAAAGCTTTTCTAGAATCCAGAAAAACTACGTTTCTTCTCTTCCCTTCATCCGCTAAGTGGGTGACTTTATCACAGAAGGATATCAAAGTAGTTAAACCGGACTTGCCTTTATGAACGCACATTGACTGTGCCTGATGATTGCATTATTCTTTAAATGCCTTTCAATAGTACCCAGTATAATCTTCTCTGTATTTTTTCCAGGAGCTGAGGTTCTGTAGTTCTTTGGTTCTTCCTTTCATGCCCTTTTTGTAGACTGGAATAACACTGGTAAGCTTGCGAGTCAGCAGGGACTTAGCCAGATTTCCAAGACCTCCGGTAGAAAACCAAGAGGGGTTCTACCATAACTTCAGTACACTGGGATGAATACCATCAGGCCCCATGGACTTGTGAATATTCAGCTGATACAAATGGTCCTTTTACAGTTTCAGTGTCCCATATTTTGAATTTGAGAAATACTTTGTGGTAAACGCTTTCAGCTCTGACTGTATGTAAAAGGCTATGTTGCCAGAAGCAAATCTAACCTGTGTTGCCAGCTGCAAATTAAGTACATATAGATACACCTGGGAGTTTCCTAAAAACACCCAAAAAATGTTCTGTACATAAAAAATTCATAAATCAGGAGCTCAGTTATATTTCACATATTTTAAATTTTGAATGGCAAGAGTTCTTTTTTTGATGTTCCACGTCCAGATTTATTTGTCTGCAGAATAAGTGTGGTGAATGATGTATTGATGCTCAATGTGTCATTCTATTAAGCCTCTTTCTTCTCCTTTTTCAACAGGCTGAACTCACAGTGACATTCCTTGAGAGGCAGACATTAATTTTCAAGGCCTGGATTTTTCCTAGTATTGTCATTTAAATAGCCATGAATTTCTGTCCTTAGAATTTTAGGTGACGTGATTTTATTACCTGTATGCTCGTTAGTTTAATTGATATGTTTCATCAGCTATATATGCTGGAGCCATCTGTTTATATTTTTCTTTTATTACCAGAAGTAAAAACACAAGCACAGTAAATCCCTGTTTTAGCTGAGTTTAAATACTATTTCCTCAATTTAGTGTAACAAACAATTTCTGTTAACCATCTGGATGGCAAGGTGACTTAGTCTCTGACAGGTCTTTGTTAGAAAGAAAATAATTTTGGGCCCACTATTTATTGCCTTTAAAGTATCAGACACTTTTCACTTGCAGTGCTGAATGTTTCTCATGTATCTCCTGTTCTAGTGCCAGCTTTATTTTTGTTTCTCATGTATCTCCTGTTCTAGTGCCAGCTTTATTTTTGAATCTTTCTTGCCTTCTGCCCACCAGAGTTTTCTATGATGTTCTTCATTTTACCACTTGATAAAAGTGTAAGACTGGGCTGTAGCTGTCTGCAGAGACAGAGCAATCATCAACAATTTGGGAAGCTACAAATGGTTTTTCTATTAATGCATATTCTCTGCAGTTTTCACAGCAGACATCTTTGCCGCATGCAGTTCTTAGCAAAATATGTGTTGTGAAGTCCCATGGTGTAGAGCAGCAATGAATCCCTAAAACAAAAGCGTGAATTGCTGTTTCATGGTCATTTTGCACAAATACACAAAATGGGCAATATCATGGAAGCGTGGAATGGTTTGGGTTGGAAGAGACCTTAAAGACCATTTTGTTCCAACGCTCCAGCCATGGGCAGGGACACCTTCCACTAGACCAAGTCGCTCAAAGACCTGTCTAACCTGATCTTGAACACTTTGTACATGTTGCTGACAAAGATGTTAAATGGCACCAGTCCCAATACTGACCCCTGAGGAATGACACTTGTCAATGAGTTCCACTTGAACATTGAGCCGTTGACCACAACTCTTTAAGTGTGACAATCCAGTCAAATCCTTATCCACTATGTGGTCTATCCATCAAATCTATGCCTCTCCAATTTGGGAGAAGGCCACCAAATCTGCCAAGTACCATTTGCACTTAGTGAAACTGTGTTGGATATCATCAGTCACTTCCTTGCTTTCCTTTTGCCTTAGTGTACTTTCCAGGAGGATTTACTCCATGATCTTGCCAGGTTCCAAGGTGCGACTGACTTGCCTGTAGTTCTCCAGGTCTTCCTTTTTTCCCTTTTCGAAAATGGGGCTTATGTTTCCCCTCTTAAAATCAGTGGGAACTTCACTGCACTGCCACGACTTCTCAAATTTGAAGGATAGTATCTTAGTCACTTCCTTGGCCAGTTCCCTTGGGACCTGTGGATACATCTCATCAGGTCCCAAGGACTTGGGCATCTTCTGGTTCCTTAGATGGTATCAAACAAGTTTTTCCTACAGCAGGTTGTTCTTCATTCTCCCAGTAACCTTTGCCTTCTTCTTCTTGAGCAGTGTGGCTAGAACACTTGCTGGTAAAGATCAAGGCAGAAAAGTTGTTGAGTACCTCAGCGATTTCCATGATCTCAATAATCAGGTCTCCTATTTCCTTCTGGAAAGGGCCCAAATTTTCCCTAGTCTTCCTTTTATCACTGATGTACCTATAGCAGCTTTTCTTGTTGCCCTTGGCGTCCCTGGCCAGATTTAATTCTGTCAGGGCTTCTCTTATATATTTGAGTTTGTCAAGGAGCTCCTTTTTCATCCACGTAGGCCTCCTGGAATTTTTCTCTGATTTTCGCTTTGTCAGGATGTGCTCCTGAACTTGGAGGAGGTGATCCTTGAATATTAACCAGCTTTCTTGAGCTCCCCTTGGCCTTATGCCTTCTACTGTACTGCACAGGTATAGGACCTTGTAACTTGTTTAAGTTACTCTTCTTGCACAATGAGGGTGAGTGTGATTACTTGTACAAGTGTTATGTTTAGGAAGCAGAAATAGCTGAGAGAGCTTCGCTCTCTATGAGTCTGCTGTCAGCCCTGCTGATAGAGTAGACTCTGATAGACTCCTCTTCGGTCTCCTCTCTGCAGATCTAGGGTCCAGCTAGTAACAATAAATCATAATTTCTGCTTGTTTTCCAGAAGGTCTTTGTAAGTTCTTCTTCATCTTCTTGATAGGTTCTTCTTCATCTTCTTGACTGATGGAATGCCATTCTTATGACAAGGTTTTATCATAAGAATAAGTGAATAGGATAAAGGTCTTGATTCAGCTTTTTCCTTGGTATTTCAGAGTCTTGCAAAAGAGTCTGTGACAGCAAGGTATGAAAATGTCTCTGTCAGAGAGACAACAGAATTGAGAGGTACAAACTTCACCATCAGTCTCTTTTACAAAAAGGGACTGCATGCCACAGTATGAATGCAAAGATTTTTATGAGAAAACTAACAGTATTTTATTAAATGACCTTGTAGTAATTACTATATATAATTCCAGTCTAAAATGTTGTAGTTTTCTTTTTTTCATGGTCTTCATTTAAAGTCAAAATTGAGCTTCCTTTCTTTTTCATTGTTTCATCTAACTTAAATTTTCAGGATGTTAGAGAGCTGAGAGGGATACCAAGAAATAGTCTGTCCTGTGGAACCATATTTTTTGATTCTGAATTAATTACTAATAAATTATGTTTTCTAGGGAAGGTGGATAATTTATAACAGTAATAAAACCTGGTTCCATTTTTAGAAGCTTGAAATACTGATTTAAGATTAAATGGTGTGAAAGATAAAAATACATATATTTCCATTTTTATTCTTTTTATGTTTGCAACATACCCTATGTACTTCAGTGGTATATAGTGTAAACAAACATTTTCTTCACAAAGGTTGGTTTTGATCAGGACATTTGTATAGACAAATGTGCCAGCATCTGTACAACTAGCACTGGTTTTGTGCATCAGCTTACATGCTGTGTATATCATACACATAATACCTGATATAGAATCAAGACTAGTAGCTATCTTCTTTCTGTATCAAGTGTTTGAGGAGACTCTCCTTTTTTCCAAGTACAATCATTATTTCTAATAGTTGCGGTTTTCTGTTTTAACACCTGGAGGCAGATAGTCTTGCAAAGTATGGGTCAGGAGGTTTGGCTTTGCTCTATTGAGCTACATCACTCATTTTACCTAAATCTTGGCAGTCAAGCTGCACTGAGGCGTGTTTCAGTATCGAACTTTCCAGCAAAATTATCAAGTTTTCAAGAAGCTAGTCAAACAGAGATTTATTGTGGTAAGACTATTGAAATAAAGGGAATAAGAAAATATTTTCTTGATAAGACATTGTTTTTGTCCTTCTAATATTGATAAGGTTCAGATTATTCAAATAATCTGAAAAGGGAATAATGAAGGAAACATGAGGCTTCCTCTCTGTTGAGAGGCAGCACTTCATAAGACCATGAAAAAAAATCTGCATTCCAAATAAGTTTAATCACATTTCTATGTATCACAGCCAACCATATCCCTATTTGCAAAGTATCCTAGCTATTATTATGACTTGAATTGGAAGAAGTTGTAGAAATAATTACTGTTTTCAAAAGTATTGAAAACTACGGTGAAAAGATTCCTCCTAACCCTTTTATATTTTGCATTTCTGTTTTTAACACTTGGATTAATTAAAACAGTAGATTAAACTGAGTTTTGAGATTCTAATAGTGAAAAAATGTTGTCTAACTCATAGTTTCATGAATGAATGTGGCAAAAAGTGTTAAAAGTAATTTTGGGAGAAAACAGAGCAGCAGGTTCATGACCCTGTGCGTGACCCTTATCTATTTAAAATGCAAACACTGAACCAATGAGAAATGTCCATTGGCTTTAATTGTCTTGCAACATGTCTCCAAGAGTTCTTGATGATTAGATGAATTTTCTTAATTATTTTTTTTTTTTTTGGAGCAGGAAAGTTCTTGGGATGGACGAACTCTTTGCGTTATACCTACTTTTAGATCAAAAGAATTAGATGCCAATGACTTTTGGAGACCTGTGGCATGAAATTGCCACACAGGAGATTCCATAACATTTGCAAAAAATTAGTATACATTATGGATTAATTAAATATTTTTATCTGAGGCACTGCAAATTTAACTGAATGTTTTGCAATCACCTTTCATCTGGCTTTCAAAACTGAAACTTAGGGTGCAGCATTCCTTGTTATAAATACCTTCTATTTACAAAGGATATATCCATGTTAAAAGGGACTTCCATTCCCTTTATACCTTGTAGTTGTTATGCTTTGGTAGAGATTATACACACAAATATGTATTGCTAAGGCAAGTTTCAATGTTTGTCCCTTAGTAGAGAAACGTACATTCATGGGAGCAGAGATTCCTGATATCTCCCTACTGCCTGTTATGTTAGGAACATAACATCATCAGTGAGAATTTTAACAGATGATTAATTATTGTCAAGTCTTTCAAAAAGAATTCACACTATTTCTAAGTGGAAGAAAAGCAATGTCATGGCAAGGAGAGAACAATAAAACCAATATGGATTAAGTGCATATTTGGGCTCCTAAAATACTTTGTTGGGTTTAAAGAAAAAGATTAAGAAATGGAGATTCAAGCACAGTACACAATTGCACCTTCTCCTGATATATTGCAATGTATCTTTGAAAGAACACACAGTGAGTTCAAACCTTTGTTCAGTGATTTTCTTCAAAGGGGTTTCTGTGTCTTCAGTCAAGAGAAATTTACTGGACACTGAGAGCTCCTGATGCTGAACTCCTTCATTAGAGAACCAAATTTTCTGATGGTACCATTATGCATATGTGGCTGCAAATTCCCTAGCAGGGAATTACCTCGCAGACTTTATGTCTAGGATCTCTGTTTAGCACCTTGCTTCCCCTGTCCTTCACAGTGCTGCTCTTGGAGGGGCCACAGGGTTTTGCTTTCTGAAAGCTCTCATTGGTCAGATGTGAAAATGGCATTACTTGCTCTGCACTTGGGAGCTGTCTGGCAACAGCTCTTAAGACTGACCTCAACAGCAAGAAAATAGGTTTATCATTTTAATCTCCTCTGCATAATCACCTTCTCTGTGCTGAATGGGACATGCACAAGGAGTAGTCTAAATCAGAAAGGTGTTGCTGGTCTGCGCAGTTGGGGATTGTATCCTGCAACAAATAAGTTACTATTGTACATCAGGTTACTTGCAAATAAATCTGAGAAATTAAATAGTTCAGTTTGGTTCTCGGCTCAAAATTATATAATAGGGGGAAATTCTTTAATTAGATTGAGCAAGATGGCATATCCTGTGATTTTAGCATTTGTTGTTAATTTTTTTTAGATGTTGGAACACAAAATTGCTTTGAAATAAATATAACTTCATTTTGGATTGCATATCATGTTCGAGCAGTGATGGTTCAGGAGAAATAAAGTTTGTGGGGAGGAATGACATCTTTCATTACTGTTTTATTATAAAAAACTGATGTTGGGCATGCTGAGCCTTCTTTAAGCCTTAAAATAGAAATACACCTCTTCAGGCAACGTGAAATTCAAGAATAATTGTTTAGACATTAGGTTAATCTAGCTTAATCAATTAGAGGATTTAAGAGGGATGAGTAACACCACTGGTGGGAGGAATGGGGAAAGGGTTGGAATTCTTTATAAATCCTGTGTATTTCTCCTTACCAAAAGAAAATGCACAGTCAATAAAGGTGAGCATCATTCAGGTATCAAAGTGAAAACATTTTTCAGGAAGCAGCTGTTCCATCTCTGAGATCATATGCCTTGAGGGGGACCTGTGAAATATATGAAAATGACAAATTGGAGGAATAAAAGTTGTGACTCTGTTCACTACCGAAACTCCTGGACTCTGAG
The DNA here is from genome assembly GCA_013397135.1 of Pachyramphus minor. Taxonomy (NCBI): domain Eukaryota; kingdom Metazoa; phylum Chordata; class Aves; order Passeriformes; family Tyrannidae; genus Pachyramphus; species Pachyramphus minor. The sequence continues at coordinate 274,081 of VYXB01002722.1, forward strand.
AAAGCATTAATTTCAAGGCATATCACAGTTATTTCCACAAATCTTTTCCTGTTTGATCTCTTGCAGTTCCACATTTGCTTATTCTTTCTCTTTTGGTTCCACGGACTTCTGTAAATGTTAAAAACACGAGAATAACATTGTCACCCCTCCCCTTGCTAATGACCTTCTCTCTATAGGTGCTGATTACACCTTTCTTTCAAACCAAGTGGTTACAAAATTACCTGGAACTCAAACCAGTTTTCCCCAATTAAGGTGAAAGTTGTTTAGCTTTTAAGGATGTTACTGGCTGAGACCTGATGCTACTAGAAAGCCTGCCTGCTGTATTTTTCATCTCTATACCAGTTGCCTAATGAAGTCTATCATGTCTGAAAACCTCATTTCACTTTTCAGGGAGTTTATTTTATTTTATTCGCTAAATCATTTAAATGACTGTGAAGTTTTGGGCATCATTTACTGCCCTCTCCAGCAAGAAGAGGGGATACATCTTGGTCCTTTAGGCTTGAAGAAATGAAAAGAAAATTGATTTATATTTACTGTCAGTTCCCTATAGAACTAGAAGGATCTAATGGAAGGCACTCAAAACCTTAAGACAGCCTCAGTTCTGATAGCAGTACTTGTGCCAAGCTTGGCTTAATGTCGATACCTTCTCCTTGGCTTGCGCTAGTCCCACAAGTGAGCCTAGGTCACGCATATGATGCAAAGGTACTAATTAAGAAAAACAATGTCAACAACAAAAACACTCCCCAAAAAACCCCAACCACCGCTTCCCCCACAGGTTATTCTTTGGACTTATTAGTAGTTTAAGCTGTTTCCTTTAATGAACTTTATTTATATTGTGCTGATGGTTGGATAATGCCCGTGATTCTCTCCATCTTTTCTTCTTAAACCACAGATTCCTGTGCTTCTCAATCTGAGTAAAGATCCAGATGTTAACTTGCCTGTGGAACCATTAATCTTCTCATTGGCCATGGGTGCGTGCCTTGGAGGTAAGAGTTTATGTAAGAAAGCTGACATAAGGTAATAACTATGCAATTATGACATGGATAAACTGGCACAATAGGTTCAGTCATTTTACTATGCAAAGCATATGGAGGACCTGATCCAGCTCCTTTTGTCTTCAAAGCACTCCTGGATAAGGATCCCAGTTGCTGCTGCTACAATAGGATTTTTGCAGTCTGTTTTTGAAGTTTATATCTGCATAACCTACAGACACACAAAGAAGCAGTCCAGATGGTGCTTATAGGGTTCTGATCTTTTGTGAAGAGAAAACACAAAGATACATTTAGATTTCGGAACAGAGAGCAATCATTGTTCTTGAAAAGATGCAGAAACTATGTAATAGCTGAGATCTGAATGCTTGATTCAAAGTCTGCTGAAGTTACTGAAAGGTTTTCTGGCTCGTTTACAGAAATTATTTGAGTATCCATTTTCTGATCTTTTTCACTCCTCATTCAAAGGAAAGTCCTTTTGAAGTCTTTGGAAAATGCACCTCTAATAACGAAATTAACAGCCATTCTTCTAGTGCCCATCTTGGTGCAAACTGAGATTTTGTGTTCTGTCAGTGCATTAGTTGGTTTCATTATGTGGTTTTTTTTTTAATTAAAAATATAGCATTTATGGGTTGTAGGCCCAGGATTTACTCTCTAATTGTTACAACAATAAGAGAGAAAAACCGTCCAATGATTTTTAAATTAATATTTACAGGGCTTTTTTTTACATCCTGCTAATGGCTTATGAAGGTGTTACAACACCACATTTCCAAATAGCAGGCCCACTAAGTGCAATTAAAATGTGTAAGGTTTTAATGAGAAATAAAGTTAGGGGGTTTTTTTACTACTTAGAATTTTAATACTAATTACATTGTTTTGGGCTGTGCTTTGATCCCTAAATATTTAGGCAGTTAGTTTATAAAGTTAAAATGGTTAAAATATTGTTTCACCCTGGGTCTGTACCTTCTTCCCCTCCATACCCCTCCAAATAGTTTCCTTGACTTTACAGGTATTAATACTAAACCCAGTTTTGTGTGTAATACAAGTTCTGGTTTGTGTATTTAGCTAAGTGATTGCTAGTACAAGTGACCTTAATACCTAACAAAGATTATAGTGATGTAATTTACAGATTGAATTTTAAGAGCATGTTGCCATTCAAGGACAATTTATACCAAAGAACAATTATTCATTTGAGGAATATCTCTGTTTGCTCATCATTATTCATCATTATATTGTGACTTTAATCTGTTCCTCTTTAAAACCAGTGATTTGAATAATCAGCATATCTTTATATAGATGTTTGCCATAAAAATATTGTCTTCACATTTTGATTGGACTCAAAGTTCTTAGAGGTCTTTTGCAACCTAAATGACACTATGTTTCTGTGAATTTGTTGATCACTGAACATACTTTCACTTCATTAAATTTTCAGATTAAAAAAAGAAGCATAAAGAGCATAAAGTTAGCCAGATTATGCTGACATAGTCTCAGTGGGAGGCAGTTCAACAACCTTGGAGCCTTACCAAGTCTCAGCTGATTTTCCTCCAGTATCTGTTATCATCTTAACCCAGATTCCCTTAATTTGATCTGTTGAAGGGGTGGATTTTAAGAGACTTCTGTGTATGTGCAGTATGAGACAAAAGTAAAAACATAAACATTACCATGAGAATTTTTTAAATTAAAGAGATTAGAGATCCATAGGAGATGCCTAGGTATGCTCCATACAAATATTTGGATAAAAAGTTATATCATTATCAACAAAAGCTTAAACTCTCCAGAGTGTGATATGGAAAGTTAGGCTAAAGCTGAGTGTTTGCTGTGTTAGCCTGAAATTTAATATGCTTCTGATTTTCCATTGTCAAAACAAAAAGCAACTGGACAGGAGCGTATTGTTGGAGATTAAAACGTGTGGAAAAGCTTTAGATTTAGAAGATGTAGCCCTGAAAAGTAGGGGAAAAATGGGCTTTTATTTTTTCTAAAAAGGAAGTGTTGATAGATTTTAAAAACTATTTCCAAAAGAGAATTCTTATCAGCCCTGAAGTCGTGTGAAAGAATCCTCAAGGAAGACTAATTCCGTTGTGGAAGGAGTAGATGAAAATGATATCACTGCTGCCTGGTGCTTAGGGCAAAAATTGGGTCTTATCACTGTATATGCAACCAAAAGTTCTTGGATAAACAAGACATTTTGTAGAAGACTCTGTTGTAATAACACATTATAACTACATATTTTAGGGTTAGCTGTTTACTACATAATGCAGTACTTAATTTCTGGTAATTTGATAACATTTCTGGAGTTCAGGGTAAACACTACTTATGTGTCTGTAAAAAGAGTGTCAGCATTAGTCTTGGAAAACTCCACGCAGCAGTTTCTTCTAAAAAATTTCCAGTGGTCGCAATTACTTTTCTCCTGTTGTCACAAAGTCCACAGGCAGCTACAGGTTTGGAAGATCATAGGATGAGAAAAGGCAGTAATTTTTCCTTCATTGCCTTAGCTGTTGTCCTGGAAGAATGGAGTCAGTTTCAAATAAGATTAAAAGACCTTTGATGGTATAACTGCCACATTGTTGTCATTGTCTCCCAAAAGAGAGCTGCTGCTGTTAAATTTCTGTCTTTCATGGTATTGGGCTCAGATGCAAGAACTAATGGAATAGCACTTAGGTGTTCCTTGTTCTGTAAAATGTGTCTCTGAAGTCGAGAAGGGATCAGAAATTCTGGCTCTTAATCAAAGAAGCCGAGGACAGTGATAACTATGAGGAGTTCCTGGTGAGAGTCACAATTTTGAATTCTTTGGATATTCCTTGGAGTTCACCTGTTGTCTTTGGCAGAATTTTTCTTGTTCAGGTGAGGTCAATCTCACAAGGTTAAGAAATAAACATGATAATTTTCTGGAGGATCTGGTTCTAGAAATTTAGATTTTTGTTTGCCCCAGCCTCCCTGTTTGATGATGGGGATACTGGAATGGTCAAGATGTTTATTCATCCACTGAAATTGCCAGATGCTCTCTGTCGAGCACGTTGGAGCTCCTCATGTGACTGAGTGGGGCTCCCAAAGACAGGTCAAATGAATTCAGACTTTTAGGCCCTTTGATTGGTCAAATCTTCTGAATGCTGAACAACCCTATTAATTCACATCTGTCTGGGCATTAGTGGGCAGACTAAGTATCTAGAAAAATTATGTTACTTATAAAGGTTTTTTTATGTGTGATATGCCAGTATTTCAATTACATTTTGACAATGAAGGGAAAGAAAATAGGAAATCTAAAAGGTATTAAAGGAAGAAAACAAGGAAGGAACTTCTGTGATGTTCTGATGAATCTGTATCTATATTTCTTTTGCGAGAGAGGACACTGGATAAACTTCATTCATTAATGCTTCCGATTTTAGTACATGATAGAATTATGACACTTAGGAGACTGAATTTTATGTAGATCTTCCAATAGTGTCTAGGGAATGGTGCCCCAAAATTCTTGAGAGCAAGTGAAGGTTGCTAGCTACAGCAATTTCAGAACAAGAGGAACTTCAATTGCACTTTTTCTATTGACTCATGAGTTTTAAAATAGCATGAAATAAGGGTTCAACTTAAATTGAGTAAGTGTACAGTCAGAAATTCACCTGTTAAGATTGTTCAATTGTGTAGGACTAGATTATGTACTGAGCTGAAGAGGTTATAGCTAAAATATTATTTGGAGGGTTTTTCTACATTTGACATTTAAAGAGCTGGCATTTAATTAGCTTTTTATCTCTTTCTTTTTCTCCCCCCATGATTTATAAACAGTATACTTTGGACAAAAAAAATCAAATTAAATTTGAAGTGCCTACCTTCTGAGATCTCAGGTGCTAGTATAGAAAAGTGCAAAACCTGCTGCAAAATCCCTTCTGTGGTCCAGAGAGGTATTTTCTACAGTGTATAGTTTTTGCACTTTTTTCCTTCTCTGTGTATTTTCTTGAAGGACAACACCTGAAAGTCATCATTTTAAGAATTCTGCAAAAATAGGCAGTCTCTAGAATGCATACATCTCTGCTGTTCTGGCCACGCATTTCGGCTGTAGGCTCTGCATCAAGACAGGAGGTAGGAAGAGAGGGTTGCTGGAACTTTTCTTCTAACCTTACAGGGTCAAAACACAGGTGTGAAGAAAATTCATTATCCACAGGACATGTGCTAATTACAGCTATTACAGCTATCCCACAGTGTAGCTAAACAGTGGGATTTCTCTCAATGGTCCAGTGCTGTAGCTATTCTGCCTCTCAGCACCCCTCCTTAGGTCCCTGGTGCAGATGGGGCCTTGCACAGTTGAGTATCACTGATTCGTTAGTCCTTGCTGATTTTACTCAATGAAATCCTAAACTAGTTTTTAAGCTTCAGACACACTAAAGGTAGAAAGCTAGGAATACTGTTTATATTCATAAACCAACCCTCTTTCTTTGCAATATGAGGAAAAAGTTATATCCTTCAATAAAACATAAAATGTATTAAATATATGATAATTAATATTATGAACAATGTAGCTACTCTGAAGTTCTTTTATAGTTACAATAGATCAAGTTTGTATAACACTTTTCAACTTGAAAGATTAAAGAGGTCTATCAAAAATGGTATAAAAATATACCCATTATTTAAGAGGAGTACTATTCAGCTTTGGTTTTGAATTTAACTGTTGTATTATAAAATGTGTAATTGAAACTGTAGGAAAATCTTTTGGTGGAGACAATCTACCTATCTGAGTTTGATTTTAACCAGGACATGGATATTGAAAGTTGCTGTTGTTTCTAAAGCAGTCTTTCAGTGACAAGGGCTTAGTTTCCTGTCTTATGGGTGAGATAGTCCTGATTTAGATAAGTATTTTTTTTTATGGATATAAAAATCCAAATCAAATGGTGGTGTTATAAGGAATTAGAGCAATCTTTCAAAAGGAAAGGGACATTGTTGCTCTTGACTTTGAAAGGCAGGCAAATTAAATAAAGACATTTAGGAAATCTCTAAGAGTTTTCCTTAAAGACCTCAGGGCAGTCTTTAGCAGCATTATGTCTCTAAATTGTACACATCTAGAAGCATGTGTTTTGGATGTCTTCCACTAATGTCTGGTTTACTTTCTGAGTATACTTTACACTGTTTCTGTGATGTTTGCAGTGATGACAATGATTTAACTGTGATTGTTGTCCATTAAATGACAGTACTACATGCTTATTCTTAATGAAAAACTCATTCATATGTTACCTGAAAGTTTTGGGGTTTTGTTGTAATCTGAAAAACAGCATCATTGGATATAAGTGAGAGGAATCTTTTCACTCTATTCATACTTGAGAGTCCAAACTGTCCTCTTGCTGTTTTCTGTAACAGTCAAAATCTGTAGCCTTCCATAAAAATTGAGCTGCTGTTTTACTTAGCTCCCTTATGACATTCAAACTCTGAGCTATCTTTATGCTTTTTCAGTGTGAACTTCTTAAAGCCCAGCAGTGCTGAAAAGTCCTTGGTGTGAGATCCAGGCCTGTTACCAGAGTCCCTGCAGCTAAAGGATATTCTCCAATCTTTAAGATTACCAAAGATTATCCTCTGTGACATGGCAGACACACGGAAGAAAGTTGTGAACCTAAAATGCAAAACCAGCTAAAACTGAGTGTGTCCGTTTGACAGACTTATCTTTGTCTGTATGAAGGCAGTATCAGAGGCCTGTTTGGTTTTAAAACACTGAGTTAATATGGGAAATAACCCTCATACTGAAACTACTAGATTTTTCTCAGCAAGGACATTTTTCTAAGCTTAGAAAGAGTTACCTTGGCAGACATGCATATATAGATATATGTGTATTATTAAGGGTGAAAGACTAAGTATATGGGCTAACAGATTCTGTTTCAGCTGTACTGAAACCATAGTTTGGATGGTAAACCTTATATTTTAAAATGGAAATAAAGAGATACGTAATACTGATTTAGAAAAAAAATCTAGCAAACATCAAAATCACTTGGTTATAGTGCTAGCATTACTGATAAATTTGAAATGCTTCTATTAATGGTTTTAAATCTGTGTAAAATAAATGCAAGCTATAAAGTTTTGCAAATTAGAGATTAGATAGTGATCAGAGTTTGCATTGGAAGCTCCCACACAGTATATGTGGAGATGTGTTTAATTTTCTTTACTTACTTTGTACTTCTTTATCATAAATGACAGAAGATTCTTTCCAGAATCCTTGGACACTTCTGTTTTCTGAATTATGTGGAACAGACAATCTCATTATGTTGTATTGGTGAGTTGCTGCAATATGAGAATACAGGCTCTAAATAGCTGTCAGCAGAAGAGGTATGTTCAGTTAGAAGGTAACACTTGAGAACAAGGCAGGGAAACTATGGCAAGCTTCAAAATGCTTAAGTGCAGAAGATAATACTGGACTATCTACTTTCCTTCTTCTGCAGATGCTTTCAAGGCACCCCTCTTCTGCACCTTGAGGAGGAAAAAAAATCTTGGTTTGCAGTATTGATATTGATTTATATTGAGGAATCAGACACTCTGTATGACACTAAGGAAAGTTATAATCATGCTCCAGATATTATTTATATATATATTAATAAATATCCCCAGTACAGTTGCAGTTAGCAACTAAAGCAAAGACACCAGCAGAAGTTGTGAAACTGTTTTAAACAAGACCCTTGAACTATAGCAAAACATAACAGGTAGGCTCTGACTGAAAGTCAATGTGATTCAAGGTAGAATCTGAATTTAAAGCAGCTAGATATTTGAAAATAACTTAATGGAGAGACACATTTTTTTTATTTTAGGATTTTTTTGTGTGTGCTGCTTAGCTTCAAAGTACTTGATGATAAAGTTCAATAATGTATTTTTATGCCAGGTTTCTACACATGAAACAATTTTTCAATATTTGATCCCTAATAGTGTTACATGTGGCAAAGCTGTGAAATTGAGTTGACATAGTTTTAGTCTCTGAATCTAAAAGTCCCAGATGCAATATGTGCAAACTGGGACCTGTGTGCAGCATTAAAAGCTTTAAATGGAACCTATTTGAATATGTGTCTCAGGGCATGGGGGAATGGCATGTCAGAGTACGCTGCTGACATTATCCATCATTGTACTAGTTTGTTTTACACCTCTACTGGGTAGATTGAAAAGTGGCTTTAGTGATCACCTCAGGTCTTATGTATCTTTTACAGATGTCTGGATTTGATAGAAGCTTGTTGATTTCTTTATGTCATTAAAGTAACAAGTGCAGGATGTTCATCAAGTCACCTTATTTATTTCACACTTTCAGTAGAAAAATAAAAAAATTAAATTTCACTTTTTCCTCTCATAGCAAAAAAGAAGCAATGAGCATTGACTAGTGCAATACTTACAGTAACTAACACCACTCTTGCAGGTGGTGTTGTAGTGGTGATAAAAAATGGTAAATTTCACCTCATTAAAAGCATTGGGTTGAATGCAGTTCAATGAACTTTTTGGATAAGTTAACCCAAAATTTTCATTCACATTCTTGTCTCTTCCACCCCCACCCAACAATGTACGTTTAAGCATTTATGTAGAAACATACCATTCAAAAAGTTTCAAAATCAGTAAAAGAAAAAAATGTTGGTATCATAAGACTGCAGGCCATCACAAATAACAGTATGGAATGAGTTCATGCATGCCTATGTCTTGACTGGGACTGCTAGGGACTGCTAATGGTTTAATTGGCCTTGATTCTGTTCCTTATTGACTGCAAAGTTTGATTATCCAGGGCTTGTTAATTTTTACACATAAAAAAATATTAAGGCATTCAAGACTTGCATATTATTAGAGCATATTAAAGACTTGTGGACATTTAACAGATGAATATAAATGGCTTTTTTTTTTTAATGAGGCAAATCTGGATTACTTTTATGTGAAACTGAAAATTTGTGAAAGCTATGAAGGCTGTCTCCTGTAAGGCTAATCAAAACCAGAACTGGACAGAACTGGTCAGTGTTCTCTTCAGCAGTCTTGCTACATTTGCTCAGTCTATGCTTTAAGTAGAGAAATGGAATATCCTATGGAAAGGAAGCCAGTCACATCAGTCGACTTTTATTTAATGATGTAGAGTATATGGGAGATTGTGTGAAATTTTCTTTTAAAAACGAATTGGAAGGAAGGAGCTGACTTCCTTCAGTAAGTTTTGCTTTGATGCTGTAATGAGATGGCTTGATTAAAGCAAAAAACAGGGCTGTGAATCCTCATCCTAAAATTATTCATGACTGTAGCAAACTCCTGGTTTCAGAAAGAGAACCCTTGTGTTGACAGAGCAGTGAGAAGAGCTGTGCTGTGTAAAACTGGGCCTGTCACAGATGTTTTCCAAAGGCCAGGGAAAAGCTCTTTTCAGGGCTTGTGTTGGCATGAAAATAGGGTAGTCTTTTTGCTTCTGCACTAGCTGGCCAGAGATATAGGGAAGAGAAAATGCAGAGCACAGGTATAGCCTATTCTCCACTGTCAGAGCATGTGGAAGGGAAGTGGTCTGTGATTCTCACAGCAAAACAAAACTTTTCTGTAAGCCATCCACTTTTTTGCTTGCTGTTACCCAAGGTATAAAACTCCTTTATATTTGAGAAAGTTACTGTTTATGAAGGCTGCTCACAATAGGTCAAACAGCTTTATTAGTGATAATTCCTTCCCTTTGATTTCTCAGTGCTTTGAGCAATAAATACTAATCTTGCCAAGCACTTTGAGGTGATTCTCCAGGCAAACATATTAATGCAGCAAACACAAGGGTTAGGCTTGCTCTCGGCAGAGGCAATACCAAAGGGACTCCTGAGAACTAACAATATTTAGATATAATAAATGTGCTGCTGACAAGTAAAAATCAACAGCTGAGAATGAGGCTTAGAGTGACAGGAAGCACATTGTTGCTGCAAACTCTGTCCCTTTTCTTGTTATGACTCTAATCTGATTTCCCAGCCCCTTCCTTCAGTAAGCCTCATCGCTTCTCCTAGCATTGATTTTCAGTGCATTGCAGGTTATAGTGATTTGGGCAAACTGGTTACTGGGGGACAGGCTGTCTGGGCCCAAGGGAGATGCATTCTTTGTGGTGTGCAGGCTCTGGGTTCATATTTGGCAGTTTCTGCAGGAGTGATGTAGCAGAGGGTAACAGCTGAGCACTGGGTTGCAAAGAAGTAGCTGCAAATGGACGTAGAAGGCTAGAAGAGGCAGGGCTGGTGGATAGTGCAGGTATCAAATCACCTTATGGAACCTTGTTAACATCTTCCTGCTTGTTAACTGGAGATGCAAAGGCACGTTTTTATGTGTGGGGCTTGGATATTTCTTGATAGATTTATTCTTAACTAAAACTGTTGAATATGGCCTTGTACTTGCAGTTGATTTCACATTCCCTAAATATATTTGAAGTAACTTGCCTTAAGAAATACCAGAAAGAAACTTCTATGTCACCTTTTCTAGACAGAAGCAGAACCTTCTACTGTGTTTCTGCAATGATTGTGCAAAGCTAGATCAGTTCCATGGAAAAATGCATGTGGTCTGTGAGGATTCCTCTGTCATTTTCTTCTCTGTAGCTTAGGCAGCAGCATGTGTTTAAGCATAAGCATTTGTATTATTCTATGATCACACTTCAAAGTGAGAATTATTATTTAGTTCATTAAGAAAAAGATCTCTCCTGATTTCATGTTTATAAACTATTAAGCATGGTTAGTGTTGACAACAGTGCATGTAGTCTGTCAAGAATAAAAGGCACAATAGATATTCAGGATAAAATGTGTTGCTCTACCTCGTACATACCACATGCTATTGATATTACAAAAATAACATATAATTTATTGTAGTGAATCCAGTTTCTTAACTACCTACCTGGCAATAAAGTATTAGTTACAGTAGCAGTCAACAAAAAAGTTACAATAGGAGTCATCAAAACAGATTGGTTATTGCAATATTATTGTTTGATATGGTTCACCCATGTGTTATTTTGTTTTGATCATACAAACAAGCGAGAAGGAGTCTTTTTAAGCTGCATTGTTCTTCAGATTGCAGATTATGTGAAGATGAAGTCAAGGTTGGGTAAAGTCCTAAAAAATGCTTATTCTTAATTTGCATCACTTCGAAGAAATGTTAACGTCTAGGTTTCTGCATACATTAACCTAGTCTTGAGTTTTGCATGATTCCGAAGTCATAGTGTTGCTATTTCACTACTGACTTAAACCTGTGCCATGGAGACAGATGTTCCTGAGAGGTGAAACAGAAGTTTGCCTCTGTTGTTAAATTCAGTGTAGTTCCTTGAAGCCTGCTGAGCCGGTACCTAATTAAACTGCACACATGCTCCAAACGAATGAAAAAGAAATGCTGCTCCTCTCAGATAACATTTAAGGTGACAATTTCTTCTCAAGTGAAATCTACTTGGGGAAATCAATTCACTGCTGAAGCAGAAACTCTTTCCATAATACTTGATTATGTGAAGGCATTACTACAGCCCATATACAGTATAGGAGAGTGCGTGCTGTTTGGAGATCTCAACTGTATCTACTCACAGCCGTGGGACAAGTGCAGTTTCAGTTCCCTTTCTTTAATTTGAAGCCAGAGCTATATTCCTTGTCTACAGTAATATTATTCTGAGAGTGATGACTGATTTTGCAACACATAGAGCAGAAACCACTTATGAAATGTTTGGAGGCTGTATACTAGTGATTACTTTGGAATTGAAAATTCCTAAAGTGTTGCTGCCTGACTCCTCTAATTACATCAGCTGTTTTCATTTGTTCTGTTTTCACATTAAGCCACATGCTTTGTGTCTTGACTTTCTCCTACCAGGAGCACTATTGTTCCACGTTCAACTTAATATTTTTAATCACACATTAAAGTAATTAAGATATACTTTGAGGCAAAGAGAGGGCAAGGAAAACAAGCTGTGACATTTCTAATGACCAGTGCTAGACACTATTTTTTAAAGGTTTCTGTTCCTCTACTAAACTTAATCATCCTTTTTTCTCCACACCTGAACTGTATCTCTGTGTGTGTGTGGGGGGGTGATTCACTGTGTATGGTAAGAAACCGAGCTCATAAATAGCCCTTGATGTCTCACAAGAATGATCACAATACTTTATGATCACTAAGGATACACCCTTGTATTCATGTGCAGTTTCACCAACATCAGCAGAACTCCTCATAGACAGACAAGACCTCTGCACTGAGCTCCAGCTCCTTTGCAATGTTAAAGTCTTAAAACCAGAATGAGTAGGAAGCAGCTCACCTAGCTTAGCTCCTGGTATAACAGAAAAGAAAGGAATAAAAAAAATAGAGGGGTAATTAAGTATATGGAATAAAATGTCTATTTGGGATTTCACGGAGTGGAGTGGAATGCTTTTCTCATCTCAAGAAATTTTCGACTTCTTTCTTCTTCCGTAGTGACATCTGCTCAAGAGCTGTTTGAGGCGGCTGATGAGAAAATAAAACCAGTCTTTTGTTCTTAATAGGTGTTGCTTAGGCCACTCAACTGAGACAACAGATACCCTTATTAGATCTCTACTCCAGGACGAAAATCTCAGTTTGATGCCTATTTTGTCTTGATAATTGACCATCTTGGAGTAAATAAGAATCATGCTTTCTCTTCAGACTCAGTTGGAAAAATCTTGGCCATACTGGGGCTTTTTACTGGAAAGCTTTGGCTCTCAGGAAATCAACATTAAAAAAAAAATAACTAAAAAAAGTCCTGAGTGGCTTTTGGTGGTCTAGTTTTTTTTCTGAGAGTTGTTTCTTTGTCCCTAGAATGACGAGTCAAAGATATCTGAACTATAGGGCAGAATTTCATTTGAATTTAAGAGTTTTCTATTATTTTTTAAAAATATTTTTGGACATCTGCCCATTTTGTGTGCATTTTTCAGGTGCAGAAGGGCATATGAGTACCATGTGTGAATACTTGGGGCAGTAATTCTTCAGCCTTTATTCTGAGATATTCTTCAGTAAACTGATCTCTGAGTGACCTGAAACATTTACTAAGTCAAAACAATTAACTGGGACATTACTTGCATCTGTTTCTCTCGAAGTCAGACCAGAAGAGATTCCACGGAGCTGAAATTTTTAACAGAACCAAAGTGAGAAGAGTAACTGTATGCCAACAGAAGCAAAGGAAGGCTTGTGCTTAGTATTGTTGTTGTAGAGATGTATGGCAAAAGAGATGACTTGCCACAATATTAAAAAAAATCTCCTAGGTTGTTACCTCCTTTGTTCAAAATTTCAGTTAAAGAACAGAATGTAGGAGTCACTGTCACTTCCTGAGTCGTGCCTTAGATCAGAAACCTTTGCTGAAGCCATCTGCTTTGTGGAAGTCAAGTATGCAGCATATCTTAAGTCTGAGGTATGACTCATGGGAAAGATATAGAAAAATGGGTCAGTCTTTCTGAGCTCTGAATACCTGACTTCTCTACATTGCTAAATTCTTGGAAAAGGCTTGGGAGAAGAGAGGTGTATTGTTCTTCCAGGAGGATAGATGCACATTGTAAATATGGCAAATTATTTTTTTTTGTTTTCATCTCTTAATGGGGACTTGTATAAAGTAATTTGATGAAGTCCACTGAATGAAATGATGTTCCATTATATATTAAAGGACTATAGTGATTAGGTAAGCAGAGTGTGATCCTTTTGCCTTAGCAGAGAGATTTAAACCAGTGCATTCCCCTCCATTGTCTCACTTATTTTGTTTTAAATTTCTGTAAAAAAACCCTCCAAATAAATCTCAGCAATTTGTTAGTTTATCTACAAAAAAGCATTAATTTGTCAATGTTAAGTTTGTATAAGAAAAAAGGCATCCATTTTTCTTAGCATCCTCAAACTATCTTGTCTTTTCTTTCCAACTCATATGACGGTACCTTCTTCTACGTAAAACTAGAAATAAGAAGCTTATCTGAATGCGAGTCTCTGTTGTCATTTTGACAACTGTTTTGGTGTTATGTTCCTACCCTATTTTTCTGTAGAATCAGAGATTAATATCGGGTTTATATTTCAAGGCATGAAGCTATTTATAGGATGTGGAGATATTGTCTGTAAGTTTCTTTCCAAGTGTATACAATCTATACAATTGATTTCTCATTTCTAGCATCTTAAGACTTTAGCACAGAATAAACAGAGAAAGAGTAAGAAACAGAGCACAACTATAAACTGGTATTTGTTTTCTGAACTGCAGGTAATGGAACATTGATTGGAGCATCTGCAAATGTTGTTTGTGCGGGAATTGCTGAACAGCATGGTTATGGCTTCTCTTTCATGGAGTTTTTCAGGTACAATTTTAAACTTCTCACCTTAAATTTGATTTTTTTTTTCTCTAGGCAAACCATGAATCTTGTAAGGGGAAAGATTTGGAGAAAGGGTCTACAAGATAGGCCTGTGTTCCTAATTTGATTTTGGCAACTGAAATGCAGGTGGAGGTCAGATTACTTTATTTTCAGATAATGTTGATAGAATGCATGAAGTTGGTGAGAGCATAGTGTAACTCCAGGAGAAACAAAGCCTCAGAAATTCCTGCTTTGATCACCCTCAATCTTCAGCTTTGTATCAATAGTAAATTGTTGCTTTATTGTTAAATACAATATTGTTAAATAATATTGTTGAAACCTATGTTCTTGTCTGCACATTTTTGTTGTTCTATCATCAAGCAAAACTGAAATGTCCTTATTTAGACCAAGTCAGTTTTTACTTCATGATCCCATGAGTAAAACTATCTAAAAACACTTTTTTCGATCAGCTGCTGAGCAACTGTGAGTGAAAGTGTGATGAGCAGCTAGTAATAGCTCAAGTTGTTGCTTAATTATTGTTTAATTAATAATCGATAGTGGTTGTTTAATAATGGGATTTTATTTGCACGTCATTCATCAGCAGGTTTTTAAGGCATAAGGTATACTTAATGCAGGTTAATATTTTTCCAAACAGCTCCAGTTTTTGAGACTGTGGTTGAAAACTGTAAATGGAAACTGGCAAACAGAGTGCTAAATATGAAGTTCAATTTTAAAGTGTAGTTGATTTAACTAAAACATATTTTTCTACATATTTAGGGCAAAGGGTACTGTTGAATTCACTCCAATTTTTTTTCCCTCTTTTTTTTCGTTACATTGTTTGTTTTAGTTTCCCAATTTTATCAGCCTTCCTCTATATTGTTTGCCTCAAAGCCTTCAAACCTGTTATTAATATGAGTAATCATATAGTATTATCTGGAGCCAAGCCAATGGTAACCCTAAAAAGAGAAGTGGTCTGAACTACTGCTGCTAAAATTCTTGCTATGAGCATGTGCTACTCATAGCACAGTTTATCCCCTTACCCACAATCTTCTGATGACATGTTTTAGAAAGGCAGTCTTATGTAGTACATACTGATAGCTAACAAACTTTTGGAAGTCAACCCCTTGCACAAAAAAGATGATGATACAACCATAATGGGCTTGTGGGTTGTTCTGTTCATATTTCACAGATGTTTAGCTTGTCATTTGGGGATTTAACTCATACATAGCATTAACAACGTACATTTTGTAATGAAATGTTCTTAAGGCTTCCGTGAGACTGACTGAAGGAACAAGGATGTAAAGCCTGTCTAATCTCTTCAGCACTGTTTACTGGAATATATCCTTTGGGAAGAGTGATGACAGTACACGGATGTTCTGAAATTGCCTTCTATACATATGCTTCTAGTGGAAACCATTACTGGGAAAGGCTGTAGCCATTGTGAATAAAGATGTGAGAACTGAATCCATAGTGGTCTTAGGAAGATAGCAATGGATGTTAATTAAAAGAAAGAACATAAGAGCCCACTTCTGCTGGCTGCCTCTCAATCCTTGAGCAGGCAGATCACGAGATCCTTAACAATTTGTGTTAGAAAATATTTGTTTCAGTCAAATATGCAAAAATTCACTATTTTTGAGGCCTTATCTGACATTAAGAGGTATTACATATATCCCTTGAGGATTTTGATCTTACTTTTATTTATGAGGGTTGTCTCAAAGCATTATGTGAATTTTTTGCATTTCTTCCCTGTTTGGCCAGGATGGTTCAATAGTTTCACATACCCATTGAGGGTCCTCTGTAGCACTTCTCCCAGTATAGACACAGATTATTACTCTCTCATCTTGCAAAACCCTTTGAGTCACTGGAGAAAAATCATGGATACCATGTGTGGTGGGGGATGATAACCCTCTGCTGACTGACTTTTGCCAAGATATCTTTATTGCAACCTGTGCTGGTAGTGTTCTGTCCCTCTCAAATATTTCTGTAAAGGAAATGCAGTCGCCTTACGAGCTTGATGTACTTCTCTCTGGAGTGCCTTCATGCCAGAAGAAATCCTGTGCTGGGGGGACACATGACTACATGACCATGAACGCTACAGTCTTTCAGAAATCTCTCTAGCCTCCTGGGGAAGCTCCCCTTTCAGAACAACATCCAATTGCTTCTTTCCCTAGATCAAGAATCCTATCTGCTCTAGGACCTAAGTGTACTTATCTTCCAAACTGCTGGACACGATCAGTGTCACAACCCATTCGGGGGGTGCTGTTCATTATAAATTCTTGTCAGGCTGGACAAAGACACCAGTCCACGTGCTTTATTCTGTGATTGTCTTAACTCTGGCTTAACAAGCCCTTAACTTGTACAGCACACTTCAATGAGCTCTCAGCTCCTTCAACAAACTTCAGTAGGAAGTGTAGGGTAGAGTATGATAGCTGTATTTTGCCAAGACAAAGCAAGGGAGGGGAGAAATGAAGGTAGAAAAGAGAGACATTATCAGCACGTGTAAAAACCATTTCTGTCTGAACGGCGCTCACAAGGGGAACAGCAAGATTTCCTATGAGAAAAGATCTCTTGGTTGCGATGAATTCAACTTGCTGTTTCTGGACCTTGTGAACTTTTTTTCATTATTCATTATGTTCCACTGAAATAAAAAGATTCACATGCCCCTTAGAATATACAGTACTGTAACAGACCGTGAAAGTATTTTTACCTTTAAATCTGTTAGATGTGGTGATAGGGCAACTAAAAGGATCTTCTACTGGTATATCAGCAGCAAAAGGAAGAATAGGGGACATGTGAGCCTCACTGATCAGGAAAATGACCTGCCAACAAAGAATGTGGAGAAAGCAGAAGCTACCGGTGCTGTGACCAGCAGCACAAACTCCTGCTGGAGACCAGTCACTAGTGCTCCCCAAGGTTCTTGTACTCCCCAGTGGTGCCTTCCAAGCTCAGCCACTTCGGGATTCAGCTTTTAATCAGCCCCAGAAATCTGAAGGCAGATAATGAATGACTGCCACTGGATGATTCATTTGGAATAATTCAAATTTAAAAGGAGAAAAAATCAGATTATGACAAAGAGAAAATCGAGACTCCTAGGAAGATCAAGCTCAGAATAGCAATTTACCTAAAGATGCTCTTGCATTTTTGTAATTAGTCCAGCCAAATTATGCTCTTTTTCCACTTTGTAAACTTCATCATCAAACTGTATTTATGTGTTCTAATCTTTCCTCCTGAAAAAAAAATCTTAGATGTACCCTAATATTTCATTATCCTGCTAGTAATTCAGAAACCAGAGCTGAACATGACATTCCAGACACAGTCCTCTTATTATTTTCATATTTAAAAAAGATAAGATTTAATACAAAATTTGGAGCTATTTGCCTTTTCTTTGTTAAGCTAGGCATTCTCAAATTCCTGTTTATTTTGCTGCTCACTGTTAAATCCAAGTCTCTTTCAGTTTTCGTTTTACTTATATGAGTGTGAGTATATCTGTTCTCCCCTCAAATTCTTTTACTTTTCCTATGCTTTGGACACAAAGACAAATATTTAAGTGGCAGAAATGGAAGTTAATTGTGAGTCAGTGGAGTTTGGAAAAGGAGATAGAGAGCAGTGGGATATTTGCTGTACATGGTCAAGGGTAAACATCAGAAAAAGCAAACATCAGAGCAAACAAATGATTGTTATGCCTCTGAAGAAAAGGGTGACTTTTTTTTGTATTCTTGACCCTGTAGAAATGTGTTAATGATACGAAGATAATTGCTCAGAGGCAGTATATATGAGTAAGCAGGGAAAGATAATAGGCCTATTATTGTTTTAGTCTAGTTATCAAAGAAACATTGAACACAAAAAACTATGTAACATAAAGGAAACACCCAAATGCAGGACAGAACTCTTCCTCTTGGCATTTGGTCAGATAAGGCCATTACAGTCTTGTTGCCTGGATGACTTCTAGAGGTTAATATAATGATTTTAATATCAATTAAGACTGTAGAGTAATCAACAGGGCTTTGTTTTTCTCAAGGAATAAGATAAAAGAAATAGCATTGCAGATGTCTCTGCTAATCTAGATTCTTCATTTTGTAACAGTTTTTTTAATTTTCACCAACATATGTCTGAGTTTGTTTGTTGCAATATAGCATTCTACTAGGTCAGACCACCCTGTGGAATATGAAAACAATGCACAGAAATCTTTTTGTTACCAATGAAAATTTTTATTCCAGCTCCATAGCATAAGAAATTCTCATTGCTGTAGGGGCCTTAATTATCTTTTTTTCTACTTGCTAATAAACTTGACAGCTTGATTTTAATTTTCTCTGTAAGAATTTATAAGCTTATAAAGATACGTAGTATTTCAGACATAAAATAAGTTATGTTCCTTCATCATATTGCAATTCAGTGCCAATCACCCCTCTGTGTCTGTGATGCATAATGTCATAGATTCATCATTTATCTGTGATTCTTTTTTTCTTTCTGACAAAAAAATAAAGTGAGTATTATGGGAAATACTCTAATTTTATTTCAAGCAAATTTTGACTGACTGTGACTGTATCATGGTGCCAGATATATTGGTAAGGGACGAATGGATTGGATAACTCTATGTAAAAGGATAAGAATATGGGAGAGATGACTTGATACATGAGGAAATCAGTCTGCCCACAAGACCAGGGTATGAGCCCAAGTTCCTAATTTAGAGCACAGCTGTAAGGTCAGCTGGGCATGATGCTGAAGGCATTGTGCATATTTTCTGGGTTTGCATTTTCTATCTTTGCTCTCCCTTCACATGCCATCTGCAGAGAGGACTTAATAATCTCTGTCTTCTCCGGGAATAACAATTTTTTGGAAGTGTCAAAAAATATTGGTTGCTGGTAATAGCTTAGGAGAGAATTTGGTTTTGTCATAGAATTAGTTTTGGGAGGTATTCACACCAAAAATATTTGCAGTAGGATATCCTATTTATCCATGCTTGAGAGCACTAGGATGTAAAGACTGTCAATAGTGCTTCCCATACAAACTGTAATTCATGGACGTGGGAGGACAAATGTCATGTTCTTTGCTACCGTCTGTGTATCCTATTTACACAACTTATTGTAAAGAACTATTTTAAGAAAAACATTGGGACCTGTAAAGCCATATAAATGTCTCTACTGGATTATGTGTTAGACAGCTATCGTCCTTTTCATTCCTGATAATTTAGTGGCTTTTTCTCTTATTTTCTTGCTATTAATACCACTCTATGCCACAAAAATGCTGTTGCTTTTATAAGGTTGATTCTGATAAGAATAAAATCAACCCTGCATTTTCGGTATGAAAGAGACTTTGGTTGAGCAATGTGGTATCCTAATACCTGAACACAATTTACCTGTGAGCTTTCTGATCAACTGTGGAGGCCCAGAAGGTAGAATTTGGGGATGTTCGAAAATAACTGAGGAAGATTCAATGAACTGCTGAGTAAAGTTTTGATGATCATGATACCAAAGTTGTCTCAGTCTCACTTCCCACTACTCTTCTGATCAATAAGGAAGACTAACTGGTCATCGTTTAAATATTGATACTTGACATGATAACACATTTCTTCTCTTAAAACAAGTGCAAATGCAGCACTTGATAAAACACTCTCAAAAAACCATGCATTAATACATGAACAAGTTTTAGCCTTTCACAACTTTTCATTCAGAAAATTTCTTTAAAATCTGTGTCTCTTAGGTTTAATAAAGTTTGGTTTTATCTTTATTTTGATTTCTTTATATGTGTAAGAAAAATATAAGGGTTTTTTAAATAGCTCCTTTTCATCCTAAATTTCAAATGCAATTACATATGAAAATCTCTAATTATCAGACTTAGGGAACTGAGTTTCACAAATGTGATCTAGATTTTAACATCCTGTTTACTATTATGCTAGAAAGGCCAAAGCTATAGACAGTGTTCAGGTGTTCACCCAACGGGGCAAGAAAGGTAACTCAGTATGTATTCATCTTTCATTATAAGGTTCTAATCTGGTTTTCTTAAGAGGAATGGCAGTTTCCTCTGAGCTGTCTACCAGCAATCATTGCAATATTTTGAGGTGTCAGTGTTGATCTAACTGATCCAACTGCTCTCAAACAAACATTGACATCTGTGGCAGTTGAATAAAGGGAATGCTGCTTATTTTAAATGCTTGCATAGCTTGAGTCAAACTGCATGGCAGTAAGTATTCCTGAAATAGGGCAGTACACACCATTTTAAGAATATTTCCTGAGTTAAGTGTGGTTTGGGTTTTTTTAAAGTTTTTTTTTATTTTATTTAAGGTCAACAAACAGTGTAAGTGGAAATGTAATTGAATGTGGATTTACCTTTTCTATTTTTAGGAAAAAGGGAGAAAAGTAGTATTTTGAGCCATAAAGTAAGAGGGTATTTACTTTTCCAACTTTAAACGCGATTTATCTGCACCATGAAGTTTTCATGGAGCTTAAAATGTTGCTATGTCTTCTAAGTAAAGCTAATAACTTTGAATTGTTTGGCCTGTGGGCATACAAGTATTACTTTTTTCTTCTCTTATTGCTGTGAAGTCTTTTGGATTAGCAAATTAGTTTTCAGTAAAGAATGATGGGATTTAAATACTTGTCATCTCACTCATCTTAAAATAAGGCTTAAAATTTTATTGTGATTTAAACTTTTAAATTCTGTGAAATGTATGCATTTTGTCCTGTAAGATTTTGAAAAAGGACATTTAAAATGCAACTGCAATGAACTAGTGTTTCATTGGGCTCCATAGGAAACACTGATCCTCCAGACATATATCACTTTAATATTATGGGATAGGCTTATGGAAGTAGTATCTTATCATGTGATGAAAGAAAAATCATTGAAAGATTCAGGTTGGAATGGACCTTAGAAGATCTTTTATCCTGTCTTGGGCTCAAAGCAGAGTCAGCTATGGGCTGCATAGAAACAGCACAGCCTCTTAGGGCAACCTGCTCCCCTGCCTAGCTGTCTCTGGGAGGAAAATGTTTCTCTTCTCATTTTAACTTGTGCCAGTTTTCTCTCACTGTCCTGCCAGACACCACCACAAGGGGCCCAGCTCCAGGTCCTCAGTCACCCCTTGCAGGTGCTGGGCACATTGCTGAGTGCCCCTGCAGCTGCCTCTTCTCCAGGCTGACCCAGCCCTGCTCCCCCAGCTTCTTCTCAAGGGGCAAATGCTCCACCCCCTGCTGCCTTGGTGACCCTCTCTGAGGTACCTCCAGCTGGTCCATGTCTTTCCTTTGTTAGAGGACTCCAAATTGAACACAATGTCTGGATATAGTCTAACATGTTGTAGTGGGTTGACTCTGGCTGGATGCCAGGTACTCAATACCGTTGCTCCCTCACTCCCCTCTGCAACTGGACAGAGGAGAGAAAAAAAATTAGCAAAGGATTCATGAGTTGAGATAAGAGCTGAGAGAGGTCACTCACTGATCACCATCACAGGCAAAACAGACTCAAAGTGGGGATATTAATTAAATTTATTACAAACAGGATCAGAGCAAAAGACTGAGAAGTAAAATAGTTTTAAAAACACCTTCCCCCCACCCCTCCTTTCTTCCATGTTCTCTCTCCTCCCCCCCTGCAGTGGTGCAGAGGGATGGGGAATGGGGGTTACAGTCAGTTGCTGTTTCTGCTGCTGCTCAGAGAGAGGAGTCCTTTCCCTGCTCCTGTGGGGTTCCTCCTGTGGGAGAGTCCTCAATGGACTTCTGTGGTGAGTCCATCCCTTGGGCAACAGTTCTTCCTAAACTGCTGTGCCATGGATCACTCCACCATGGGGTGCAGTCCTTCATGAATGAGCTCTACCGGTGTGGGTCCCCCACAGGGGGCACAAGTCCTACCCAGGAAAAACCTGCTCCAATGTGAGCTTCCCTCTCCGTTCGCTGCAGTTCCCTGGCAGGACCCTGCTCCATCCTGGGCCTCCCACGGGGTCACAGCCTCCTTCATGCATCCACCTGCTCCAGCATGGGCTCCTCCATGGCTGCACCCCAGTGGCCCTCCATGGTCTGCAGGGGCACAGCTTCTCCACCATGGTCTGCACCACGGGCTGCAGGGGCCTCAGCTCCAGTGCCTGGAGCATCTCCTGCCCCTCCTTCTGCACTGACCTTGGTGTCTACATTGTTGTTCACGTGTTCTCACTCTGCTCTTCCCTGACTAGAATTCTTTCTGTGCCATGGCTTTCTGTTCCTAAATATGTTATCACAGAGGTGTTACTATCACTCTTGATTGTCTCAGCCTTGGCCAGCGGCAGGAAGTCTGTCCTGGAGCCGGCTGGCATTGGCTCCACCAGACAGGGGAAGCTTCTGCAGCTTCTAACAGAAACCTCTCCTATAGCCACCCCCCTGCCACCAAAACCTACCCATAGAAACCCACTACACCAGTGCTACATAGAAGGGAACAATCCCTTCCCTAGATATAAGGCTTGTTCCCTTTTCCATGCAGCCACAACCTGTTGGCTACCTTTGCTGCTCACACGAAGATCGCCGCTCCAGAACCTTTCTTGCTGAGCTGTTCGCTGGTTGCTCGGTCTCCAGGGGCTGTTTTCCAGTGGTTCTTCCTCACCCTAGGCAGGATTTGGTATTTATCATTGTTGAATTTTATAAGGTTCTGTCTGTTCCAATGCTTTAGTTTGTCCAAGTCCTGCAGGATGGTGAACCTGCCTTCTATCTTTTCAACCAATGTGAGATTATAGCCTAGTAATTCCCATACAACTTTGCTCAGCTGTTGGGGTAAGTATTAGTATTAGTATTCAAAATGGTGCCAATATAAGAAAAAACAAACTGTTTGCAAATATGTTTGTGTTGAAATTTTATGCAATGGATATATTAAGTCACAACTTAAGTACAAAGCAACTTAATTTAAAACAAATGAACACAAGAAGACTAGTAAATGTAATATATATCTGTATTTTCTTAAAATGAACCATAGCTCATTCTTAGTCACCTTTTCTACATACACGCTACCAACTGAATCAATATGAAAGTAATAACTTCCCAACAGAACTTGAAAATAATTTTAAGAGTAATGTTTTCTAGATATTTTTGGCAGTGAGAGAAAGCAGATATTCTACTGTGTTTGTACAGTGCTATTCCTATAGAAACTATTTTATGATGAGGTTTTCAATGTATTTGGATTATATCTTCCTTTGTGAAAGAAAAGGCGTAAAATATTCCCCCATTGCATCTGTGCTAGAAAAGTCATTAAACTGATATAACCTGTTGGGATAGGAGCAATCTTTTACGACTTAATATTAGTCTATAGTATTTTACAGTGTTAATCTCCATTGGACAAATTTGCCTAAGGACACCTGGAGAGCATTACTTTCCAAACTTTGTATTTAAAATAGTCAGGATGGATTTTTCTCTATGTACATGTAGCTGTATTGAGTACAGAGAGAGCCTGGAACTCCTGCACAGGTAAAGTCTGACAAGATTAATCCTTTTCATGTCTATTCCAACCAACATTTTCTAATTTTACTTCGTGTTCAGGACACATGGCAAGGGGAGGCTAGAGAGTAGGAAGGGAAAATTTAGATTAAAGAAACTGGGAACTATGCTGAAGCATTCTGGAAACATGAAGGGATAGCTTTCAGGTAGTCTGTTTTGAAAACACTAGTCCTACTAGAGTAGAAAAGGCAAAGACATAAACCAATGTCTTTTGGCTTCTCCTAAGAGACACTGCTTTAAAATGTTTTGAAGAAATATTATAACATTTTTAATAATAGAAAAATATATTCATCTGCTTAGCTAACTTCTGGCCAATATTGCCAACTTATAAATATGTATGGACTTTCCTTAACTCGCAACACAGTTAATGACTTATTTCTTCTTGTTCTGTCTTCTTCATTACTCTGTGATACCCCCAGTACCAGAACCCATCACCACGCTTCACACAAACAGAAAAAGATGCATTTCAATCATGAACTTTGACTTATGTCTGCTTATAACAAACAAAAATATGAAATTGGTTTCACAGAAAACTCTATGAACTGCTCTGATTCATATTTTGAAACAACAGGTCAGCTGCAAAGCTAGTAAGAAGAATAAAATTCTAATTTTTTAAGTTCTGAAAAAAACACTTGGTTATACTAGAAGTGACTTAAAGGTCCATGGTGCTGATCTGATGTAATATGGTTTGTTCTCCCTGGGTTCTTGACCCTGAACCTTCCAGTTCGATTAATAGGTTGGTATGTGCCATATTTCCAGTCTGGTATTCTTATCTGCATTTCCTTGGTATAGGAATTGGTTGGGGTTGGGGGAGAAGAGGTGAAGAGAGAAGGAAGGATGAGAGAGGCCGTCATGCACCCAGGTCTTATTTCAGATTAAAGCTGGTACTTGGCTATAACAGCCCGTTTAGACTCACACTGCTCATGTTCTTGGAGCAAGGCTTTTTGTACTGCTGTCAACACCTGTCTTCTCATTCTTTACCTATATGCATCTTGACCATCTACTCTACTGTCTTTGTGTTAAATTTAATGATTTTTTTACATATAGTTGAATATTGAAAAATGAATCAAATGAGATGACTCCATTCAGGATGGAATGATTCCTGCAGCTAAGTTAGCATGCTCTATGGGTTTATATTTTAACGTACATAAGAGATCTCATTTATTGTCTTTTTATTAGAGTGGTCTTGAATAAAAAATTATCTTTTCTGAAAAGGAGATTTAAACTATATCTGTGCAAGAGAAGCTCATTCTTTCCTTGGCTTGACAGTTGCAAAAGATTTAAAATCTCGTATTTCTTTAGACTCCAGTTTAATACTGTTGTTCCCATAGCTGACTTTCTGCATGTGATGAAGATGTAAAAATTTTCTGAAATAAATTTCTCTTTCGAGTTACAGAGTTATGATCATTACGTGAGTATTGTAGTAAGAAATATATTTATTTGTATCTTTTTGTTTAGACTGCTCAAATGTTTTTGCATTTCTTTAATGATCTAAAGAGGGCTAAAGAGAAGAAGTTTTACTATATATTGATGGGTGAGATAAACAGGTTTTGGGAAGTGCTTTGTGAAACTTTTACAAAAATAATTTTATTTTAAAATGAACAGAGTTTTTATGAAAAGTTCATGAAGTATTTCCAAAGTCCAGAATTTTAGTAGCAGATTATGATCTGTGCTGAAAGGTGGATTTGAAAATCAGAATGCCTGCTCCAAAGAACAGTATAGTGCTTCTTCAGTGACTCTTTAAATAGTAATGTAAAAACTTAAAAAATTAATTACTAGAAAAATTTGCATGAAACAGTGTTTCACTGAGAGATGATGGAGTTTAAATAAAAACCTCTGTCTTTGCTGACATGTCTGGCCATGAGGATTTATATTTTACCACTACTAGTATGGGCTGAAATTACAGCTGAGAATATTCACTTTTCTACCAAGTTTTTTTAAAAGGCAAGTAAATTACCATATTTTTTATTTCACTGTATTTAATTTCCACTAGATCCTGTAAAACTAGTCTATGTGGCACTGTATCTAAATGCACAGAATTTCATAGTTAGATATAAATGATGATATGATTCAAATAGGTGTTATGCAGTTTTAGGGCTCCAGGAGTGAAAATAGTAAGGCCCTATAGTGAATTAAACTTATGCAGCATGAAGGCAGGAGTTAATTTGCAGCCTTTCTGCTTTTGCATTGAGGTAAATATGCTTTTGTTAAATGCTAAAAGGCACAAACTGAAGGTCATATGTACCATTATGCTGTTAGTTTTGTCATGATTGTGTTTTAATCTTTTTTTTTTTTCTAATGGAACCTGTTAAATCAGAGAACAGTTAAAAGAGGTCAGTGCATTATTTTCCAAGATCATTCATCAATGTCAGCAGTGCTAACGAGAACGTGGGCTATGTGTCAGAAGTTATTGTGTCCATGTCTCTGCTGCTCTCGGGGTCTAGTTCTTGTGTTTCACTGCAGAGCTTTAAGTAAAAGGTTTAATGGTGCCTTACCTGGACCATGAGTAAGTTGGTGTGAGAAGAGAGGAGTGTCTATAGTCTCTCTTGAGTGATTCCACTCACTGATGATCATGCCCACCCCATATTGCCAACTTGTTTTGCTAGCTAGGATTAGAGGTATATTTATGGCAAGAAGAGAAGTAGGATTGAAATAGTCTTTGCTGATTTTTCCCATCATGCCTTTGAGCTAACAACTGGCTTGGATTTCTTTTTGTTACCATCTTATTATATGTAACACGTGGAAAAAGAAAGGATCTGCTTTTGACAGATGTGGTGCCGAATTGGCTTGGATGTTGTGTAGTAGCTGTATGTTATACAATGGAGGAAAAAATCTAACAATGCAGAGTCTTAATCTTAGTTAATTTTTTAGAAAATATCTATAGAAAGATGATGTTTGCCATAAATGGGGGAAGATTCTGATACATTTTAAATTACAGAGGTAAAACCTGATAAGAAATGGAATGGATACCTTAAAAAAAAAGTCCATGCTCTTACAACTAGAGTTTCCTGATATGTGCAAATTACTTCTGTGATGTACTTCTGTGATGAAATCACATCAGGTGTTGTGTCCCTCCCCTTCTTGCTTTGACCATCATGGTTCAACAGGTCCAAACTAGCTTTGTTTTTCACTGGAAACTCTCTGTGGCAGGAGATAATCTTGTTTCGCCTGTAACAAGGGTACCAGTTGTTTTCCTTACATGGTATTTGTTATTCTAGGACTCATCCACTTCCTGTGTTTGATGCAACACTGAATAAGTGTTTCAGTGATGTACAAAGCCCTTTCCTCTCCCTATGACTTTCAGTGAGGAAATCCATCTTTGTTGGGGTCTTACAGGCAATACTGTCCCATAGGTTAAAAGATATGCTCACAGACAACTAAATGATTTGGCTGTTGGTGTCTTGGGACTCAATCTTGGGTGGTACCTGGTCCAAAAGTAGTTAATCATATTGAGGCTAGCTGTGGAGTTGCAAAGTGTAAGAGTTGTGTTTTCTGTTGTTTCGGTGGTCAGGTCAGATGGTCATTTAGAAAAGAAGAATATGAGGTAATAATAATCCTGCAAAATATTACAAGTTTTCTCTGTATAGACTTGTGCATGGAATAGGACTTGCTGGAAGGGTTTTTTATCTTTTTACACTAGCTTCACAGCTGTTTGTATTTAACTGCTTTTACATGTTTAAGAATTTTTCATCTGTTTTCCAGTTTCTCTGTCAGAAAGACAGTGGCTACTGCATATGCTTCTCTTGATCTTACCCTTTTTGTTTTATTCCTGCTGGGCCTTCCTGGGAGGT
Source organism: Pachyramphus minor (assembly GCA_013397135.1). NCBI lineage: Eukaryota > Metazoa > Chordata > Aves > Passeriformes > Tyrannidae > Pachyramphus > Pachyramphus minor. The sequence goes on from VYXB01002722.1 coordinate 301,524, forward strand.
TCTAAATTGCTGCCTTGTGCCTAAATCCTTGCCCTTTGAAAAGCAAATTCAGAGGCTGTGTTGAAACACTCTTACTTAGTTTGTTAAATAGCTGTGAAAAATTGATTTACTGAGGTGCTGGCCGGACTGTTTGAAAAAGTTAATTTGATTGCTGTCCCTTCTATTCATGGAAACTGTTTACTGATTTGTTTCACTGTGACCAAGACATTGTGTCTTGAAGAGGATTCTCTCTGAAATCTAATGGATTACATTTTTGCTTCTCCTAGCATAAAGAGGAGCTTTTTAAGAATGAAAAGTGTGCTTTTCCCAGCAAGAGTAGAGGTTTGTGTGTAGTGATAGTGATAAATGAAATGTTAAAGAAAGAAGGTGAGCAATATAGCTATGAATGATCAAACCAGGGAGAGAGAAAATTGAGACCATTCCAAAACAGCAAAGGCCAAAACCCAGTAAAATTTAAAAGAAAAAATCCAAAAAACCCAAAAGAATTCTTTTGTATTTCTTAAACATAATGTGCCAATGAAGACTGTTTATAGCAGAGGCTATTTGCAGTGACTGGGAGAAAAGTCAAATATAGGTTTTTCCCTCTGCTCTTACTGCTTCAGTGAGACCTCATTGTAATCAGTGGTCTCTTTTATTGAAATTTAGAAGACTTTGGATTGTGGTTGATAGTGATATTTCCATGTGCTATTTCCATCGATTATTGCAACCAGCATATGGTCATTAGTCATATGGTCTCTATTAATAAAATATAGTATTTTCTACATTTTCATAAATAATCTTTATGAGAATAAAAGCATCTTAGATTATGTCTTATTCTTAGACGTATCACTATATGGATTATTTGGTCTAAGGGCTAATATGATAAGAAACATAGCAGTATTCTCTTCTATAGTACATAGTCTATCACATTTTATTACTTAATTTTTCAAAAAAAATTGCTTTTATTTGTCACAGATATGGGAGCAAAGTAGGGCTTTTGAGATTTCTGGGCTTTAATTTTGTAGCCTGTCACCTACAAATTGTTCCTGTTTGACAAGAAAGGTTTTCTTTTTGAAGGTTTTGCAGTAATATTTTTGACAGATTGATTGTGTAAGACTTCATGTTGCTCTAATAACTCCTTTTTAATGAGAGAACTTTAATTGATGTCAAACTCAGAAGTTCACTGACAGATAAAGTGTCTTCTCTTAGTTAAGAGGTTAAAAATAATTGACACAGTTGTATGCACAGAATAAACTGCCATGAAAATATTAATTTCTATGACTATTCAGATAGGAAGATATAGGAACAAATTCAAAATGAGTGGTCAACTTTTCTGTAGGTTTGAGACAGTGAATAGAATTCTATTAATAAATACAATAAACAACCATTACTGAAATAATTAAGATGAGCATGGTAAGCCAGTGCTTGTCATAATTACTGTTGCAGGTGGGGTAGAATTACAGGTTTTGAAATTTCTAAGTTTTCTGATTATGCAGAAATTTCACAAATACTTTTCAGAAATGCAGCTAATTTCTGAACTATTTCTACTGTAGAAAAATGATTAAGTTTCTTTTTTTTAATGCAGATGTCTATTAAAAAATTTCACCATTTGCAAAAATACACTGCTGTCTCATTTGTAACATGGTTTTATGACATTAAGAACATCTGGTTGGAGGAGCCCTGGAGAGAGGTGTAGTGGGATCCTGGGCCACGAGTGGAGGGTAACTCCAGGGAGGTTGCATAGGGACGAGTGTGGTCTGCGGGTGCCCTTGGGGCCACGGCAGTTTGAAGTGTAATTGAAAATCAGATGATTCCCCAACATCTGCAGGCTGTTCTGTCTGATATATATAGATTCATAAGACACAGCACAAAAGCCTGCATACCTAAGTTCGTAAGTATGAATTATGTAAGGTTATTTTAAAAGGAGTTTAGCCTTGTTAGTGGCTTTTTGGATACTTGACTTGAAATGTGACTCATCACATCTGTGTTCATCCATTGAATTCAGCCTATTAATTTTTATTCCTTCTGCATTCGGTGGAGAGAAAAGGGAAGACTTGTCCTGACATATTGAAAGGATATCCTGAGATGGGGAGAATTACCTTTTTGAAGTCCCTTTCTTTCAGCTGACTAAAACCAACCCTATGCTGTTGTGTCTTAAAGCTAAATCATGCAGATTGTACCTTAGGTAATGCGGATATAGATACAATTAATATTTATCAGCTCTTAAATAAAGGGTGCCCCATAGCACATATACAAAAGAATACTGATACATAACACATTAATTTTACTACTTCCTGATTCATGAGAGCTAAAGGGTAAAACTATTAATTTACCTTGACAAATTTTAGGGGAATTTATGTGTGAATGTTGTTATGTCTATGAAAGCCACAGTCACTGAGAGTAATTCTACATTAATATAGTGTATTTAATTAAAAAGTTAATATTTCAAATTTTTAATTAACAATCATTCAATCAAAAAACTAGTAGATGAAACCCACATAAATTTTGAAGTAACATAGTCTTCAAAACATCCTAATGTAATCTTCAAATATTATTGACCAATTCAAGCACAAAATTTTTTGGGTTAGTTTTAGTCCAGAAAAATGTAGAACAACAGAGTGAATGAATACACTACTTTAATACAATTTTTATTCTGACTATGTACTTTATCTTCGTATAACAAAAGTATCTTGACTCTCAGAACAATAGTTTACCAGAAGATGGGCTTCAGCTTCAATTACAATACCTGATTTGATAAGAGCTTATTGTTTAAGCTCCCATCCAAGCTCCTGGTGGGGATGTAAGGCCTAACCACGTATACTTAACTAGGTGTGTATCCAGGACATCATTGGTCTGATAGATTGACATAAGATACATAGACCCATGCCATTCTGAAATGAGAGGTGAAAGTTTAGTGGGACAGTCTTCACATCTCCAGTGGTGCTGCGTGCCTTCATTTAGGCAACTGATTGGAGCATCTCACAATCGAATCAAAGGAATCTAATGTGTGATTTGTCTCAGCCTGCAGTAGACACATCTATTGTACATGCTGCTTACTGTGTTGCCTAGATTTTCCACCTTCCACTGTGGGAACTTGAACAAAGAAACTCTTTCACATGCAATTTCCATCTACATGTGCCTAAATCTGGAGCTGACTCCCAGCATAAGCTAAAATATTGCTGCAAGAATCATTAAACAATTTTTATGCAAAAGCCACCAAACAAAATATCTCACTGATGCGGCCACCACATTGTGTAGGGAACAACATTTTTAAAATCCATGTACTTATATTTTTGGTCCCAGTTTAGTGATGTACTTAAACCATCTGCATCTTTTTGATTTTATGGACTATTCCCATGCTTAAAATTAGGCATAATAGCAGACAGCCATGGGACCTGGTATTTTTCTTATTTTTGTGCATCAATAAGAATTTGAGTTATGAAGACAAATGATGTCATGCAATCTATATGACTAAGGTCATATAGAAGAAAAGACTTCAGATTTACCTTTGAGTTAGCAGAGCTTGTGGTGGACTTGCTGATAATTTCAAATTCTTCCAATTTGAGCTTCAGACTTTTTTTTCATCAATTTTCAAAATTTATGGAAATATTTCTAGTTATCCTGGGTTTAATAAAAGCCAATTTCATCATAGTCACACTGCTGTAAACCTTAACTATCTATAACAAGTCTTACTGTTAGTCAGTAAGAGGAGAATTTTCTTTCCCCATGTATTAATTTCCTTGTATATCATTGTTGCAGTTGCTAGTGCTGACTTAATAAAGTAAGTCTTGAATTTGCAGTTTGGCATATATAATTTATGATGGTTTCTTTTTAAAAATTTCCTTAAAATTTGCTTCAGCTGGAAAGGTTTCCACATACTAGCGTCCACAAAGTATCTTTTTCTATCTAGGTGCTCTGCTATTTTGGGTTACAAAAATGGTAATCTGAAATGAAAACATCTGTTCTTTCTAAAATCTCTAACAATAACTTCTGTTTACATGACCAGCTTTAAAGGAGGAAATATCCTTAGAGAATCCAATGGAGACATTAATATATCAACTTCATTTTATTATTTCAGTTTGGAGTCTCATTCCTTAAAACATTATATCTAATTAAAAGGAAAGTCTATATTTATAGTTCATTAGATAGAAATAAAACAATATTATTTTGCTAGCAAAAAATTAAATATTTTTAAACTTTTATTAGTATAGAAGATAATTTATGCAAAAAAGGATTTAAATATTATTTTTAAAATGTTATTTTTCATGACAATTTGATTTGGAAAGTGTAATGCCAAAGTCATTAAGATTGGAACTATGTAGAATTATAAAATAAAGACATCCTTGCTGAAAGAGGAATCCAAATATCTAAGTTTAAAAGGGTTAAAAGGGTTCTTTACTCTAGAGATGAGTGATGAATGAGATTGCTTTGCAAATAAGTCAGATAATAATGGGGGCACTTCTCTGGGATGGCAGTGGGAGAGAATACATTGGTCTGGTTTATCTTTCTCTGCTATAAAAAGGTGATTTTTTACAAAGAGGTACTTGTGCTTGTTGCATCTTTATGCAAACTCACACTGGAAGTAGAGTACAATTTAACTATAGAAAAACTGGGTAAATTGATGTAAGTACCCTGAATTTTAACTTTGTCGGTCTGTTTAAACAATTAAAAAAAAATCTCTTCTTCGTCGAGAGTTTTTTTCTGTCTCTAAAATTCTCCTTATCTTAGAAAGCACAGGTATCAGAGCAGGATGATATAGACACCTCTGCAGATTCTATTTGTTGTATTGAGTGGATCTCCACTGACTGCAGTGAGAACTTTGCCATCTTCCATGAGATGTCTACGTAATAGGCATCTGAGTCCAGGTGGATGAATCTGAGTGGCATGCCATGGTCTGGTACATGTCAGGGAACTTTGATGTAACACAGATGTTCCTGACCTTGAACAGTTGTAGCAATGTAATCATAATTACATGGCTAATGAAGCAGAATGCTCTGGGCTCCATGATGCTGGGACAAGACTGCTGCTGGTACCCATGCTTGCAGATTTAATGCTAGCTCAGCCCTGTCCACACCATATAACTGATGACACCCCAAGAAAGCTATCTTGCTGTAAAAAATAAAATCCCATCACTAATAACAGCCACAGCAGAATATGGAAAATGTGTTCCAAACACTGGAAAACCCAAACTGACCACATGCTTACACCTTCTAAGCACCTTCAGAGAAAACAGAACAAATTCTCAGACTGACAGAATACCTTGACAGAGCCCTTGGTGTGGGAGGTGGCTAAGTATTTTAAGGTAACAGCTGTTACCACTCCCAGTAAGCCTCAGACTCTAAGTGGACTGATGAATGATGGGGACAATAGCCCATGAACTGGACTGGCTGAAGCACAGAGGTGGATGCTCTGGATGAGGGATCCCCAATTCATTCATTATGCTGAGGTCCACATCATTGCTCTTAACCTTTTTTCTGAGTTAGGTGGGAATATCAGAGACTGAACTGATTTTGTTTTGTTGTTATGGCGAAGGCTGATCCTGATCCTAAAAGGCTGATCCTAAAAACAAAACATTGAGGACTGTGGCTGTTGAAAGTATACTTTGGTGGTCTGATATGTCTCAGTTGAAGCTAGTGGGCATTCTTCAAATATTTTGGGGGAGGGAAGAACTAGACCAGTTTTGGTAAACTCTACTGTTGCTCATGCTTCTTTAAAGATTAGGCTGTACGGGGAAAACATGAGTCCTGCTAATGATACTTTTTAACAAGGAAAAATATTTTCTATGTATTTTAATGATATTTCCAGAATCTCTTGTACATTTGTTCTATCTCTTCCTGTGAAAGGGCACAGTTTTGCTTAATGGAAACATTCAGACTGCATGCTGTCACTGTAGGCACTTTTGGATTATGTACAGAGCTTGTGAAATGGTTCAGTAATGTGGTGTAAGGCAGGACATAATACAAGAATTCTAATGCAAGAAATTATCTTCTTCCAGATGGAGCTGTACCTTGCAAATAGGTGATTGCAAGGCTTCTTATAGAACAGCAAATAGCTCTTGGGCCTTTTGTCTAGCTTTGGGAGCAAAATGACCTGGTTGATTTAGGAACATCATCATCTGTTGGTTGCTGATACCACATTTTTTTCTTTCAATGCTTGTTTCATTCAAATGGAATTCACAGATGCATACATTACCGTATAAGTTTCAGGTGTATAAATTCATGTAATAGGAGGCCATATACCCAGACTATCAGTTCCTGAAGCTAGCATGACGTTTAGTAGCTGAATTGCTCTTGACTGCCAGGTTTGTAAACAGAAAATGTCAAGGCCAAATCTTTCAGTATTGCAGAATATTTCATTGTTCTTTTGATACTAATTCAGTTTTCAGTTTGTGAAGTGTGTTTCTTCTTGTAAGCACTTCGCTTGGAAACATCATGTGCTTCTGGTTTATGTCATGCTAGTACAAGGCACAGTTTATTGTGCAGGTAGTTTCATGAGGATTGCATTAATGTGCGTGTTCTCAGCCCCAAGCTGCCTACTCCACCAGGATCTGTTGTGCCAAGTCGTGCACTTGCTGTTACCACAGTTGTTGCCAAGGCCCAGCACAGTTAAAAGGCAAGACAGAGTAAAAGCATTGATCAAAAACATGGCACCTGTCCAGCCAACTTGTAGTCTGGATATAAGACTGTTCAGTAATAACGAATACAATGAGAAGGCTAATTTAGGCTGCCAAGGTGAGATGTTTAACCTGCCCTGTACTTCCCATGTGGTCAATATAAATAGAAGATTATCATAGATGTCATACTGTATCTGGATGGATGTTAGGTTAGCACAAAAATATCAGTAACTGTATTGAATTAGAAAGTTGGAACAGAAAACCCATCTCCTTAGAATAGTAATTTGTTTACCCCAGTGTCCTGGTTTTGGCCAAGACAGGGTTAATCTTTGCAGTTGCCAAAAGTGGGTCTGGCTTAGGCCTGGAGGTTACTCTATACCACCTCACAGCATTGCTGGGAGGCAGGGGAAGGGACTCTCTTCCAGGGAGGAGGGGTTCTTTCTGGTCAAGAAGACATGGCTGCGATTGGGTTGAGTTGGGCTCTGCAGTGAGCATTTTGCAAGTAAATTACCTGCTCTTTTGTACATTTTTGTTATTTATTTTGTTGTTGTTACTGTTCGTTTTCTTATCTCATTGCTGTTTCCAGTAAATTGGTCTTATGTCAACCTGTGATCTTTGCCTTTTGTTCCTCCATTTCTCCTCTCCAATCTGCTGCAGTGGGGAGGGAGCGATTGAGCAGTGTGTGATTAGGAAAGTCTTGATGGAAGCACTGAATTGGGGAGTATAACTCCTAAACCTAACCTATAACACCCACTTAGAGATTAAAAGATAATACACTACAAATGATTACGGAGATATGCTAGAAAAAGTTTGTGAACTACAAACAGAAAAACAGATCTCTTTCTCTAACAAAGGTGAGGAAGGATGTATGGATAAGTAGTGGCACTGATCAGAAATGGGGGATCCCATGCTGGAGCAGTTTTCTTTCTGCTCTTCATTTGCTACTGTTTGTATTGAGCTGTAGCTCAACACTTTCTTCTTATCTCCTCATACATAAAGTGTTTTACATACATTGGATATCTGGAAATCTTTTTTGCTCCCTTTACAATGCTTTGAAATGAGTTCTGCCTGGCCCTGCAGGTGGCTTCACCTCAGTCATGAATAACTGACCTTTTGCAATTTGTGTCTGTGCATGTGAGAACTGCATTGTCATCCTGTACTTGTACTCTTTAGAGCACAGATATTGCTACATGTTTTACAGACACAGCAAGCATAACATTTGTAGAAAGAAGCAACCTCTTTTATCAGACTTAGTAAGTATAGGGGGAAAAATGTGTGAGTTGATAGATAGGGACCTCACTGCTCATGTATATGTAGATGTGTCTATCTCTTTCTGATACTTGGACAGACTGCTGCCTGTTTCAGAGTGCCTCAGTTCTGGAGACCCCATGTTAGGTGATGTTAGCCCAACTGAGAGAGAAACACGAAGAAATATAATATTGAACCACAAAGTAGATGTCCCTGTACTGCCAGTTGTGCCAGGACAAAATAAGTGGAAGAATACTGACAAGATGACCTTACAGGCAGTGTAGGGGCTCCCTATCAGTGTTAGGAAGCATTATGGGTGTAAGGCACCAACTTGAAAAATAACAGATGGTGGTGAGGGCTGACACCAGGATGCAGCTGAAAACATTGCACTGTGAGATGTTAGTCTACAGAAGTTTACAAAGCTTCTGCCTTTGTAAGAAGAGAACTAGTGGAGGGATGCAAAGAGAATCCTGCAATGACTGAACTTTTGGAGCTGAAGAGTAATCCTTGGTATTTCTTGAAGTCAAAGAAAACTACATTGAGAAGCTGAAGTAGAAGAGCCATAAGTTAATGTTTTAGTTCTGTGAATAGTCAGGAAAGAACACTTACACATAGGGCTAATCTGCAAGTGCTTTAGATGAAGCTTGAAGTGTGCATTCAAACTGATAAATGACATGTGAGGGTAAGGAGTACAACAGTGCTATGCAGAAGGGAAATAAATGGAAAGATTTACAGGGGAAAAAAAAAAAGAGAATGGTGGTGGCTGTGATGTAGAGTAAATTGATAGCTAGACATCAATAAAGACATAGCAGAGGAGTGCCCTGAACTTTGGTTTGAAGAGAGTGAGTTTAGATTAATTGGAGGTACCAAAATCAGTGAATTGTCATCAGAGGGGAGATTGCTGAATTGCATGTAGTCTGTGGTGAAATTATCCAGAGATGAGAGGTGGGGGAAGGGGAAGAGGAGGATCAAGGACAGCATCTCTTTGATGAGAGGACACAGTGACACACATGTGAAGAGAGATCAGTGAAGAGCTGGAAGATGAAGCAGCCTCCAAAGCCAAGAGTAGTACAGGCAGCCATGGAAAAACCAGTGACTGCAGGGAGGAACATTGCTTCTAGTTTCACTTAGGAAGTCAGTGGAGGGTTCTGCAGTAAGAGTGATTTTGTTGGCAATAAAATGAAAGGCTCTGTTATTATAAAGGATTTTTGAAGTTTCTGACACTGACAGAATTGAAAAAAAGAAATGGATTGAGGGCCAAGCTGAGGCTTGAAATTAAATCTACTCTTGGCTGTAGTAGTTTACATTACAGCTTAGTTGAGGAAAATCCTAATTTTTATATATATATATATATATACACTAACATGGAGGAGAACTACATGACCTGCATTAGATTGTAGAGCTGACCCCACCAGATGCTGTGAGTATTGCACAAGATTTATGCTCTTTACAAGGAGAAATAGGCAGAGGGTAATGTGTATCTTTCTCATTGCACCTGCAGGGCCTTTTGACTTATAGCATAAACTGATTTCCTTTCCCTGCCACAAATGCATGTATGTGCATACAATGAAAAAGAAGCTTTATGTCTGGTATACTGACATTCAAAAAGCCACTGGTTAAATCTGCAATAGCTTCACATGTTTACATGGACTTTGATGTTCTCTCATTGCTCTCTTCAGACTGCAGAATAAGTGTCTCACTTAAATGGTTACTAAGATTATCTAGTGAGTGCATTCTTCTGACACAAAGTATATTTAGTGTATATTTAGTGTATACTCTGAAGTGCAAGCAATTAGTATGTCAATGCATAGAAGAATTTGAAATACTAAATATGTGCTGAAGCTTATAATTAAATAAATTACTTCAGGGACACTTGTGCAAGTTGTTTATTTCCACTGTATCTATCAGAACACAGTATATTTGGTGCAAACTAATAACGTAGTTTTGCATTTAGAGAAAGTCTACAAATACATTTTTCATCTTCATAATTTTAACCAATGCATACAAGGAGTTCACTTGTTCTTTGTATTTTGGCAGATATTATTCTTCATCATAAGAATAATTGGAGTTTTTAGCTAATAGCTACACTGCTAGAATATTATTTTTGGCTTTGTGAGATTTCTGAACAGTATTCAGAATATGTAACAGTTCAGAATACAAACTGCATGCAGAAGTGTTATCACTTTGAGCCATAATCATATGTTATTCCCTACTTTAGTAATGTTTTCATGTTCAATAGATATACATCTGAGTAGCAAACTGATTAAAAAGCTCGTTACATTTGCATTTTGTTAGAGATCATTCATTAAGTCACACAGCTGTTCTACAATATTTTGGTAAATGGAATTTCAATTTTCTATTCCTTATTAAAGTCTGAGATATATACCATGGAGGTGTCAATGGCAGCACACTAATTAAATCACCTTGAAATTTAAAATGAAATTGTGATAATAATGTTCTTTTTTTTATAACTTAATAATAGAATTTTAGTTTTTCTATTTATCTTAAAAATTCCTTAGGGATTACATGAAATTTCAAATCAAAATGTACACTAATTCATGCCAAATTTTAACTCCACATTTCTTTGTCTTCCCTGTTACCTTCCTACACCTATAACCACACTGATAAAACATTGGAGACTAGATCTATATAATGTAAGTACATGCAAACCTAGGTACCTTTCTCTAATCCTTCCCGAGTTATATCAAGTTATCTCATTCTAACAACTACGTTTCAGAAAAGAAGAATGCCTTTGAAAAGCTTTCTGTTCCTCTCTTTTCATCAAAGCATAACTTTTCACCTACTTTCCCGTGCAATCATGTTGCTGTGAATATGTCATTGTGTTTTCCGCCTAATATCTTCTGAATATGCTTATCAACTTCAAACACTTTTGACAGGGGGGAGAATGGTGGGGAAAAGAGGCTTGATTTCTCAAATATAGTTAAAATCTCTGAAATGTCATCAAAGTCAGTGGCTGGGAAGAGGAAGAGAAACCCTATTAATATTCCCACTGAGGGAAAGAGCAGTCTTAGGCTATACTTCTTTACACATTGAAAAAATCCATGCAGGTGAGCATCATTATAAGTTACAGTAGTAAGATTTCTACTTAGGTAGAAAGTCAATCAAACTTAAGACACAAATTGGTAGGAAATAAGGTTTCATTATTTTCTAGCGTTCATGGAACTGCTTGTCAGTAACAGAAAGATTTATCTCACCTCACTTTTCCATTCTACAGTGTTGATATCTTTATTTCCACACTTGGCTGTCATTGTAGTTAATGGAAAGGAACAACTCCTAGAAGGTGATTCATTTCAGAGTTATATGCCCAGGAACAGGGTTTGAGCTCCTAAACAAATAGGTGGAAGATAGTCCTGTTCTGACAAACTGTGTGTCATAAGCTGGGGATAAGTGAGTTGGTGCAGAAAGGGAACTTGGGAAGGGAACAAGTTCAGCCAAGTAGAGCTGATTGTAAGAGGAGAAGAACTGGTGAAATACTTGCTCATTTCCATGCTCTTTGTAATTTGACTCGGGAAGATAAAAAGCCAAACTTCCTTAACTCAGTTTCAGTTTCTAGTCCACCTGGGTGGTGATAAAAACTTCATACACAGTTGTTTGTATGGAGCAACACATATTTAAATTCTCACATGTGTAATGACTTATGTGCTGATATAAATGGGCTTTGTTTTCCAAAAAAATCCCACTTTTTTTCAGCTTCATTCAGATTCATCAGTTGCCAAGTTTCCAGTTAATTACAACATGCTAAATTTGATTAGACAGTCACTATAGTTGCTGAACAAGAGTCTTATTCAAATATTTGTGAAATTAGAAAGTGGTTTTCTAATTAAATAGGGTATTTTGGCAATTACCAGAACTAGACAGAAAGTGCTGGATTGAGAATACTTGCTTGGAGAAATTATGTATCTATAAACACTGTTTTGCAAAACAGCTTGCAGGGAGATCCAAACAAAAAGGTAAATTAGATGGCAGAAAGTGAAATGAAGTCTGGGAAACTGAAGAGTACATTGTCAGTATGAAGCTTATATGAAGCTTATTTGCTGTATGTACCTTGACTAACAGGTGTTTTTAAGAGAATATATTAGTTCTCAGCTTGAGCTTGCTTTATTACATGCTTCATGTTTGCCTGCCAAAGCATCATACAGACACTTGGAGTTACATCATAATCATGGTTTTACAGGGCATTTAATTTTCTCAAATAATTGGATATTTTTAATAGAACTAGCAAAGTGATTCTCCCCTCTGTTATTAGATTCTTCTGGTGTCTCCCAACAAAATTAGAAGAAAGGAGGATTGGCTGTTTACGTTATTTTCATTGTAATGCATATGAAATTAGAACTGCTTGAAGGAAGTAGTGCTTTTAATGCAATAGTAAATAGATTCTTCTTGTGTAAACTAGACACTATTTGTCACAAAACAGATGTAATAGTATTTACTGTAGTCTTTGCTTTTTACTGCTTGAACTTAGCAGTGAATTTTGATAACTTGAAAAAATCATTATCTTCTGCTCTTCGCTTAGACTGTGTGGCCTATAGCATAGGGTTTGTGGTGGAAAGTTTACTGGCCTTACATCATCAACAGCCTTTTATCAGGAGGCATCTGCTGAGTTCATAATGAAAAATCATTTCATTAGTGCACAGGAAACATCCTTCTACTTCTTAATTCAAAATGTAATTACACTACTCCTTTGTCCTGGTGAACTGCTGTATGTGAGCTCTCTATCATCACATTGTGTGGCACATGAATGGCAACCTCAAAGTGGAGAGAAAGAGAAGAGGAGAACAGGGTGGAACGTACTCTTTCTTATACAACATCTGGCTTTTTAGCAAAGTCCAGGGCTTTTAAAATAGTTGAGAGTGCTCTGATGAAATTATTAAAGATTTGACTAATTAGTCTCTTCTGTAAAAATGTCATTTCCTTTTATCTTGTGCTTTAGTCAAAATAAAAGAGTACATTTGGAAGAAAATAAAACCTAAGGAAAGTGCCCCAAGATACTGTTTGTGAGGGTGGAGATTAAGGGCATTAATGGAAATAACATTCAGGCAACTTCCATTCCTGAATTCCTGAGAAAAAGCAAGACAATACAGAGTCTGTAAAGGTTATTTAATTTGAAACATTTCGGAACTAAAATAAATCACAGTTAATTTCTGCCATATCCATTACCTTTGATTTGTTTAGACTACATAGAAATACAGTTTAGTCTAAAAACTTTGTGGATACAGTTTGTTTCAAAAATACGCAAAACATTTTATTTTATGAGACATTTCTATAGCAGAGAGATTTGAGCTATAAAAATGTAGTTTAATGAAACTGTCCTTAAGCCTCAAATTTGCTTTTTGCAAGGCAAAAAAGCATATAATTATCAGAAGTGAGTTTACAATAAGTTAAATGTTTCATAAAATACAGAAACTATAACTGCAAACATTGCAAAACCTATTTCAGCAGTCCAAATGTATTAATTTTTTGCACAGTAAACCTTATACAGTTTTGTATAAATCTATCTCATTAGTGCAATATTTGTATCAGAACCATTCAAACAGTTCATGAAAACAAGTACTGTCAGAGAAGACATACTTCATTGATTTTCTCTTCTAGTTGGCAATGATGATTTTAATCTTCTTAAGCTCAGACTCACAACTACACCCCATTACACAGATGTGCGGGAGAGGAATAAGTATGGCTTTCCCAAGAAGCTGAACCAATTACATATATTTGCATTTCCTAGACTTTAGAATGGCATGAAGGTTTCATAACAAAGCAACAAGTTGAGGACTAAACTTGTTTTGGGGTCTGCCTAGAGGATGTGGAGAGCAAATACATTGCTAAGATATGACAACAGATTCAAGGGTGACATGAAGTGTTGATAAAATAAAAAAATCATTAACAGATCATCTTGAATCTTTATGCCACACTTTATCATGGCATGTTCTACCTCTTTAGTAGGGTGGGAAGTGAACTACTCTATAGAGCAGATGGTTCCCTGATAATCACAGAATCTTAGAATTATGTTATTATTATCAATATTATCAAATCTAACCATTAGTCTAACACTGCAGAGTATACCTCAGTGATGGTGACTCCAAACTTCCCTGAGCAGCCTGTTCCAATGCCTAAACACCCTCAAAGTGAAGAAATTTTTTTGAATATCAAACCTAAAGCCTTCACTGGTGCGGCTTGAGGCCATTTCCTCCTGTCCTGTCTCTAGTTGCCTGGGAGAAGAGGCTGACCCCCACCTTGACACAACCTCCTTTCAGGTCATTGCAGAGAGTGATAAGGTCCCCCCTGAGCCTCCTTTTCTCTGGGCTAAATAGCCCCAGCTCCCTCCTCTGCTCCTCATAGGACTTTCTGGCAAAACCCTTTACCAGCTCTATTGCCCTTCTCTAGATATGCTCCAGCACCTCAATGTCTTTCTTGAAGTGAGAGACCCAGAACTGGACACTCGGGATGTGGCCTCACCAGTGCTGAGTACAGGGCACTTCCAGTCACTTCCCTAGTCCTTCTGGCCACGCTATTTCTGATACAAGCCAGGATGCCCCTGGACTTCTTGGCCACCTGGGCACACTGCTGGCTCATGTTCAGCATCTGTCTGGCCAGCACCCCCAGGTTCTTTTCAATAGTGCAGCTTTCCAGTCACTCTTTCCCGAGCTTATAGAAATGCATGGGATTGTTGTGACCCAAGTACAGGACATGGTACTTTGTCTTGTTGATTCCAATACAATTGGCCTCAGCCCATCAATCCAGCCTGTCCAGATCCCTCTGCAAAGCCTTCCTACCCTGCAGCAAATCAACACTCCTGCCCAGTTTTCTACACAGGAAACAGTCCGTCTGTCTAAGCCATGAGCAGCCAGTTTCTTGAGGAGAATGGTATGGAAAGCAGTGTCACAGGCTTTACAAATGGCCAGGCAAAAAACATCCATAGCCTTTTGCTCATCCATTAAGCAGGTCACCTCATCATAGAAGGAGATGAGGTTGTTAAGCAGGACTTACCTTTCATAAACCTGTCCTCGCTGGTTGTCTTGCAAATGCTGTGTGATGGCACTCAAGATGATCTGCTCCATGACCTTCCCTGGCACTGAAGTCAGGCTGACAGACCTGTAGTTCTCTGCACTTTTTTCTTTCGGTAATCAGAAGTTTTGAAGGCCAAGGAAAGGCCCATTGCTTGTTCTGCATATAACTATGTTGAGGTTACAGCAAAACACCGTCAGGAGGATGTTCTACACTGTAGGAGGCACAGCCTAACACCTTTATGTTTTCTCACTCAGGATATGATTTTCCCTATCTTAAGTTTACCCCTGGCAGTAATGCTATGGGAAATCTTGACATAGACTCAAAACAGAATATCATGAGAAATTATTATAATTTCAGCAAGCAGAAGAAAACAGAATTATAGGTTTTGTTCTGTGTTTTAAATTACACAGTAACTCCAGTGTATGGTAACTAGTAGGTAACCACACTGTAATTTTTATGTAATTACAGACTATATGAAATTCATAGCAATTTAATGTTAAATTAATGATCACTCAGTTTTAGCCACCTGTTTTCTGAGCTACAACAGGTGTGTGGATTTGAAGGAGTCATGAGCATGTAATAAACATTTTGAATATGTTTTCTTTAAGCTGTTATTATAGTCCATATTTCCCTTTCAGAAGAACTGGATCAGTATGTCAAAGACTAGGAATGATAGAAAGGAAAGGTTAATACAACCAAAATTCAGTACTCTGCACTGAAAGAAAGGAAATAGGATGAATATTGTGGCTATATCCTTTTGTTGAAAAGAAAATTAATTACTTTGCAAATTGAATTATGACACTTCATTAAAAGGTGTTACTTTCATTCAGAACTAACCTTATGTATGTCCTATGTATGCCCACACCCAAGTCTATTTTTCAAGGCTGCTTTCATAGATTTTTAGATGTTATTTTAAAATGACCTTATGATTATCGTAATTCCAGAGCAAAGTGCTGTATACAATGAGAGACTGTCCAAGATTGAGAAGAATTATCTGTCTTTTGTTCTTTGTTAAATATTTTCTGATGAGATGTCAGTCTTCAGGTCTGCAGATGGTACTTACTTATCCTGTGTTGAATAACAGAGGAACAGAGAATCACAGACTGACTGAGGTTGAAAGCTACATCTGGAGGTCCCTCTCAAACAGGGTCACCTAGAGCCTATTTCTCGGGCCCATATCCATGTGACTTTTGAGTATCTCCAAGGATGGAGACTCCACAATCTCCCTGGGCAACCTGTGCCACAGTAAAAACGTGTTTCCTGATGTTCAGACAGAACCTCCTGTGTTTCAGTTTGTGCCCACTGTCTCTGGTCCTTTCACCGGGCATCACTGAGAAGGGCCTGGCACTGTATTCTTTATATCATCCTTTCAAGAACTTAAACACATTGCTGAGTTCCCCTCTGAGCTTTCTCTTCTCTGGGCTGCACAGTCCCAGATCTCACACCTTTCCTTGTACTATTGATACTCCAGTCCCTTAATCATTTTTGTGGCCCTTCACTAGACTCTCTCCATTATGCCCATATCTCTTGTACTGGCAATCCCAGAATTGGATGCAGCACTCCAGGTGTAGCCTCACCTGTGCTGAACAGAGGGAAATATCACCTTCCTTGACCTGATGGCAATACTTTTCCTAATGCAGCGCAAGATACCACTAGCCTTCCTTGCTGCAAAGACACATTGCTGCCTCATGTTCAACTTGGTGTCCACTATGAACCCTGTGTCCTTTTGTGCAAAGCTGACGTTACACCTTCTACACAACTTGGAATATGAAACTGAGATGAAGCAAGAAAAGCAAAATTTTAAGCCTGATGCAAACTCCACCAGTTGAATTTAAATTGTACATTAAATTGCAAACACAAATAGGAGTAGAAATTAGCTTTAACTCTTTATAACTCTTACCCCTGTCTACAACGAAGCTTCTTTCACTGTCAGTGGTTTTGTCTTGGGAGATTTCTGCTGTTGGTTTTCCACTGAGAATCCACTGAAAGTTCCCCATTTCCTTGGAGGTATACTCCTTCCGCAGATTTCCCCATGGGTACACAGGCTGTGCAAGTTATGAGCTGTCAATGAAGGTAGTGCCTATAGGCAAGGTTTCATCATGAGAACATCTTGTATTTCGTGCCCTAAATCAGGCAGAATAGGGCACTGAACTTCAATCTTGTAATACTGGGTCTTACTGGCTCTTGAAGCATCACAAAATAGAGGTAATGTAGGTAATGTAGGAGATCAGTTTGTCCAAGAAAACTCAATTCCAGCCCCAAAGGCTTCACTATTATTTAGCAAATAATATTGGATAAACTTATATAATTGAAGAAAAGCGTAATATTCACTTCTAGAGAAACTGATTAAAAATGGAATTTTTTTTCCCAGAATAATCATACACAAGTTTACTTGTCTCTAAGTAAATACAGGGTCAGAAATCTTGCAGTGAGGCAGAATTAAAAATATGTATGTCGATTCCAGTGAAAAGCTTCACCTTCCCTGCTGTTCTTGTGCCCCTGGTTGACTTCTAACACATATTTCACACTTACCTTCACAGAGTTTTATTTTCTTAATTTCAAATTCTCATTTTGATTTGTTAAGAACATGCTGAATTCTTCTCTCCATGGAGTCTGGCATCTGTCTTGTACGGGGACGATTTGCAAGCTCTTTGTTACTGTATTACTGAAGTTATTAATAAGTAAAACTTTGTCCAAGACAAATCCCCGGGGCTCTCACTAGAAATACTCTCCCTATCTCACACTGAGCTAACATCTGTTTTTTGTGTATATTTGAGCTGAGCAATTTCATTTAGGTAGCAGTTTTACATGTAAGCTTCTAGTATGAAGAGGTGGAGGGGGAAAGTGGGGTGAATGCTAGATCCTGCCATCTTTTCCTTCCATGTATCTGACCTTGCTCCCTCTCTGCAGTGGTAAAAACTCCCTCAGCTGGCTGTGGAGAGTCAGGATGTACTTTTAAACCATGCTGGTTATGTGTATATCCCTGTCTGCAGAGAGGGAGAGGCAAGGAAAGCCTGCCCAGTGTGGGACACAAAAATGTATTTTTATGCCAAATATCCTTACTGTTTCTTATGAATCTGAAGTTTTAGTACAAGAAAGGTTTTTATGACCTCTAAACTCTACTGATCCTTTTTGCTGGACAGGAGCAACTGAATGACATGGTGCTTTTTGACTCCAAGGAGTATGCTGGAAATGAGAGTTCCAGGAAGTAATTTTTACATTGTTTAAAATGAATTCTTAGACTTAATATAATTAAAGAAAACATTTGCAACTATACATTGTGTTGTATATGGCCTGGGACAGGAATTTTATGTTCCTTGGGGTAGAGCAATGGTTAGTGTAGATAGCATGACAGGGCACTGAACCAACTCAAGTAATTGATTAACTCTGCAGTAACTAATACTTACTTACTGAGTTTATCTCCTCTCTCTCTGGTACACAAATTCCACATTGAATTTGATCCAATTACATTAGTGCTCAGGCCAGCAAGCCTGAAATTCAGGCCTCAAGTTGAGGGGTAATTGTCCATGCAATGAGAACAACAGTATCGCAGTTGTGCCCTGTGCAAACATCCACACTAAGTGAAATGAGGTTCCCCCACAGACTGGCAGTTTTTGGCTCCAGCTACACATCTGACTGGCACTGTGATGGTGGGGGTATGATCGTAATTCCTGTATGTGGCCCTGTATAATTAATCCATTTTCTTTCATGCAGTTCCTCCAAGCTCGAGAGAGTTTTCTGTTTTGTTTTCAATGGTCAAGTAGACTTTCAATCTTTTTGGGTCCTTCCCTCCCCTTGCCAGTCTTTACAAAGACATTATATTGCCATTCACTGCTGAGCTACTGTGCGTTCTCCAGGGAGGTTTGTTAGGTTGCATTAATACAGGTGAAGATCTGCTCTGTCACCACTCTTCCCAGTGCCAGCTCATTGTTTGCTAACTGTGAGGTCAGTAGGTTTATGTTTTCTGTCAAACAACAGCTGGTGCTCTTATGAGAGTTGTAGCAATCTCCGGTTCACCAGCCTGTCAAGTAGATAGAGCTGCGGGGAGCATTCATTAGATATACCAAAGAATGTAGCAGGTTTTTTTTAGCCACCCTATTTTATTTTATAGTTGTTGCTGGTTTTGCGTTTTTGTCCTATTAGGACACTTTTGTCTAAGTGAGAGTAGGGAACGCTGCAGATCGGATTTGCTAAGAGAAAAAAGGAAAGTGTCTGAGAAGCAGCTGGCTAGTTAGCAAATTAACTTATTTAATTTTTGCCATTTTTTAAATTAAAATAATTTCAGGAGATGCTTTAGCTCAGCTGTTTTACAATATTATCAGCTCTATCATAGTTTAGTGGCTGAATAGTAATTCAGCTCTTTCAAGAAACTAGTCATTCAAAAGCAAGGATCTGACCAGTCAGACTGGAAAAAAAATAACACTTCTCTGCAGTATTATGCATGTCCATATGAACAAAAAGAAGGAAAATAAATCCTCCAAATACATTTCAGACTTTACAGGAAATATTTGAAAGTTGTGACAATTCTATGACCCTTTCTAACAATTTTTCACTCCTTTCACCATTCACCTGTTGCACATAGCTGACCTGTCTCTCTGCTCTCACTTTCTCTTTTCCCAACTTCAAATAGCAGCTTAACATTAATGTCTTTGGAGCCAGAACAGCAATAATGATGCCTGATACCAAAACTGCAGAAGAGACCAGCATACCAGGTCCAAAAGCCAAAAGAGAGGAAGGAGAAAACCTCTGGAGCCAGGCATGGTGGTAACTGTCCTGGGCAGATCTTGCAGGCAGTATTGGGTGATGGACACAGGAACACTTTTTGGACACATGGAGACAGTCCAGCTTCTTCAGTGAATGTCAAGGAGACTGACAGGGCTGACAGATCATCTCATTTCTGTTTTCTCTTTGTACATTTCCTGTCTTGCAAGGATTTTGTTCTTGGTTTACATGTATTTCTATTGGTATGTGAGATTGGCTCACTTTGATACTGGGCCAAGAGTGGCCATGAAGAGTGACCATAATGGACAAACTTGTTCTTTCCTAAATAATTTCAATATATTTTTTAGAGTGTTTGTGTTATTAATTTCCTAGTTATTCTGCAAATTTTATAGATTAGAGCTGATTATTTTTGTGTTAGCAGTGACTTTCACTCCTGGTAAAATTCCCTTGTTAATAAATCGAACCAGCTCGACTGTTGAAGGTCTCATCTATGCTTCTGCCAGTCAGCTTTTTAGAAAAACAGCGATGAAGGAAGCATGTATCATGAGGATCTCAAGGTTTAATGTCGTAGCTGCAGGTAGAAAGCAGATGTCAGAGACAGATTGAGAAGTTTAATTTCCATTTTATGCAAGTGGTTTCACAGCCTGAGGAAGTAGGGGCCAGACTTAATGCCCCAAGTGGTCCCTTCTAGCTTTAGATTCCTAAAGGAAGGAGCTATTCATTCAATGAAGCTCGGAATATGGTGTCCTCCCGTCCCCTACGAAATGGGTATCTGTGTTAGTGCTTTGTTAGAGGGGGATAGGCTTGAGGAACCTTCCTAAGGGTTCCTAATAAGTAAGGCAAAAAAGCACAAAAGAAAGTATATAAGGAGGGTCATTAGTGGCATGACCATGTCTCATAGTTCTCCTTGTGATTTTAGTAGTATAAAAACAATAAGTGTGATCACAGCAGTGGTTCTTCACAGACCCCAAGTATCATACAATAATGCTTTTGAATTTCAGAAAACTTCTTTATTTTCACACATCTGAAAGACATACAAATTTAGCAGAGCAAGTCTTGGCCAACTCCACAACATCCTTTCCACTGGTGTGTCTCTGCTGTCTCTGTTTGTCAGTCTAAAGAAAACTATAAAATCTTATTCTGTGGTGAAAAAGAAATAGTTATTTTGATAGAATAGCAGAATTTTAGCATTTTTTACAGGTGCCTGGGTTTCATTTCTGTTAGTACTCAAGTCTGTTAGACCTGGTGAGAGGTATGTATGTAAGAGGAATGATAGCTGACTACAGATCAACAGGGGAACAATTTAAAGAGTTTCATCCATATTAAGTTACAAAGTGCCATACCAGGGTTACACATCTAATCTGAAGTGATACACCCTTGAAAATCCATTTTAATGCTTCATAATTTGTAAGAATCGTTATTTTGCTGGTATATTGCATGTTGAGTTTGAGGAAAAAACACACAACAAGAAAACAACAAGGCCCACCAGATTCTGAAACAGTGTACATTGGAGATGTCCTGAAAACAATGAAATTATGCAAATTTTGACCTCATATCCCTAAAATAGGTCGGAAGTAGAAATAATAATATTGAATATTAGACTGTCATATGCTCAGTACATCTATGCTTTTGACATTGCTATAAGCATATTTGTCACTTGGAATGTGTGGGATAATTTAAATTTCTTTTTGTAAATTGTTTGGAGCGCAAACTATTGTATCCTTCTTAATCTTTATTTTCTTGTTCTTTCAGGTTAGGTTTCCCCATGATGATTGTGTCCTGTACCATCGGGATGTGCTATCTTCTTGTTGCTCATGTTGTAGTAGGTTGGAACTCATAGTAATTTATGCTTTCAAGACTCAAATAAGCTTTCTCTTCCATTTAGTTTATATCAGAAAGCTAAGAACACATATGAAAGGAAAAAGATGTGTAAAACCCCAACATGTGCTATTAATAAAATTGATTGTCCGCATAAACATCAGGTTTTGTCATTCTTAACCCTGTTTTATGAACAATTTGAAGGACTAGACAATCAAAATTAAAAGAATCCATATATTTAATTATGAATGCAATTATTGTGCAGATAAAAAGGAACCATCTCAAGGGAGTATGCTGTGCCTGAAAGTTTGTATTGACACAATCTGAATATAGTCACGGATGAAAAAATCATTCACAATAGCAGATGTTCAGTAATTTCTTTTTAGGACTTCATTTTTTCTTTGTCAATATATTTAGCTATTTGTATGAAAGTAACTAATATTCAAGTTGTAATAATTGACAGTTAAGCAGAAAGTCTGTACACTATGAAAGATGTATCGTTATCTACATTTAAAAATAAACTCATGTCCTAAAAATGTGCTGTGGAAGAAGTTATTATTTTGGAACTGGGACTGCATTCTGTGGAGGCTTTGTTTTTCATTTTAAAGCTCCTAAACAGTGTTAGGCTACCTTTTTTTTTTTTTTCCTTTAAAATAAACTAATGCCCGTCTTACAAAAGTATGGACATAAATTGTGATAAAGCATTGGGCATCTTTCATTTAACTGTTAATTCACTTTCATGAAGGAGTACTCTAAATATTTTAGTTGTTTAATACACTATATGGAAGAATGAGATCATACTTTTGCTTTGATTTTCTAATCTCTGATCATAGTGTGTTAAACCACATATTGTATAATTAGCTGTCAGAACAGGTCAAAATTCTCATCATGAATATTAAGTCCTGTGAGGCATTCAAGGGCTCAAATCCCCATCTTCCAAAACCGTAGTGGGTTTGGCCTGAATTACTAGTGGGTCTGTTTTATCTTGAGTCAGAAAACTCGCAACCTGTTGAGTGCAACCTGAGTTTACAAGGCTGAATTACAGGGAGCCTTCTGCTTAGTCCTTGAGATAACCCAGGGGAGTGAGAAAAAAAGCAATATCTCCAACAAAAGGGTGTGAGATTAATCATACATCCCATTTTATTCATATGCAGGTTATATTCCTCACCATTATTTTTTTTAAAAGTCTGAAGTATGATATTAAAAGACTAAGAGAAATGAGGCACAGCACCCACTCAAAGCAAGGGTTTCTGCCACCCCTCCTAGTAGATTCAGTGATAGTGGAGAAAGTGTATGGAACCAGAGGGGAAGAGGCTTTTCCATTGCCCCAAAACCTCCCACCAACATTTTGATCGCAATCCATGCTCAGCATCCTGGATCAAGTCTTCTATGATGAGGCTGAGTTTTGCAACATTATTGAGAAACCCTGAGGTTGCTCTAACAGTGACCATCTGTAGGACACAAGATCTCCCAGAACGAATATAATCTCCACTTCCTTTTATACATATGTAAAAAAAAACCCCAAACCCCCCAAAACTGCCAACACAAAAACAACCCAGAAAACCCCACCAAAGCTGTGCAAAAAGCCTGGATCAAAATAATACAAAACAAAAAATAAACAGATGAGCCTAAAAGACACTCCTTCAGACAATTTGTCTGAAATTGAATTTGTCCTGTATCACTCTCAATGTCAAGAGCAGTTTACTGTGTAATAATTGGAATTCCGTTTCAATTAAAGGAACATTTAATCAGCTTAACATTGATCTCTGGTTAAAAATAGTCACACGGTATTTTACAGCCCTCAACAATTTCTCATATTGGAGCAGTCCTGGTGCAGTCATTCATTTTACAGAAACTGTTGTATTAAGTCCTACAGAATGCAAAATCAGCTTCAGCTAAAACACAATGATTTAAGGTTTTCTTTTCTTTCCTATTCTATTAAAACAGTCTTGGCATGTAGGAGTATAAAAATGAGACTAGGGTCACACAACACTTTGTGCTAATTATTTCTTATTGTGCTTTGTAAGGGATAAAAAAATGAAACAAACGCATAACCTGCTTCTGAAACCCTCCTGCCAATCCTAAGCAAACTCATGCTAATAATGAGATCATATTAGTTGACATGAAAATGCATGTCTGCGTTTACAGTTTGCAAGAAGGAGGAAAGCAGAAGTGCAGCAGTTCATTTTCACTCATTCATCTTAGCAAATACTTTGGAACACTTTGGTGAAAGAGAGATCTCACTTTCTTTCTGCTAAGTAACTTGTCCTGTCAAGAGAAGATAAGTAGTACACAGGGAGTACAAAATCATATTGATCAAAATTTTAGGCAACAATAAAATTGTCTGTTTACACAAGCTTTATGAGAGTGTAGGGAAAATTACCCAGGTGCCTCAGATAATTTCAAGGTAAGAAAGTACAGTTTTCATTGCATTCTGTTATAGTTATCAACATAATCTGCGCATCAGAAGGGCCAAGTTACAGTGGCTACATCCTTGACAAAAGTAGTGTGCAGGATTCCATAAAAATGGATTGAATCTGAAGAGTGGGTGGTGTTGCCTTAAGAGAGTGCAGAGAAAAAAACCTCCAGGCCAATTTATTGTATAAGATAAGATAAAGAGAGTAGGTCCCTTAATGAAGCCACAGGCCAGGGGAATACATGATGCGCCCATGCCTGCTGAGAGAGTGGTTCTATTATTTTATAATAAGGTCCATCCAATCCCAGGTCTGTCCACTCCTGGTTCTGTCCTGTTCTACCCCCTGATACGCCCCTTCAGGAATTGGGTTTGGGGTCTTTGGGACTGCTTCTTCCTCATCTTCATCTTCTTCAAAGCACGTACAGTCCTTGGAGTTTCTCCAGAGTTCTGGGTTTGAAGGCCACTGTGTCTGTGTGATATCTTCTGGTCCAGGCTTTTCTACAATTCCACCTTGAAAAGAAGAGTAAACATGCTAACGGAATTTAGAGGGATTGATATGGAATGGGATAATAGGGGTGGGCATGTGTAAACATTATGCTACAAGGTAAGGGATATAATACAGCTACATTAAAATCTACATTCACTGCACAACTATTTCTAAAATCTACAAAAATAAATCAAAAAAGCTCTATGGCATCAGTGGAATTTATTTTTCCAGTGAAATTCTCTCTAAAAGGCTTAACAAAGTATTAGTTAGGTAAAAAAAATTAGGAATGTATCATCTTTAGTATGCTTCTGGATGATCTTAGAGGATTGTTTTCACTAACATCCCACTGGGCTATTTGGTAATGTTTCTTTTAAGCCATATAGTAAATATAAATGTATGACTATTGTGAGAGTAATTTAACCTTTCTGAATGGTGCAAAATGCAGTAAGACAGCAATACATGAATTATAGCACTGCCACTCAATGTAAGCAATGCCCAGTAAAATAAACCATCTCCAGTAGATTATCTGGGCAATTACTGAAAACACGGAAAAGAATCAAGGGTATACTAGAACCTCACCAAATACTGCGCTATCTAGCAAGAGTAGCATTGAAAGTGGCTGAGGGTGTGCCCAGCCCAACATCTATCCCTCACAATGGGGCTTAGCAGCTGCCTCTGAAGAGGAGTAGAGCAAACATCAAATGTTCTCTGTGACCCAAAGATTTTTGAATGAGAGACAGCATCTTTATTACATTGCACCTGATGGACTGTCCTTCTACAAGCTTACCCAGCTCCTCGCTGAACCTGTGCACATTCAACATCTGTCACAAGAAGTTTCACAGATAAACTGTACACGGTGGGAAGAATATTCCAGATGTTTGTTTTGAACTTGTCTTTTGCTGATTTATTTTTATGACACCTCTCCCCCAACACGTTTACCAAATCTTTTGGTTGGGAAAGGGTAATGCATAGGCATCTTTTTTTCAAAAGCATGAGTTTATAGATATATTTTTAATCTAGACATCACAGTCTATTTGTTCAGTTGTTATAAAGAAATGATCCCATATCTTTGCTTATCCCATTTTCGACCTTCTCAAGTTTCACTATGGCATTTTTGAATTGAAAGGATGAGAAGTATAAACACTAGCCAAGACAAAAATACACCATGGATTTACACAGCAGCCTGCTGATCTACTCAACACCTGGTCTACTGACATCTGACAGGATGCAGCTGTCTCAGAGGGGAAAGGAGTTCTAGCACAGGAACTATTGGGTCACATTGATAGATCTTTTAAACTAGTTTGGAAGGAGGAAAGAGACAAAACCAGGCTCACCAGTGATGAATGATGGGAAAGTGTGCCAGAACTTGAAGAAACGAGCACTAATAGGATCCCTCATTCTTCTTCATGAAGTATTGGCTACAGTGTGCCAGACTTGAAATGTTTCTACACCAATACGGGTAGCATGAGGGACAAACAAGAGAAGCTTGAAGCTTTGACACTGTTCCAGAGATTTGACATAATTGGCATAAGTGAAACCTGTGACTGGAGCATCCTGTTGGATGGTTNATGATGGGAAAGTGTGCCAGAACTTGAAGAAACGAGCACTAATAGGATCCCTCATTCTTCTTCATGAAGTATTGGCTACAGTGTGCCAGACTTGAAATGTTTCTACACCAATACGGGTAGCATGAGGGACAAACAAGAGAAGCTTGAAGCTTTGACACGGTTCCAGAGATTTGACATAATTGGCATAAGTGAAACCTGTGACTGGAGCATCCTGTTGGATGGTTACGGGATCTTCAGTATGGATAGGAGGGATGGCACTGTATGTAATAGAAGGGTTAGAATGTATGGAACTCACAGCTGACAATGGCAGAGCTGAGAGCCTCTGGGTAAGAATCAAGGGGCAAACAAATGCTGATGTCACTGTAGGATTCTGCTATAGACCTCCTAGACAGGACAATGATGCCAATGAATTATTCTTTTAAGAACTGAGGGACACTTCCAAGTCANCGGGATCTTCAGTATGGATAGGAGGGATGGCACTGTATGTAATAGAAGGGTTAGAATGTATGGAACTCACAGCTGACAATGGCAGAGCTGAGAGCCTCTGGGTAAGAATCAAGGGGCAAACAAATGCTGATGTCACTGTAGGATTCTGCTATAGACCTCCTAGACAGGACAATGATGCCAATGAATTATTCTTTTAAGAACTGAGGGACACTTCCAAGTCAAGTACCATTGTCCTTGTGGGGGACTTCAACTTGCCAGAAATTAACTGGGAGCATCACACAACTGGTAGAACCTGGGTCAGAAGATTCCTAAAAAATCTGAATGACAACTTCATGGAACATTAAAGTTCCTAAGGGAGCCCATTCAGAAAGATGCTCTCCTTGATCTGCTGCTTGTCAACAGAGTGGATCATGTGAATGAAGTGGAGGTTGAGGGCTGTCTTGGTCACAGAGATCACAAAAGGATTGAGTTTAAAATCTCTGTTGACAGGAGGAAAAGTGCCAGCAAAACCTCAACTCTGAACATGAGGAGAGCAGACTTCAGGCTGCTCAGGGAATTAGTATTTAAGTCCCTTGGGAAAATGTTTGCAGGTGCTGGGGTCCATCAGTGATGGTTCCTTTTTAAATATCACTACCTAAGGGCACAGGAGCAGAAAACTCCCAAATGTCAGACATCAAGCAGGTGAGGCAGAAGGCTGGCTTGGCTGAGTAGGTATTTTCTCTTGGAAATAAGGCAAAAAAGGAAGGTGTATGCCCAGCGCAAGCAAGGTCAAGTGACATGGGAAAAATTCAGAGTTTCTGCTTGCTGCTGTAGGAAGAAAATTCTTGTGACCAAAGCTCAGCTGGAGTTGAAGCTGGCCAGAAATGTGGGGGATGATAAAAAAGAGTTCTTTCAAATACATTAATGGCAATAGACTGTGTAGAAATATCAATGGCCCAATACAAGGAGAAGATGGTCACCTCACAAACAGTGACAGAGACAAAGCAGAGGTGTTTAATGCTTTCTTTGCCTCTGCCTTCAACACAGATGATGTGCCCTGAGCTGGAGGCTCATGACTCCGAGAATGATCAACTCGAGTCGACCCTGAAATGGTGCTGGATCTGCTGCTCCAGCTGGATGCCCACAGATCTGCAGGGCCTGATGGGATTCATCCCAGAATCCTCAAAGAGCTGGCTGATGTTATTGCAAAAGGTCTCTCAATGATTTTTGAGCACTCTTGGAAATCCAGAAGGGCCCCAGCTGACTGGAAGCTGGCAAATGTTGCCTCGATTTTCAAGAAGGGCAAGAAGGAAGATCATGGACACAACAGGCCTGTTGGTCTCACTTCAGTGCCTGGTAAAGATATAGAGAAATTATTCTGGGAAGTATTGGAAAACACCTGAAAGACAACACAGTCATTGGTCACAGCCAGCACAACTTCATGAGAGGAGAGCCCTGCTTATCTAACCTAGTTTCCTTTTATGACAAGGTAACCCACTTAGTTAATCAAGGGAAGCCAGTGATATAATCTTTTTGGATTTTAGTAAAGCTTTCAATGCTGTTTCTCACAGTATCTTTCTGGACAAAATTTTTCCAGCACATAGCTGGATAAACACATCATATAGTGGGTGAGCATTTGGCTCATGGGTCGAGCACAGGGAGTTATAGTGAATGGGGTAACATCAGACTGGTGACCTGTCACTAGTGGGGTTCCACAGGGTTCCATCTTAGGCGCTGTGCTCTTCAGCATCTTCATAAATGACTTGGATGCTGGACTGGAAGGGATACTAAGCAAGTTTGCAGATGACACAAAACTGGGAGGAGCTGTTGACCCCCTCAAAGGCAGGAAGGCCCTGAAGAGAGAAATTTAGAGGACTGGGCAATCACCAACCATATGAAGTTCAACATGGGGAAGTGCCAGATTCTGCAGCTGGGATGGGGCAACCCAGGATGTTGGTACAGACTGGGGAATGAGATGCTGGAAAGCAGTGCCATGGAAAGGGACCTTCGGGTTGATGGGAGTTGAATATGAGTCAGCAGTGCCCTGGCGGCCAGGAGGGCCAACTGTGTCCTGGGGGCATCACCAACTGGTCAAGGGAGGGGATTGTCCGACTCTGCTCTGCACTGGGAGGCCTCACCTTGAATATTGTTTACTGTTTTGGGTGCCACAATATAAGAAAGATATTAAGCTATTAGAGTGTCCAAAGGAGGGCAACGAAGATGGTGAAGGGCCTTGAGGGGAAGCTGTATGAGGAGCAGCTGAGGTCATTTGGTCTGTTCAGCCTGGAGAAGAGAGACTGAGGGAAGACCTCATTGCAGTTACAGCTTCCTTGTGAGGGTAAGAGGAGGGGCAGGCATTGATCTCTTCTCTGCAGTGACCAGCGACAGGACTCAGGAGAATATCCTAAAGTTGTGTCAGGGGAGATTTAGGTCAGATACTGGAAGAAAGTTCTTCCCCCAGAGGGTGGTTGGGCACTGAAACAAGCTCCCCAGAGACATGGTCATATCACCAAGTCTGATAGAATTCAAGAAGCGTTTAGACAAGAAGAGTCTTGAATACGTGGTGTGACTCTTGAGGTCCTGTGGAGGGCCAGGATTTGGACTTGATGATCCTTGTGAGTCCTTTCCAACTCAGCATATTCTGTGCTTTTGTAATTTCTTCTGATTGTCTGTTTTATTCTTAATAATTATTAATATCAGTTCTTGGACTGTTATTGACAAATTAGCTGAGGATCATATTTTTATAGAAGAATATCTTACAATAATGAGCAGCATTTCCTGAGTTATAATTATTAACTCACATTGTTTAGTATGTAAAGTTAAGGTCAATTTTGTTCCTGTACATGACTTTACATCAGTTCACAGTGAATGTCATAGACCAATTTTTCCCAGTCACTTGCTCTTGCGAGGATTTTATGTAATTCTTTACTACTAACTGTGGTCTTCTGAATAACCCATAGACTTCCACATTTAACCTTTTACTTAAAAATCTAGACCATTTAAAAATCTGTTGACTATTGCAGAGCTAGCCTGATTCCCTCTAGAATGTCATGGAAGGGTCACACCGCTTATTCTGTGTAGTTTAATATTTTTAAGAGCTGTTGGACTGGATATATTTAATCTCTAAGGTAACCACAGATCAAATCAAAATGAGTTTAAAAACTGGAAATGTTTTTCTGTATGGCACAGTGAACCCTGCCAGCAGATGTTATTGAGGCATGATTGGAAAAATATTTCTCATTTCTGTTAGAATTTTTGAATTAAAATGTGGGATTTAGAAACAGCCAACTGTCTTGATAAAGATATAATGATTTATTCTTTGAGGAATAAGCCAACTCCAGATCATATCTGTAAAGGGAAACTTGCCTAATTTAATCGATTGTTACGCAGCCACTCATAAGAGCTTATTTTAGGCCATACTAAAGCTTTTTTTACCATGTCTTCATAAACACCAAGTTTAGTCATAGAAAGCAATTCTGGTTTTCTTAATAAAAATGGAAATAAAGTGCCTTTTTTCTAAGAAACAAAGATTAAAATATATGGTTAGAAATGAAAAATGCTTGACCACCCAAAAAGCAAAAGTATTGGCAAAAATTGTCTTCAGACAATTCTGCAAGACAATTCAGACAAGTCTGCACTGCAGACTTCCTCCAGTGACTCAGAGTGATTTTATATTTAGTATATGTGAACTGGTTCAGAAATAAAAGGCTTGTATTTCCTGCTGTGTTGCTAGTTTTCTTTGTATATTTTTATAGTCGAGGGATCTGTTTACATATTTGTTTCCTGAATATACCCAACTGTCTCAAATACTTTTTCTATATGGATGCTTTGGACTTTATAAAAGAAATAAATACTGTTGATCTCATAGCAGAATATGCAGACATATGCAAACACCATTTATTGTTTTAAAGATACTAACAAAAAAATGCGGTAACATCAGCGTAACAGCTATCAGGTGGTAACTCCCTACATTAACCACCATTAAAGAATTCATAGCTTCTGAACAGCAGAAAACCAGTGGCACCTGAAATAAACAGAAAATAAATATGCTAAGCAGAAGCCTCTGTGTTTGTTGCAATGGGAGGCTAAGAAAATGATTGGGAACCAAGTAAAAAAAACATAATGAAATAGCTGAAGCATAAAATTAATATTTCTGATGTGAATTTCTGATAGCAAATCCTAGCAACTCAGAATAAGTGCTAACCAGCTCAGATGAAGTCAGCATATGAAGATCTGAGTGATTTATTACCGACAACTGAAAATGAGCAAGTGTTGGCGATTGATTGAGAAGAGAATTAAAATCTTCCCCCATAGATACTCTAAAGGGAGAGGATGACAGAAGAAACCTTTTTCACACATTTCTCATAAGGGAGAATATTACAGGATTAGCAATATCCTAGTGGCACTCAAAATAATATAAAACAAAAAGGGTTCTGCACTACATTTAAAGTTGACTACATGCTGTTATTTTCTCTTTACAGGTTGTTGTTGCAACTTTGATAGGCAGCAGTGATTTATTAGGAGTAGTTTCAATTAGTGCTTTGCCTAATGAATCGGTAATGGGGAAAAAAGCCCTCACAAGATGTGGTCTTGGCCATCATTACTATTATCCTGGCTGGAGTAAAAGACTTGCTGCTATTTTTAAGAAAATCAACACTTACTGTTTTGTCCATGGTGTATGAGCTGCCTAACTGTACAAGATAATAGGAGGAAGGTTGCTGCAGAGTGCTACAACAAGAGGCATAATCAGTGGGGAGTTGCAGATTTTTCTTTCTTTCCTGCTTCCTCCCATGTCTCCATTTTTCCTCTCAAATTTATTGTCCACCCCTTTTCCCTTCATAGACATCTCTTATTTTAAACCTTAGTCCTTGTTCGTTGACACTCTGTTTGCCAAACAAAACCCTAACTCATTCGTGTTTGCCTCCCAAGCCAATTCTGATTTAAGAAAAAAGCTTGAATAACATTCAATGCATAATATGTGGCTAGATAATGAATTGATGTAAAGCAACATGCCAAAAAAGTATTCATAGCATTTTTTGACTAAAGATGGCTGCATTTTTTTAAGAAAAAAATACAGAATCATGAAAGTGAAAATTGTGTGATGAAGTAGGTGAGTAAAGAGGCTACCTTCCACTTGAATGTAAAACTTTTCATTCTACAGTCTTTGCAAATTCTTTCCTGTTCCCATGTGTACTAAAATACTTCTTGTAAACTTATTTCCACTGTCAGACTGGAAAAATAAGTAGGTGGTCAGATTTTCTCCACTGGAGGTTAGATTTGGAAATTTGTTTCAAGATAAGTACTCCAAATTAATATAAGTATTCTATATTTCCAGAAAATGGACATATTTTTTGCATTTTAATTGCTGTAAACAAATTTAGATAGCAGTAAAATCCAGAGATTATCTGTTATATAGTCTGCATATAAACAGACAGGAGAATTTTAAGTATTTAAATTTGTAAACATTTATATTTTAGATTTAGCGTTTGTTAAAAGAACTTTTTAAACCTTTACAGTAAATTTCCCCTAAGATGATTAAATTTTGCATTAATCTTCTGTGGCCCATATTATGCATGATTTTTTTTTCTTGTCTTTGTAAAAAATTTTTTAAACTTGGCATCTCTACACAGGAAAAAAAAATTAAGAATTAACCAACCAACTGTTTTTTCTATTCATGGGATGGATATATGCAGATAATGCATTTACTCGTTGCACACACAGATTGGAAGAATTTGCAAGGCAAGCACTCAGGAGAGGAAGAACACCAAAATAAAATTATACAACAAAGCTTAGATTTGTTCCTTTTTGTTTTATAGATAAAACAGAGCCCTGTGCACCACTTATATGATAAATAGCTGCATTTATTCTTTTGGTGTAGTGTTGCCTGCAGAAGTCTCCTTGGATTTCAAATGTATGGTTTATATTTCCTGTTTTAATGTTTAATAAAACTACCATATAAACTGGACCTCATATAAAGCTCAGGTAGGTTCATGTGAAACAGCTCATCCCAACCTGATGTATTAAGCATATGTTCTTCAGAGAAAGTCCTTAATTTGTGAAAATATTTTTTATTTATGAAATATTGAAATGATATTTTGTTTCTAAAAAGGAATCTGTGCCCTTCTTGAATGGTGAAACACTTGCTTAATTGCTTTCCTGAACTGGGGCTTAGTTTGAATATTTAAGGTTATTATCTTGGTTCTATTACTTTGACCCTCAGCACTTGGAGAAAGGGAATGAGTTTGTCCCTGAAAAGGTGCTGAACTGCTGATACATATATCTAATTGTCCCATTTGCACAAGCAAATCTGAATTTGGAGGGTTACAAAATGATGTGTCCCTGAAGGGCAAGCATTTAATAAAATAAACACATCTGTACAGTGAAGTGGGAAGAACATCCATATTTATTGGTAGAAAAGGCTTAATAAAATCTTGAGAAATCTGTGGGATTAGCAGCAGTGAGGTGGTGTGTAAGCAAAGTTTCAGGGTCTCTGAGAAAGTTTTACTTCTCAGAAAAAAGTACAGCTGAGGATAACAAGTTGTCTGATGAAGATGATATTCTTATTACGTTAACAGCTTTTGTGCTAAAACAAAATCTGCATTAGAGTCCTGGATTTTGTAAACAAGCTGTCAACAACACTTTTTATGTATTCACATTATGTTTTGGCTTATTATTCTTAGTAAAACTGACTCCAACTTGCACTACATTTGATAGTGGGATGCTAAACACATTGCAGGGATAGAACATGAAGGGATTCATACAGTTTTCTCCTCTATAATGCTAAGAAAAGTATCTTGTATACCATAAATACATGTCTAGCTCTTCAATATGCTTAAAAGAAAAATGTCTCATAATGGCAGGAGGTAAGCAACACTGAAGACACTGCATCTCATATTGCAATTCAGAGGATGATAGAGGAAAGGGATGGCAAGAGATTTTATGCAGCAGATGAGAAATGTATGCTCAGTTTGCAATCTGCATGCCATTAAAATAGGGCAGTTAGAGTCAGACCTGCTCTCTTTTCTACATTTCTGTTTAGTCAGTGCCTAGCAGCTGGTGTGAGCTTTTCACTTCTGTTGCCTTTATCATCATTATATATCAGGGAGATGAATTCGTCAGAGCTGCTTCAAACAGCACAGCAGTGACATTTGCTTTGATAACTGAAGAATGGCGAAGCTCAAGGAAGGAAACGAAAGGAGAGAGGATTTCTTCAGCCTTGCTCATGAGCCAAAGTAATCCCTCAGGATGGAGCTATTGATTTTGACATGAGATATCTGCACCTGTACTTTGGTGGCTCCTCATCACAAAAGCCCTTATTGAGGATTCTGCAATGAATTCTCCTAGGGTGAAATGGAGCAAGAAGTAGGACTGTTATAGGGACTTTGTTAGGCTGTTTAAGAACCAGTTTGGACTGGTAGCATGAAAATAATACCCCCTTGAAACCATCCTGAGGGTCGCAGATCCCAATGGCTTCTTATAGCAGCTTCATTTCCCACTGAGTTCTTCTGTTTTCCTGGAACTTTATAGTTATTGATTGCCTCCAATGACATACTCAAAACATCTGCTCAGGCCAGCCAAGGGGGCCATTGCAGGATCAAAAGCGAAATACAAAGAACATAAAAAAAGCTCCCCAGAGAAGACAGATGTGAGAAGCACCAATAAACTTCTGGCTGCACAACTGCCTCTCCTTTCTAGAAAGAAATTATTTTTTTCATCATTTAGTCTGATGGAAGGACCTGCTCTCTGTTGCTGGTGTACTTACAGATGCTGATGGGGGTGGAATGAGACTTCATGGGTGTAAGCAACTGGCAGAAGTAGTATCCCTCAGGCTGCAACAGATATGGAAGGGAAAAGGTAACTGAGCCATGACCAAAAAACCTGCAGGATACCCTAGCAAACATTACAGTTGTTTATGTCATTACAAATTGTCATGGATTTACCAGCCCCCCTGAAGTGCAATAGTCAGGCCCAGGAAGATTTCCAGAGAAAAGCCAATCAGAAGTTTTAGTAACGCCTCTGCTAATGACATATTTAAGAAAATAGAAGAGAAGGTGAATTGCACAGAAGAAATTAGGAGGCCCTGGAGTAGGAGGGAGGCAGCTGGCCCCCAAGTGAGGGGCCAAACCCTCTTCCCCCCAGCCTTGGGCCGGGGGCAGGCATGGCATTGAAGTCTCTCCAGCCAGGACGAGTAACACTGGAGAAACAAACTCTACACAGAAGCTGCCCACTTGCAACTTGGCTGCAGAAAGAATT
>VYXB01002722.1:336339-401303 GCA_013397135.1 Pachyramphus minor
ACACACTGAACCTGTCGTCCTAAAGATAACAGAAAAGAAACTTTACAAGTGCTGCAGAAATTGTTACAAAAAGAAGAAACCTTTCTCCTGGACTGATAAAGCGGGGGAGAAATGCTTTTGTAAATACCTATGATAGTTTGGACCTGGTGCACAGCTGAATGCTCAAGCCCACAGCGAGGACCTTCCCCCCTCCCTTGCCTTCCCAAGGTGAGGGAATAAAGACTGCAAAACCCGAGACTAACTGAACTATATAAATAGTAACCTAGCATTCTTTTCATAAGATAAGCAAACTTAATTAGGACTGTGGTAGTATATATTATTCCTTAGTTTTTGTCTTGTTAGTAATAAATCTTAGTATTAATTCCCTTACATCAACCCTCTCTTTTGTCTGTATAAAACCTCTCTCAGCTTATAGTGAGGAGGGGGGAGTTCAGTAAAAAATTGATCCCTGGTAAACCCACGACACAAATGCTGTTAGGTAGTGTTTAGTACTGATTTTGTGCAAGCACAGATGGTTGTGCAAAGAGGAATTTTCTTGTCACCCATAAAATCTTGTGCAGAATTGACTCTGTTTCTGTGCACATGTCTAGGGATGGGCCAGTGTAAATAATAAATAAAACCAAGGAAATGTGAAGGAAAAAGAGAATCCCATGGTGTAAGGATGTCTCCTAAAGAAACGATTCTATAAACTAGTAGCTTTGGAAATGTTGTAGATTTGTGCTAGTCCTAAATGAAACTATACTTAGGAACCTAAGACATGAACTGGAATTGAAATTTAGTTCCTTTTTCTAGAAAACCAGAAACTCTTTTGATGGGAAATGCAAGCCAGTATACTAACATAAGGGGGCTGATGGCACAAACATCTATAGACAACGGACAAGAGGGGTCAGAGAAAGCTGACCCATGAAGATCTACTTAGAGGTTACCCTTGTCACCCTTGGTGGTAGCACTTTTTTGACTCAAAATGCAGAGAGATAAGCCTGTATTTTCTGCTCAGAGAAGCCCTGGCTAGAAAATCTATTATGCCTGTTATAAAGCACCTGTGTTTTCAAGAAAAAGTGAAGGAGGCATACCCTACCTCTATCCACATATCTGAAATAGCGGCTGGTTAGTAAGCTGAAGGAGGCACAAATCTGATTTTATCTAATAATTAATAGCTTACTTGCTATTGCGTTGACACACACTTGGCTCTGTTATTAACGAGCTTAACTCCACTGATTTTGCTTTGTTATGGAAATTTCTGTAATATAAGAATGTCTCCGGCTCTGCTGGACTGGGTTTATTAATACATAATATAGTGAAGTGTAGCTCTGTAACCTCTAAGACTGACCTACAGAGGACCTTCCTCCAGATCCCTAGATCAAGACTGGTTTCTGTGATAATGCAGTGGGTCACATTAGAAATAAAACTGATGCTCATGCTCTGTATTCACTTGGCGTGAAAAAGGATACAATAATTACAACAGTTCTAACTCTGGTTTTTGCTGCTTTGTTTAATGCGATAAATTGATAAAAAAATCCCTTGTAGACATGAACACAGTAGAAGAAAACCAATTAATTAGAACTTGGATTACCTGAGTGTCAGTGTTTAGTGTGGAAGTGGTCCCTGCTGCTATACAGAAAGCCTTAGCCCTCAAGAGTCTGTGACTAAAGGACACCAGACTGAATCACTTAAGTAGTCATGCTGTCAGTAGACATTAATGAAATTTGCTTTTGCATACTAATAATAGAGACTCTGGTCTGTATCCTGCAAATCTTTATTAACTTCTATCTGAAAAACCAAACCAGCTGCAAAAATATTATTAGTAGGAAGGGATGAGCATAATGGTAACTGCTGTTAATCTGTGCATGAATTATCTGGCTTATCAGATCTACCATGATGCCCTTGGCACCCAAGCACTGGTTCAGTCAGCTGAAATCCATGGTGGCTCAAATGCAGTGTAATTGCTATGAAACTCAAGAGAAAAGAAGATTAGTTTGTGCAGCAGTCTTGTTGTCTTTGGTGTGATTCATAATTGCATTTGAAAGGCATTCAAAATACATAAGTATCATGTTACATCCCCAGAGTCCAGTACTGACTGCGGTGGATCCCTGCATGGTGTGCGGGGATGTGTATCTGTCATCTACCTTTGGACCTCAGCTTACGTGCAGTGAGGAGGACTGAAGTCAGAAGCCCAAAACTTCTAAAAAGTCTTCCACCAGAATCTAAACCATGTGTTTGAGGAGTAAATGAAATTGCCTATACTGATAACAATATTCTCTGCAAAGGAGAGAATATACTTTTACCAGAAAATGCACAGTTGAAGTCTGTATCTGAGATATCTTGGCAAGAGAGGGAACCATGCAAATTCTGGGAACTTTTTTTGAAAGCTGAACATTTGTTTTTGATTGTAGAAATGAAACTTTTCTTCAGTAAAATTCGAGGCTCCATTAAAAAGCTGCTCTGTTTTTACTGCTGAGTAGAATCTCTTTCTTTTCTAGCTTGACCATTGCTTTGCTTTTACTGCTGTTAGCTGTATTCCTGCCCTGCAGGTTTTCCATTTCTTTTACAAATATTCTATACGCATACAAACAGATTAAGTTCTACACTGCTGAGTCTATGCTTGGGAGGTTTTGTCAGGACAAATATATAGCATGATTAAAGCACTACGATTCTTCTGTCATTATTCTTTCCCTGAGGCTGTTTTGCCTCAGATCCATGATCATTTGATCTCACTAGAATCTTCCTACATTTACTCCTTTTTAATTATTTTTCTTTTTACTCTTCCTTCTAAGATGTGTACATTTCCCATTGCTGCCTTCCATTTTTATCCTCTTATGTCCTAGACTTCTATTTTTGCTTAACTTCACCTAGTTGCTTCTCATTTTTTCCATCTGTCTTTTTTCTGTCTTTCTGGCATTTATTCCTCTTCTTCTCCCATCTATCTACAGGTTTCTTGAGGGTGGAAATTCATCCATTTTGTTATTTGCTTATTTTTTGAGGGTTTTATTTGGTTTTGGTTGGGGGGGGGGTTGGGGGGTTTTTTGTTTGTTCATTTGGGATTTTTGTTTGTTTGGTTTGGGGGTTTTTTTGTGCTTTTTTTTAAGTTTCATATATTTACTCAAGGTAAATTTTGAAAAAACATATGCATATTTGATGCCTGTCACCTTTTGGGGAGGGAAGAGAAAAGATACTGCTACTTTAAAAGTCATCTATTACTCTGACATTTTTTTTTTCTATTTCTCTCCTAAGTTCAAGAAAAGAACAAGATTTTGGCCACTTGTCTGGTACAGTCTTTTTAACTCTTCATTTTATCATAGAATCACAGAATGGTTTGGGTTGGAAGAGACCTTAAAGACCATCTAGTTTAAACCAAGAAATGCCAGATAGGAAAACAAGGATCTCACAAACCAGGGTGCCACATTTTGGCTGTTGGATGGCAGCAGGTATAATACTGTTAATCACATTCCTGTTGCTGTCTATAGAAGAGGATTTGTCATGCCATTAATTTCATATGCCTGTCATCTTCCTCAAAAGAGAGGTTTAAAACACAGAAAATCTATATGTGGCAGCACATATACGATGTAAACAATAAATGCAGCAGTACCTTATAAGATACAAATTATCCCAGTGGTATTTATAATAAGAAAGCCTTTGTGTCTCATAATAGTACAAAATGAAAGAAGTGCCATCAGTAAACAATCTCAAGGATAGGAGTTGTGTTCAAAATGAACTTAAATGTCCATAAATAATAAATGCACTAATTAGAATATCATTAATATCAGTTTGTTTATTATGAAACTGCTCTAAGCCAGTGTGATATACAACATCATAGAAGTATTTTGTGACAGTGTTTAAGCATTTTACAAAGGTATGCAAATCACTTGAGCACTAAAGTGACAAAGAAAGGCTTGTGCAGTTAGAGACGGGAGGCATGGGAATACGTGTATGCAGAAATCCAAGTTTTAAGCAAAATAGCATTAGCAGGAGTGAGTTGGTAACGAATAAACTTGGTAGTTTTTGTTGTTTGGGCTTTTTTTAGAAGTTTAACTCTAGACTGTGTATAGATGCATACTTAGTTGCAATGTGATGTAGCGTGTTGTGGAGTGGATCTAAAGGGCTTCTCTGCTTCAAAGCTGAGACGAAAACAAGGACCCTGGTATACAGCATCAAAGTAGCACTGGCCCTGCCAGCTGAAAGTCTGACACTTGATCTGCCTTGGCAGAGTTGCTTTCCTCAGAGAAAAACCTGTAACCTCCAGCATCTTCTTGCTCTTCTAAGTTTGGTTATTCTCAGAAGCTGAATGCCTACAGCAACATCTTCCTGAGATAACGAGAGGAGAAAATATTCATTATTTGCCTTCCCTGCTCATGAAGTTTCAGCAACAGAGATTTTTTTTCTCTTTGTTCCATTTGCTGTAACTCCTGAATGTCACGTGAATGGGTACTAAAGGCCCTGACCCCCAGCCCCATGAGTATCTTCTTTCCATAGATATTAGGATGAGCAATTTTGATTATAGCAATAAATCCCAGAATTTATTGCTGCCTGAGATTTAGCTGATAGCACGGCTTATATATTTGCTGCACAGGAACAGCAAATATTAGGAGGGGACAGGAAAACATGGCCCCTGGAGATGTCGGCAGCTGTGGGGAAGTGGTGGTCACTGCACTCTGCGGTTCAGACTGCAGGAAAGGCAGCCTGGAAGCAAGGTGGGAGGAAGTCCCGCGACGGTCAAGAGGCTCATCAAAAACAGCCAGCTGGGATTTGTGCAAGGATTAAGGGGTTAGGCAAAAAGCCTTCATCTCAGGTGGAGGAGAAGGAAAGGAGAGGGAAGAAAAAAAGATGAGCGTGGGAGCTTGTTCTGAGTGACTAGCGTATCTGTCAGGAAGGGACAGGATGCCTCTTCAGCCTGTAGGAAAGGTTTGGCCCCATTAGGTAAAGGTTAACCACATTCCCAAAGGCTTCTGATGTGGCAAGGGTTTTATAAGCCAGCAAAAATCAGAACGTGAAGCACAGATAACCTCACTGTGGTGGTTCTTGCATTCCCTTTGGAAACGTTTATGTGTAGCTTTTGGCATCGGCGTATAAACCTTTTATAAGTTTCCACTAATTCAGTCCAAAGAGGCATTCATGGATTCACCTTATTAAATTAAAAGTGTAGGATGCATTTCAGCAATATGGTATTTGTGTACAAAAATTCAGCAGCTATGATGAAAATTAATCCCAGGATTAGATTAATCTACATATTCATCTTCAGTTGTGTTCAAAATGAAAAGCAAGAACACTTGAGAAGTAAAGTTAGATTAACTAGCAATGCATGAATATTCTGGGTTTGATTAACTGTTTTTAACACTATCATTTTTCTACTGAAAAGAATCACCATAGCACTGTTCCTCTCATCTTGTACTTTATAGCAAGGGTTGGTTTTCATGCATATCACTTGCTGCAGCCTGAGTTTTAAATTTGTATCTTATTCTCTCTTGACAGTATTTGTCTTTCTTTCTTGCCTCATTGGTTCCAGATAATTATTTATAACAATTTTACTTTTAGATTTTTGTAACCTTGACAGCTTTGCCTACAGGGATATTTTCCTAGTTTCATAACCACCTGTCTGTTCTGCTGAGATCAAGTTCTTTAATAATTCTCCTGTATTGACAGTAAGAGGTAACTTGTGGTACTAGCCTACACTTTGGGGTGCTGCCAGTCTTGAGTCCCTTACATTTCAAAAGTGGAGGCATTTTTACTGACATGTCCCTGATGCTCTGTGGTGGAGCACAAAGTTTTTTTGACACTGAAATTTTAGCTCCACAGTTTTGGTTTAAATTTCATGTCAAGGAAGAAAGACAGACTTTGTTTTTTTACTGAAATGTTCCTATTATTATTTAAATGCTGCCATCGCTACTAGAAGAGCTATAGCTCTGATCACTTCTAATGCTGTAGTGACAAACCTAGATGGCACTCAGGTCCCTGTTATTCTCAGCAGACACTGTAAGGAAGTTTAAACTAGAGAAGAGATGTCCATCTCTGCCTAATGGGCAGTTCTAAAACATTCTAAGAAAGTCAAAACAAGCTCTCTGGGAATTTTCTAGCCAAGCTGGGAAGTACCTAAGGAGTTGCAGGACCTACAAAGCTACCAAGAATCCAGCACATGAGAACAGAGATAACATTTTCAACAAGTTAGTCC
Source organism: Pachyramphus minor (assembly GCA_013397135.1). Taxonomy (NCBI): domain Eukaryota; kingdom Metazoa; phylum Chordata; class Aves; order Passeriformes; family Tyrannidae; genus Pachyramphus; species Pachyramphus minor. The sequence goes on from VYXB01002722.1 coordinate 342,503, forward strand.
TATCTCTGCTGTAGATATTTTAAAAATCCATTGGAAAAAACTTTTTAAAAATCATAGCTTTGTTTTGCTTTCTTACCTAAGAAAATGACAAAATAGTGTGGGGTTTTTTTTCTGACTCCTTCATGTACTTCCACAAAAAATTCACTGAAACAGTAACTTTAAGCCCACTGTTTTGTAGCATAGTTTTGTGGAAACGGCATAAAACATAAAGAACAAAGTGATGAGTACAATTAGATGTTTTCTATGAGATAAATGATTCAGAGTAAATGTGACAATTTAATTCTCTGATATTCCAAAGTGCCCTTTCCTCTTTTTCCCTTGTTCTTTACTTTTGTTTTTATTTTTATTCTGAGAATAGTTAATGCTTTTTTTTTTCCTTTTTTTTTTTTTTTTTGAGTTCAGCAAACTGTGATTGCAGGTACTGGCAGAGAAAGGAGGCACAGCTGATGCTGGAGCCAGAATCAGTCACCAACAAAAAATACAATTTCCACGTGTCCCTGTTCCTGTTCAAGGGCAAAGGAGTAATCCGTGTGGGAGACTGCTGCTTGCTCTTTCATCCACTGCTGTGCTGAGGTAGTCAGTGGGCGGAATACTTTAGACATACTGCTTTTATAAAGGTGGTAAATACTTGGCTCCATTAAAAATAATGGAAGTTTTGCCACCAGATTCTGAAATGCACAGATCTGTTTACTCTTCATTTCTGTGGGTTTGTTTTGTTTTCCTCAAAGACTTCTCTTGCAATTAGATAGTTCTACAGAATCTCACAGGACTGCTGGTCTGAGGGTCTCGCACTCCTCCTCTCTCTATGTAGTTGATTCCCTCAGACAGTTGCTACCTCCCTTGGAGATGAGAAACTTCCCTAATACACTGCCTTACCTTACTCTTAGCAGCACCTGTGTGCCACAGAGAATGCTTCATATCCTCTGAGAGCTTAGATGAGAGAAGAGACATTTCAAGATGGGAATATACGAGTGGCTGGGCACAGCTAGTATTTTGACACTGCTGAAAAGTGAAAATCTTCTGTAGACATCTTGTCCAAAAAGTGTGTACACATACATATATTTATGTATGTATATATATAAAAAGTATGTACATATATATATATGTGTGTGTGTTTGTACCTGCATTCAAAACAGTTTTTATAACATTTTCCAAGTGGGAGCCCTCCCTGCCCCCACGTCATGCACTGGTTGCTGATAGCATGGAACCTGGCTGCAGTTTGCATGACTTACAGACAGCTGCCTCTATGTCTCTGCTGTGATGACAATAAATTTGGAAGAGTATGGAGAACTGGAATACAGAGTAAATTAGTATTGCTATTATTTGTGTGCCCACATTCTTGCATTATTTTTTTTTAAAAAAGGCCTGAAGCATATGTTTTACAGACCCATTTACTCCCATTAGCACACAGACACACTCTGTTTCAAATTGACTTCTAAAACAGATGTCTTCTCAAATCCATTTTAAAAATAGTATGTACCTACCCCAGGGAGATCTGGAATCCTTCAAAGCCTACAGCAATTTACATTCAGAAAAAAATGTTTAAGTCAAGCTTTATCAGCTCATACTGTGCACAGTTTGGTGTGTTCTGAGTGGATTGAGAAAAAATAAGAGCTTGTAAGTTGTAGCAGTGTGAACATAGGGCTGATACAATGTTCAGGATGAAAGAACAGCTTCTTTCTCTTATATAAAAGGAACAAAATCAGTGTTTTGAACCTTGCATCCTCTGCTTGATTAGAGGTGTTAATTATTTCAGCATAATCACTGTCTATGTTCACAAAGTGTGGTCCCCTTGGGACTGCTGTGCTGCCTCTTATCAGCTGCCTTCGAATGGCACCACCCAGCTCAGCTGTAGCTGTGCTTTGCAAAGCATGTCAGATGGGGTCAATAGATCTTTTCAGCTCCTACTTTACAGCCATGTATCTGCCTGAGAGCTCTTTAGTTATTCATATGCTTTGGGTAACTGGGCATCACAAGAGGAAAAGTCGTTTTCCCTCTACGTGTTTTAGTCGTACACTGTTCCAGCCTTATCTTCAGTTAAGTTTTAGAGAACTATTTTGGGAAAAGAGTAGTGAAGTTTATGGGGTCATCTGCAAACCCACTTATAAAGCTTTTCACTGCCTTTCTGAAGTAATCCCAGATATGCCTCAAAGGATTGAGGAAGGGTTTTGAGCATCTGGGTGCTTGAGTTTCTCATGGGTGCAGCTACTTCTTGGCAACTGGAACACGTGTATTTCCTAAGAGGAGGTTCTTCGGCCTTCTGAGTCAACAAGGTGGTTAATAAGTCCAGCAGAGGGGAAAAAAGGAACAGAGGTAAAAGGGAATCCAGGTTTTTGAATCTCTATATCTTCAAGTGCTGATAGGTTTCTGATGACCTCTATCCATCCTTCAAGTCTACAATATTTCATTCTCAATTTTTATTGCACTAAGCCATTGTTGACATTACCATTTTTCAACACTGTCTTTGTTTTCTGTATTTCCTCATGCCAAGTAATAGCTTTTAGACCTTTTCCTCATCTGTTTTTCTTTTCTGTAGAACAAGTTGCCCTGAGAGAATTCTTTATGTTAGCAGGAAAGTTATATCCTAAAGTGGATATTGTAGATTTAGTTCATATTTTAAAATTACTTATATTTTTTTCATCTCGAAGAACAATCTCTTCTTCCTTTGCAACATCTTCCTTGGACAAAGTTTTCATATGTTGGAGGCATTCTCCTTTATTTCTTCCTGTATCCCTTACAGGAGAAAAAGAAAGTCTAATGTATTTCTTCCTATTCTGTTGCCCTGAATTCTTGTACTGCCAGGTCATAATTTTAAAAGAAAAAAATTATTGGGAAGAAAAAAATCTTAAATAGTAAACTGTAAATCAAGGGACAAGCCATCATTTGACTGCAATGCAATGTATGAGTGTCTCCATCAAGCTGAAACATAATTCATGATTGGCCGCACACTGGCAGAAACATTCTCTGGTGCAGTCTTGCTGCAGGTCCTATAATTCATACCCCTTAACAGCTTCAGGAGCAAACTGGAGCTTTTTAAATAATAGTCTGCAAGAATGATAATTACAGACCTGTCATACAGTGGGGAATGCTGCAGAGGCATTCAGTGCACAAGGCAGACCTGTGATTTTCTGGAAAAAGTCATGATTGCCTCTAAGGATGGTTGAATTAGAAATAACTGTTCCATGACATGTCAAGAGAGCAGCAGGAGATCAAGCACGATCTGTAGCTGAAATACTTTAAAGGTGGACTGGAAAGCACAAAACTGGCTTTTTGCCTTTTCCCTTCCATGATGCATGAGCTCTTTCAAAGGACAGTGGATTTCTTCTTTTCCCCTTTTTCACTTTTATTTTATTATATTTTTAACATTCTACACTTTAGATCAGTGCCATGGTTTAAGCCCAGCTGGAAATTAAGCACCATACAGCCGCCTGCTCAACCCCACTCTCTTTCTCCTCCCACCCCAGTAGAACAGGGAAGAGAATCAAAGTAAAATTTGTAGGTTGAGGTAAGAACAGTTTAATAATTGAAAATAAAGTAAAGCACAGTAATAATGGTAAATTATAATAATAATGATGATAATAAAAAGGAAAAAAAACCACAGTGATGTACAATACAATTGCTCACCACCTGCTGGCTGAAAATAGATCCCCTTTTCCTGAACCCAGATTGGCCCCCCCTTCCAGGTAACTCCGCCCACACTTTATATACTGGGCATGATGTTCTGCGGTATGGAATATCCCTTTGCTCAGTTCAGGTCACCTGTCCCAGTTATGCTGCCTCCCAGTTTGTTTTGCGAACCTTCTCACTGGCGAAGCATGAGACAAGAAAAAAGTCCTTGACTTAGGAGAAACACTATGTAGCAAAAACGCAAAACATCAATGTTTTATCAACACCATTCTCATTCTGAATCCAGAACACATAACTGTAACAGCTACTGAGAAATTAACTCTACCCTACCTAAAACCAGGAAAATCAGGTTACTGAAACAGCAATGCTATCCAAAGACAGAGTTAGCAGTAAAGTTCCTTTACTCCACTTACTACATTAACTGGAAAAACCTCTTATTTACATGGGGGTCATCAATATTTGGGCTTTTCAGAGGCCTTATCAATAAAGCTTAGAGGGGACTGAAACAATTTAGTACAGCAAGAAACAAGAGGCACTGAAAAAGTTGTGTGAGCATAATCACAGTTTCCTTTAGCATGGAAATGAGCAGTGTTTTGTAGGTTATATAGTATGATCATTTCTGTTACAAAGAAGCTGTAAGGGAAGGTCTCTCTGTAGCAGAAGAAACATAACATTTTTTACTAATTTAGGGAGACAGGAGGACAGATGTTAAGCTTCCTGATTCTGGAGAAGGAAATGACATCATATGGGGCATCCAAAGGAAGAGATGCCCATCCATTTGATGCTGACAGGGCTGAAGACTGATCTGCTGGCAACCTGTTTACATCCTTTCGTGCCTGAAAAATCACCCCACAAGAGGGCCATTTATTGCTGTTTTGGATTTTCTTTGTCTACCTCTCCCTGCTCTGTCCGCACCCCCCAGCCTTCTAAAGTACAGCTAACTCTTTTTTGCTTCGCTCATAAATTTTGCTACTTGTTCTCGTCATTCTGTGTGGCAGTGTTTTCATATTAGAGAGCATCTGAGATTGCCTTGCCATTACTCTGAGACTTGCCAAGTCTCCCCACTGACTTTTATCCCCTTTTCCTTTCTCCCATCCCCGTCTGACTCCATGCTGCTCTTTCACTTAGAAAAGCCACACACTGTATGAGACCCAAAGCATGGGATGTCTCTGACTTGACTGTCATGCCTGTTACTCACACTTCAATCATTTCTTTGTTAGAGCCTCTTTTGACAGAGGATTTATACTTAGCAGAATCATGAAAACAGCAGTTATCCAAATTATCACTGCATTATATATATGCTGCTCCATCTCCTCACAGTGAAGCAGTCTAGACTATTCCTTCATTTTATGTTCTTCAAAGAAAATAAGAGAAAAAAGAAGGATGCTGCAAAACCCAGAGGCCATGTAAAAATCTCCATTTTTCAGTGTGTTGGCTGCATTTCTGTCTTTCAAACCTGTGCAAGTTCTGCTGACACAGTAATGATGTAGTGTGGTGCAAAAAAGATGAAGAATTTCAAGGTGTTAAAGCAAAATACTCTAACTGAAAAGAAGACAAAGAAAGAAAAAAAAATTTATAAAAAAGCTTTGTTTTCAGCAAGTAAGTTAACTTTTCTCTTTGCTCAATCATGTCACATCAGCTGATATCAGCTGTTTTAGTGTTGTGTAGCATTTAGGTACAAACTCATCTGACTGGGGATATGTGGAAGTTTTCATACAGTCTGGTTTCCCTAACTGAAAAAAATGCTTGAGACAGGAACTAAAACTCACGAAGTCTGAAGTAGCTGATCTGTATAAAAGAATATAAATAGCATCCTAAATTTCCAATAACCCCCTGAAGACAGAAGTCTGATCCCAGTGTAAATGTGAAGTAACTGATTATATCTTGCTGAACAGGGTTTCAACACAAGAAAATTACAAGAAATAAACCCAAAATGATTTGAAATATTAGTTGCAAATTTATTCAGCTTCTTTTATTTTTGAGCAGATTATGGTCCTGTATTTCAAAGTTGCCAAAAAAGAGTGGGGACAAACTCATGCTGGAAATTACAGCTTTTGAAATAAGTAGTATTCCTCAGACTTCTGGGAGATGGCATGCACTACTGCAGATGAAACAACAGACTGTGTCACTCTAGCAGAGCCAAACCTTAGTGGAAAAATTTGGAAGTGTTAAAAAAAATCTCTCAATCAGTTGAAGAATTATTCAGATGATAAGGTGAACATTAAGATTTGAAGTGCACATGTTCTGATATTCTGCTGGGCTATCATTTTCCCAACCCACCAGCATGTCATCAAAATGAAGCTAAAATGTTGAAACTGGAATTTTTCCAGCTGTTGTTCAGCTCCGGACAAACAGGACTCCTCCTATCACACATTTCAAGGATAGGCATTCTTCTGATGCAGTAAGTTTTTTGGACTTGCTGTTCTGGTGACTCAACAAAAAGGAAGAAGAGGCAGAATCTAAATGACAACTTGTCGTGATTTAGCCCCAGCCATCTACCAAGGCCCTTGCAGCCACTCACTCACTCCCCCACCAGCAAGATCCTGGAGAGAATCAGAAGGGTAAAAGCTGGAAAACTCAGGGCATGAGATGAGGACAGTTTAATAGGATCAGCCAAAGTCAGACATATAAGCAAAGCAAAACAAGCAGTTGATTCACTGCTTCCTATGGACAGGCAGGTGTTCAACTGTCTCCAGGAGAGCAGGGCTCCCTCATGCATAACAATGACTTGGGAAGACAAACATTATCACTCCAAATGTTATCCTCTTCCTCCTTCTCCACACCTCTTTATATACTGAGCATGATGGCATATTGTTTGGAACATCCCTTTGGTCAGTTTGGGTCATCTGTTCCAGCTGTGTCTCCTCCCAACTTCTCACTAACCCCTAGCCCCCTCACCAGCCTGGCAGTACGAAAAAACAGAAAAGGTCTTGGCCTTTTGCTCAGCAATAACAGAAACATCTCTGTATTACCAACCCTGTGTTCAGCACAAATCCAAAACCCAGCCCCCTACCAGCCACTATCAAGAAAATTAATTCTACCCCAGACAAAACCAGCACAGAACTTCACTTGGGTGTGTATATATAAAGTTTGGACTGAATGTTTGCAACATAAAGATATATGTGATGAACTTACCTTTCTCATGCTTCTTCTAATACAATCTTCTTCTGGTTGCAATTCTACATCTGTACAGTTCCTTAACTGCACGGAAATGAAATTTCCTTGCGTTTTTAAGAAGATACATTTAATATAATTACATATTTGGACTCTTTCTTCCTACTAGTCTTTTCCATACCTTGGCCTGTTGCCTACTGCACTACACATTATAGTATGGTATTTCATGGAAAAATGATTCCATGTTAATTAAAATATTTTAAAAGCATTGTTGTGAAACACCATTATTTATAATTGCCTTCATTTCTATTCAAAACAACAAAAACCAGAGTGATTAAGAATGTGGAACAATTACATTATACATGTAAATAGGTAAGGTCTGTATTTGACCTGAATCAAAATAATAATAAAAATATTTTGCATTGTAATGAGTCTTAGGCCTTTGGGCACCTATCTGTGATTAATACGATGTATAGATTTTCCTTTTACTCCTCTTTCTTTTGTCTGCCTCACAGCAATTTGCAGTTGCAGGGGAACCTAATCACTGCCTCACTTTATACATCTGTAAAATAGGGGGTATATTACCATGTTTAATCCATTTTGATATAGATGAATGAGGAGTCATGTACAAGTTTTCTTTTTCTTTTGCTAGCTCTTGAATAGAGAATATGGTTTTTTTTTTCTGAGTTTCTCAAGAGAAAATTTAGTGCTGGGAGAAACTTCTGTTATAACACACATCTCTATCACCTAAGCACTGATAGAAGATGTCTTTCCCTTTTCTGTTTTTATTCCCTTTGCTTTTTGGCAAACATAGCCCTTAGTGGTCACCTAGAACACAACCAGCAGATGCTGCTGGGACAAGCCTGGCAAAATATGTCTTTTGGCTACTTGTTGGCAGACACTGTACGGCTGCAGTGATTTGAGCAAAAAAAAGGCAGAGGAGACTTGCAGTGATTGAGCTGAAAAAGACTTGAGAAATGGTGCTGGCCACACAGGACCCTGAACCCCAGCTGATGAGCAGGGGACCCTTGCAATGCCATCTGGTCACCCAGCAGCAGATATATGTGAGGAGGGAATCATAGAATCATTTAGATCAGAAAAAACCTGAAGATCATTGAGTCCAACCATAAACTCAGCACTGCCCAGTGCACTACTAAACCATGTCCTCAAGTGCCAAATCCACAGGTCTTTTAGATATCTCCAGGGATGGTGACTCAACCACTTTCTTGGGAAGCCTGTTGCAATGCCTGACCACCCTTGCAGTGAAGAAATTTTTCCTAATATCCGGTGTAAACCACCCCTGGTGCAATTTGAGGTCATTTCCTCTTCTGGCGCTTATTCCTTGGGAAAAGACACCAACCCCCCCTGCCCCTCCCCTCACTACAATCTGCTTTCAGGTAGTTGTAGAGAGCAATATGCTCTTCCCTGAACCTCCTTTTCTCCAGGCTAAACAACCCCAGCTCCCTCAGCCACCCCTCTTAAGGCTTGTGCTCCAGACCCTTCACCACCTCCATTGCTCATCTCTGGACATGCTCCAGCACCTTAAATGTCATTCTTGCAGTGAGGGGCCCAAAACTGAACACAGGATTCAAGATGTGAGTACTATATCAAGAAGAACTACACTAAATCTGCAGACAGCCCTGGCAAGTGCCTCTAAGGTTCTGGGTAAGTTTTTTAATAAAGGCTTGTCCTTCAATTAATTTCCTTTTAATTTCCTTTCATACTTAATTTTCACATATGAACCTTAATCAATTCATCTGGAGCTAGTTAGGTGTCTCAGTTTGAGACAATTTGGAAGGGCAGAGACCTCAGACAGATTCAATACCGCTGGCTTCTCCAATACAAAAAGAGAGGCCAAATATGCCTGGACACAAGTGAAAAAATAAATTCTTTACCAAGAAGAAATGCTACTAACAATACTGAAAAAAACTGGGCTAAACCAACTGATGAGGAGAAACTTCCCAAGCCCCGCCCACAAGAACAAATGAAGATGGCAGCGAGTCTCCCCTATTTGGAAAAAACCCCACATGTGAGAGATCAGATGGCTGCCCTTCCACATGGTTCGCCTCCCCTAAGCCCAGAAAACCTGGCAGGAATGGTGGGAGAATCAGCACTGGCAGGAAATTGTGGATGGCTGGGATTCGATACGAGCAGATGCTTGTGGCACTGGAGTGAGGCTGCAGTGCTGGTACAGGCAGTTGGAGCAGGGCTGCAGACCCCCCTGGCCACTGGAAGGGCCTGCAAGACACCCATTCCATCCAGCAATGAGACTTGGTTGTTGCAATTTCAATGTTTATTGGTCAAAGTGGTGGTTGAAGTCCTGTGAACATCTGGATCTGTTAAAGTGGTGGTGGAAACTTTTAGCACATAAACTAAATATTTATTCCTACTATTGCACCACCTTTAACTTTATAACTCTTCCTCCTCTGTGAATCTGAGTTGTTTGAAATTGTAGACTTTCTCTTCAGGCAATGCTATGAGACAAAATTTAGAGGAGAGTAGCTAAACACTTTAAAGGTAAACCTTCTAAAACTAAGAATTACAATAATCAAGTTTAATAAGTGTTTTCTAGTTCATGATTTAATCTCCATATACCAGTGGAAATGGTTTTCCTGCAGTTTTCTACAGACTCAGACTAATTGTACAAATCTGATTTTGGAAATGACCTCCAAGGCTGAATGTTTCTGTCTGAACCAAACCCTATCAACTTCAATGGGCTATGTGCAGGCTTAAAAAAATACCTATAAATTCAGAGGTCATCTGCATGAAGCAAAAAGTCCTCCATGGGAAACTCTTCTTGTGTCTTTGTAAGCAAAATTCCTAACTTTCTTGATATTTGATCTATGTCTCAGAGCCACAGAATCTTGGTTCTCATTTATTAATTTTCATCATTGCAGAAGGAAAACTAGATTTGTGGCAACTTGAATAAAAGGAAGAAAAATATAGAGGTGTTTTTTTTAATGTTATCTTCACACTCATCTCTTCCACTGTTTTTCCTTGGTATAGCAACAAGAGTGTTGTAAAGAGCCAATATAGCAAGTTTTGAATGTGAATTATTATTTAAAAATTGCAGCAGACTCCAAGTGCAAGCAATTAAAAAACTATGAAAACATGCTTACAATCAGATGCAAAAAATAAAAGTTTATTTCAACTGGAAATAAACAGTGATAAGGAACAAAAAAAAGTAGCTGTTTTCATAAATTATAAAACACTTGAACCTAAACCCAAACTCTCTCACTCTTCCAGTTCAGCATTCTGTAGTTACGGTCCTCAGTGGAACTATATAATCAGTATTTATCCTTAACATACAGAAACAGCATTTCAAGGCAGAATACAGAGTAGTAAAATCAGAGCATTTTCAAAGGTCAGTAAATACACTCAAGCTGTTGTTTGTATTTCCACAAACCCTTAAGAACATCTCTCTTATCTTTTTTCTAATGGCAAGAGGTGCTTAATGATGACTTAATGTGGAGGCATAGAATGTGGAAGCTGTTTGCTAATATCTTTCTTTTTAACAAATCTGTGTTTCATAGCAAATGCTTGTAACAAATGCCGTCTTTTTGTTTTACTTGGAAAAGGAATAGCTTACTAAAAATAGTACTGAAAACCATCTGGGTCTGTAAGCAACACTCCAGGAACATCTACCAATCCAGTAAGCTCCCTATGTTCTAAAACTTTTGTCCACAACCTAGAAATGTTGAAGTGCTTGTTGATGTTTAACACTTCAAGCGTGCTATATGTCTATAAGTAAATAGATGGCAATTTTTACAAAACAAATTACTAAGGAGTAAGAAATGTCATATTTTTTTCTTCTTTTCTATCTAAAAGTACATCACTCTCATTAATGATCTGGGAAGATTAGATACGTGGAGCTATCATATATCTCACAATACCTTTTCTAAATATATGAAATCAAGGACTTGACAATTAGAATATCTACTCACATGCCAATATAGCAACAGAGCTGATATTTTCCATCTCAATTTGTCATTTGAAAGGTGGATCTTACTGTGATGTTTCTTATTAAAATGTACCAACAAAAAGAAGATGAAATAGAAACTGACAGTTTTGTCATATCTCTAAGAGCAACAGTATGTCTTTTGACTTTTCTGAGGTGGTAAAACTTGATATCAGATTCACTCTTTTCAGTGGGTAAGGATTTCATGATGTACTGTGTATAAAATTAAAAGTCTAGCTTTTACATTTGACCTCTGAAAAGTGGTGATGCTCTTACTACTTATAGGTTCCTTGCACTGCTATTTTTCTTTGCAAAATAAGAGGAGTTCAAAAGGGTCCTAGATGCATGTTGTAGTGTTGTGGATCTGAGGAGGAAATGATTTTTGTGGGTATTATTTTGTCTATACTCAGAAAATATCATTTACTTCAACTGTCAGGAAATTACATTAGCTTGAAAACAAGAAAGCCCTAAATTGTTTCTATAACTTGTATTATATGCTGAAGAAAAGGCAATGAATAAATATCTAGTGTAACTTTTTAAAACTGTGAAAATAAAAGTCTGTGTTTGTAGTTCTGTAAATTTCCCCATATTGTTGCCAGAAAAAGAAAATGTGCCATGAAGGTGATCTCATTTGGAAGTGACATTGCAAAGATCAGAGGCACTGAACAGCTTTCATCTCTGCCTAGAATTCACTTCCTTTGAGAAACCACATATGTTCAAATAAAAACATAGGCCAAATTAGGTTTGTGACAGACAGTCCCCTGCAAATGTACATCATCTTCAAATACACATTGGCGAAGAGAGTTTAAATTTGTCTTTGACTCCTAATCCTCTCAGGATAACATCAGAATTATCCAAACCCTGTCACAGCCTCTAAGTTAAGCAACATCATCCAAACCTGAATACATCTGTCAGTGGCAGATTGCAGCTAACACCATGCAATTGGCACCATGCAGCCAGAGACTGATTAGAAAGAGCCGAATGATTTTTTTCTTAGTTCCTTCTTTTTGTTTGCTAATTAATTAATGCATACATTAAATAAAAAAAAAGATGGAACTTTCCCATTTGTGTTGAAATAATCTGTAATTAGGATGGATGACTTTTTGCAGGTTTTCCTGTAGGTGTCTGCTGTAATTTCCCAGAAGAGTAGAAAAATGTGATTACACATAACTTTTTACAATTCTGCAATAGCTCCCTTCAAGATCACTCTCTAGTATATAGATGAAATTTGTTACTGGACACATTTTCCAACCCACTGAATTCCCCTTGACAGCTAAAAATATTGGATGCTTGCTATTTCAGAAATCTTCTATTTAGCTAAAGCATTTGGAAGTTGTCTACTGTCCTCCTACTTTGAGGCTTCCCCATGTCTAAACAAAGATTTCTCCTACACCTAAATCTGCCCATCAGTGAGCAGTTGCTCTTTGGCAGATAACTAATGTCAGGAGAAAAAAAAGCGTGGGTATGTAGGTGGGTATGTTTCTTTCAGCAGATAAAAAGTGCCTCTATAAGTCGATGTAATAAAGATATCTGACGGCATTTGTTCGAAGTAAATACAGTTCATACAGTTATACAGTTAATTAAATACATGACTTTCCTTATTTGAGAAGCTGCAGGTATCACCACTTATGGATGAACAAAGAAGAAAACCATGTTAGTGTTCTCCTGTTTCATTCCTTTGCCCTCAAAAGAAGAAGACAAAAATATGGGAAGTGTTTTAAAGACGACTTGTCTTCTATTTCAGCATGCAGGAGACTGTAGAACAGATTGCTTTTCTAAAAGTAGATTTACTGCCATGTACATGTATGTTTCCAAAAGCCAGAATTGAATTCAGTGTCAGCTGGATGCACCTGTACTTGACTACACTCACCCTGCAGAGGTCACAGCACCATGACAGAGAGTGGTGATGGAAAGAATGGAGCAAGATGGATGGAAGGGGTTGTTGTTGGATGATATTGCTGGCAGTCCACCCGCACCCTCTGCCATATGCTTTTGTAGCACAAAGGAAGCAAAGACAGTTGTTCAATCTAGGTCCAAATTAAGGAATTTGCAGTTATTTAAAAAATAGACGTGCCGAAGATTATAGACTGGATTTGTAAAAACAAGAAGGTGTTTGGCTTGCTCTTGGTGGTGGCCAAGGCGGAAACCTGAAAAAGAAAATGATACTCTGCAAAGCAGAAATGTGGTTTGAAACAGGAGAGTGCTGGAAACTTGCCCCAAAACAGGATAACTGCATCTCTTAACGCTGTTTGTAAGCAACAGTCCTGAGCTGCAGAGATTATGAGTAGTGCTGTGTTTGGCACAGTGCTGAGGGGCTGGTTGAGGGTTCAGAAGAGCAGGGCCTACTGACAGGCACAGTGTTGCCACTGAGCTGCTTGGCTGGATGGTCTGGAGGGCAGTGGGAAGGCTGTGAAGGAGACACATGGTATCCAGGCAGAACATCAGCAGGGCCCTCGCAAGCCATCCAGTTTTCCAGAAGCCTCTGGGGTGACATGGCTCTGAGGGGCCTTTGTAGAGCCTTTGACCAAACACTGCAACGACTTATCCCATCCACCCCCAACCCATGCAACCTCTCAGGATATGGTATCCTGTGTAACACGTAGAGCTGGCACAGGGAGCTGCACCCTAACCCAGACCCGACATCTAGCAGCACTTCCTGCTGCTCTCAAAACCATCTGTGTCCCTCCCAGTGAGGTAGGCAGCACCTTCTCACTCTCTTGGGCTTCCTTTAGTCCGATGAGGAGCAATGAGCTCCTGACTCAGCTGTGTCTGGAGGCCTCTTAAATGCATATTGAGTTTTGGCAGGTTAGGAAGAACTCACACTGTGAACACATGGTTCCACTATTCCTCCCAGGGGCATGGAGGAGTTGTCACCTCTTATCACACTGTGAAACCAAGTGCCCTTTGCCCTACTGTGCATCTTCCCTGTCCTCAACACTGTGTCTGTTCCCTCTAGAGGTAAGAATTAAAGGGTACATTTGCACTGTAAGTACAAGTAAATAGCGCAGGAGGTCTGCAGCTCAAAGCAGATGTTTGTGAAGACCTGAGAGATGCCTTTCAGGCGTGTTTATTTTGGACTAGTTCTTGCTTTCTCTGGTGGACTACATGCTAGTTAGGAGTTGAAGTGCTTTACATGTGCTCCTGGCACACTTCTTCCAGTGTACTTTAATTCATGAGTAATCTAGTTCATGCCCTTTGATGACGCTTTAGTAATGTGAACCACAGCATAACAGGGAAATCTGCTTCAAAAGTGCACTTCTGGCCAAATACCAACATAGAGTCACTTAGAGAAACATGGAAGACCTTAGACTGGAAAAGTCAATACATGTGACCTGCATGTAAATATGGTCCACAAAGCCCTTAAACATCTTTCTTTAGCTATCCCAGGCCCTCTACGTAGTTTTTGGAAAGATGAATGCAGACTATACTAATTCCATTGAATGTAGTGAGATATTTCCTCAGGGTGACATCTTCCATTGGCAGTGGTAGTAAGATCAACTGTGCCAAAAAATTGTAATAATTCAGGAAGGGATAGAGAAATGAACAGAAGGGTTTGTTGAATTTCCTTTTGCTATGGAATACTAAAAACTGAATAAATATTTAGATGCAGAAAATTGTTTTTCTTCCTAATGTATCCCTCATCATTTTATGGGGGTGCTGAGTGTAATTCCTCATAGAAGAGCTTCACACTGAATGTTTTGCATGTAATATGTGCCAGGTTTTTCCATAATCAGCCGTTACTACTGCCTTTTCCTTATCAGACTACAACAAAGTTGAGCAAACAATAACATCCTAGCTGTACTAGTATTTGAAGTTCTGATTTGGCCATGAAAATGAAACATTTGCAAACATTTACAAAATTTCAGATGAGTCTCTTGACTTGTAGCTGTTACACATTACATGTTAAATATTTTTCAGCCTCAGAAAAGGAAAAAAATCTTGGGGTAATTTAATGAAGGACCTTGCTGCAAAATGTTGGTTTGTATAAGTTTGTAGGAATATTCATTTTACATTAAGTATAACAGGAGATAGCCTGACAGATGAGGTGTCCTTGCTCTGAATCAGGCAGATTGGGGATTTAAATCTGGACCTCTCATATTTCTGACCAATGCCTTGACTCACTGAGCAGGATTTGGGGACTGTCAGGGAAGGAAAAGAGACAATGACACTTCATTTCCCTTATTTTTGTGGATGGCATTAAAGTCTTGGCCCTTAAAAGCAAAACACCAAGGATGGGATGCAGATCTGTAAACATAAGCATCTAAATTTGATCTCTGTTAGGATAGCTGAAGTATTTACACAGAGCTGGGAGATAGGTCCCACATTGCTGTAGCGTAGGAGCCAAGTCTGTTCAAGGGATATTAAGATGGCTCTAGGTACCTACACTAAGACAACAGAACCTCAATATTAATTTCAGAAATGCGAACCCAAGACACTGATTTTTTTCTTATTTGGCCAAAGCCAAATGTTTATCTAACAAAACACATTCCCCAGTAATTTGCTGGGTTTATCTGGTAATTACTCATGTGAAAATGGAAAACAAATTGCCAAGATCACTTTACACCATTGCTGCAAAGAGGAAAAGACATAATTCCATCCATCCACTACTTCACTCACAGATACTTCTCTAGGAAATAACCACATGAGCAGATATTCTTCAAATGTCACAGGCATGCTGACCTTATGAAGCTCTCTAAATGTCTAAAGAAAATGAGGTGGTATCACAGAGCAATGAATTCCTCATATAAGTGGAAAAAACATCTCAGTGGCAACCAGAGTCATTCAGCAGCAGCAGTGTGTGCTGCACTGGGCTTTCCTGAACAGACACTTGATGTTAGGGTAAAACCACATCTGGGAAGGTTGCTGGATTTTGCCTGTCAGCACAGATCATGTAGTATATGGGCTTCATATAAAAATTCCTCACTAATTTTTTTCTTTTAGTTCAGCTATACTGTACAAAACCCTGTTTCTTTTCCTGTAATGCATACAGTAGCTCAAACATATTCCCAAAGCCTCCCTGAAAATACTGGCTGAGATACTCTCAACTTTAGTTAAAACTACTTTTTAGTTTAACTGCTTTCAGCTGTAGTTACAAGAGAAAACGGGGAAGATATCATAGTTTTAATGCTTTAAAATTCAGTTAATGAACAAAATTATCCTTATAATAGGGAGTAGTCTCGTTTCCACATAACTGGCAGGTTGGTTAATGGTGTTTTTTTTTGCCAAGACCCATGTGAACATGGTAATTTTAAGAGCACAACCTCACATGTTTTACACAAGTGTGAAGGAATCTCATGTGTTAGAAAGGTTGATAGGGTTTTCTGTATAGTCAAGGAGCAGCTGACAGGTATGCTTGTCAGCTGCTCCCCATAAACTACAGTTGTTATTAACACCTAAACAGTCCTCTATCCTACTGAAATCCTTGGCCTAGAAGGATATCTTTGACTGTGCATATATTTTGGATTATATTTTTCTTCTTCCATACTAGGGAGAACTGATGTATCAGCTTATGATGGCATAATATTAAATCTAAATGGAAAAATGGTTTAAGTGGCCTCTCCTTGCCTGCTTTACACTCAACCCAGGATGTCTGGTGAGTTGTTGTTATTGCTGTTATTTGGATGTCAGTAAACAAAAACAAAATGTCCTTTGGTTTAGACCAGCTCTCAGTTGCAATGCTCTTTGTTTCAGAAAAGGGAACAACACACACTCTGAGGATGTGGGAAGCAAGGATTATTCTTGCTGTGTCACAGATAAAAGAAGTGGCACACAGACAGACTGGGTGACTTGCTTGAGCTCACATAGGGTGCATAAGGAGAGCTGGATTCTTTCAACAATATTTCGGTCTTATATCCACAAGTTCATCCCTTTCCAAAATAAAAATTCAGAGGAACTTGCAACTCAGGAACCCAATTTCCATCTCTGATTCATTCATTTCTCTGCTAATGATGCTTTGCTCTCCAAGTGCCTGACATCATCTTGCACAGTAAAAGAGCTAAAGATAGGATCGACCTCTAATCCTCCTGCTACTAAAGTCAGCTAGCAGCTCAGGGGTAGCACATCACTTCCATTTCGAGAAAAGAAAGGGCTGGGGTTCCTGTGGTAAGCCCAGCCCAGCCCTGCTGACAGGGAGCAGGGTCCAAGGCAGTGCCAGAACAGCCTGGACTGCCCTTTCTTTCTTTCCAGGCTTGGCTGTCTTCTGACTGGATATGAGAATACTCCCTTGAGTTTGGGGAATTATCTTATTACCCTTTCTTTTCCTCCTTAATTCAGTATATTGTACCTAATAATTTTTGGCTGCCACTGATCTCTGTTACAGCAGCCTGAACTTGTGGTGGCAAAATCTTTTGGAGACATGGAGTACACATAGATCTCTATTTTATCTCTGAGCATCTCATGATACATACTTACTGCTTATTTCAGCAAATACTGAAAGAAGTTCAGAGCATCTGGAATGTGAAGTCTTTCCTGCATTTTTAGTGTAAACATTATCATACTGTTACTTGGCAGACTGGCGGTGGGTACTCAGACAAGACACAGAATTGGGTTAAACATGATACCCTTGGACAGTGAAACTAATTAGTTGGCTGAGAAAATTTACACTATGTAGTTCAATACTCTCCACCTTCTTGCTTTTTGCATGGCTGCATCTGGGGGAAGTCCTTCTGTCAATCCTATTACACGCAGGTTACAAGTCATCATAAGGGTTTACCCAGTGTGACATGGTAAGGTCGTAATTAATTTTTCTTGCCTTTTAGCAACACCCCTCTTTCCTTGCTATACTTAATGGCAAAGGAAGAAGTCCCAGAAGAACTGTAACACTTAGTCTCTGTTCAAAAGAATTAATGAGATAATCCTCACCATTTCAGCTTGAACAAGGCTTTAGGCTTGGGTTATGTTTGCAATGCAATGCAAAGTGATGACACCAGATCAGAAAATCTGGCCCATTTTGTGTGGTGAGTGATAATTTTTCATGTTGCAACAAGGCAACTGTCATTAAATATATGTGTACAAACAAAGAGAAAGAAGTTTTTTTTGGTTTTATTCTGGCTCATTATGTAGAATTGTAAAAAAAGCTTGGCCATGTTGCTGGAGCTCTCTTCCAGAGATGGCGGTAAGAAAAATAAGGCTTCAATTCATGAAAAAAATCAGGTAAGTGAACAAGATTTCTGATCTTCATCATAGATATAATTTTAGAGGAAGATTTGAGCACTCTGAGATAGATTTCTTTTTCTAGAATAGAAATTTTTTTTGTTCAGAAATTTAACTGGACAAATACTAGACATTTCATTCTAGTGACTGAGCAATAAATTAAAAGATGTCCAGGAGTCAAAAATATAAATCTGCATTTATTTACTTAGTCTTTTAAATTATGCTTAGACATATGTTCCCCTTCCCTCATGTTATGCAGGAAAAATAATATTTGCAAGCTAATCAGAACCATTCACTTCAACATAAATCAAAACTTTAAAAAAAACATTTATTATTAACTGCAGAGGGAAATTTATTTTCTCCCCTTATATCCAGATTTAAATATTTCTTTATTTAGGTTTTTTTATACCTCCTCCTGGCTGGCATCAGGCTATGGATTGAGTTCATAAAATGCTGCCAGCCAAGCATATTCAATCCATCTATGAGACCTCGCTTTTCAAATACAAACCCAAATAAATATTCTACAGATACTCAGATTTTCCTTTCTTCTTGTTCTGTTGGATCTACTAAAGTAGAATTACATAACTCCTTTCCGAATTATGAAAAAAAAATAAATTAAAATACTAAAGCATTGTCAGGAATGATACTACTCCAGCTGATCTGACCTAGGGAAAGGCTTGACAGGTTTCCTGGTGTCCCTTTCATGACTTTCTGCCTCCCAGTGAGGCTCATTTTTGCTTGTGCCAGGCTCTTCTCTACCCCTTCAGGTCTGCAGGACACCATCTTCCTGCAAACATATTTGGCTTAAGCCCCAGTAGCCCAGAGGCAGGGCATTGTGCGCTGCAGGGCTGTGCTGGTCATCTGATATTGTTCATGTCAACACCTGGCCTGAAGCATTTTTAAGAACTGTAAGTAACCAGGTTAGCTGTCTCATTCGACCTGCCCGTGATTTATCTGCTGTCACAAAATGTGCTCGGCAGGATTCATGATGTATATAGCAGGAGTAAGCACCCCGTGTGGCTGACTGAGTATGTGCCAGGAGGGCTTAAGTTTGCCTGCACAGTGTTTTTTCACAGCAGAGACAGATGCAGTATCTCAGTTGCCTGAATCCTCACAGCCAGCCCAAGAGGTAACATTTAAGTCTTATTTATGCTGAAAATTGATGTCTTCAAAAAAGTTTTTCAGATTTCAAATGCTCTAAATTTTTTCAATATTTGTAAACCTAAGGACATACAAGTAAAATAATACTTTTAACTTAAGATGCATAAACAAATAGAGTGGTGGCAGTTAGAAGATTATGGTCAAATGCGGTCTCCATAACATTTGGTGTTCAACTAGCTCATGGGAAAACACCATTCCTATCTCAAGTGCTTTACAATTTCATGTAGCTTTCTTAAAAATTAAAACTGCCAGCAACATATGTAAAATAAATTTAAAGCAGGTTTTTATGTAGTAGCCTGCAAAATGAACACTGACTTCAGACTTGTTTGTGGGGCATCTTTACAGAAGGGAAAATCGTTGGCTAAGCATTGTCTGTATATAATACTGAATAATATTCATCATATATATAGCTACACTAAAATTTAAACAATATGGTATAGGGAAAAGCAGGGAAAAAGGGTCAGTTGTCATCCCAGGAGCAATCATCTCCTCTAAGACATCTGGTATCTGAGCTTAATGGTGCAAAGGCATGAGAAAAACAGCAGGAGAACAATGCAGAAAAATATCACTGCAGCGGTTTAGGTGAATGATTACAGAGTGAAAGACAGGCTACAGAATTGCAAATCTGAGATCTTTAGCATTACAAAGGTTAAGGCACAGTGCGATGTGGGGGACTTGAGGCGTTTGATGAGACAGTCATTATTCCTCAAAGAAAGAAAGGAGAATCGATAGGAAAATAAATAGACCACTCTTCAGCTTGACAGGGTTTTACAAGATCCCCTAATTGCTTAGTTTCCTCCCTTTGTATCTTTCAGAGAAATAATGATACCTGGCTCTATAAGTCATTGCTAAGAAGCCAGTTTGACAGCTTCAACTGAGGAGTTTAGATTTCATCTTAGAGTCCCTCCATGGGCAAGACACCACTGCAGGAAAGGAGGGAATTATTACATGTATGGCAAATATGCCAATCGCTATGGTTGGTGGGTGTAGAACTCTTTGAGGAGATTTGAAACCAGAATAATTCTGTGACTTTCAGGGCTTGCTGAGCTGGTGATGCTGTCATGGCTGTTATCTGCTGACATGTCAAGGTGTCTCCTTCTGCTGAGTGAGGATCCCCACTGCTTGGTCCGCCAGAGCTTTAACTGCAAACTCAGGCCAGCTCTTTAGAAGCCATTTGATCTCTAAGGACACACAAAAGAAGGGGACTATTATCTTGAGTATTTCCTAAGTCAGAACATCCTTGCTTAACCTGTCCACGTTCTGTGAAACATATATCTCAAGAGAAATCCATATCTAGTTGCTTAACATCAACTGCTCTAATGGATATGGAAGCCAAAAATCTGGAAGGTTAAATAAGACAGAGCTAATAGCCAGGACTCTGTTTGCAATGCTGTTTCTTGACAAAGAGCAAGCACCTGGCAAAGATTTCTAACGTGAGGAACTTGGTAGAAGACACAGAGAGTGGTTTCCCTGGAGGATGATGTGATGCCCTTGACTTAGACTGTGGTGGTCCCTGGTAGCATGCAGTAGATACTGATGGGTTTTTCAGTATCTGACAGTTGAAACAATATTGCTGCTACTCCTTTCTTATAAATATTTTCAAGTTCTAGGAGTCCCACTACTATAAATTGCAGACAGATTTACTTAAGAGTAATATTTTAAAACTGCAATCAGCTGTGTAAATTGCATAAAACCATGTTGGTACTCTTGGTTTCATGGCTCAGTGCTCAAGGTTTGTAAAGACAAGAGTGATTTTACATTGAAAACCTTTGAGAAATGCTGGCCTTCAATTGCCGATTTGGGAATGGCATTAATTACAAAACATCCAGGGAGAGTAACCACATAGAAAGCTGTCAGTGACAATGCCATGAATATTCCTAAGGGCTTTGTCACACAACCTGCCTGTTTTTACATCAATTCCAGTTGATTAATAAGATAACAGATTAAAATGTTCTTTTTTTGCAGCCCCAAAATGCAATCCAAGCACTGCTGCACAGCTCAAAATTGTACTCCTGTGATGGTACCCCTTTAGGCCACTTGTTCTGCATGTTTAGCCCTGTGCAGACTCTGCAATCAAGGTATACAGTTTTAAAGAACAAAATAATTACGTCGTAGCCAACATACACAAAAGGTAGCTGTGTTTACCAAGCCACATGGTTTATTATGTTCCCCACTCCACTAAAATACTGAAAGATCGTTTGCAGGCTGGGTAGGCATTAGTCAGGAAGAGCATTGAACTGCTTTTGTCCATGGCATAGATGCTCTTCCTGAGTTGCTACCCTTCAGCATTGCATTTGTTTGGTTGTGTGTGGTTTTTTTTTTTAAATACCCTTATGTGACAGTGCTTTCATTCTTGAATCCTTGAGCTAGTAATGATTCTACCTCAGAGTTCTTACCTGTGTTCAACTTTATCTTCCATATCTTTGCTCTACAGACTTATTCACAGCTCTTTCTCATACTGAGCAATTAGAAGTCTGAGCCAAGGTACTGCAGTTGGGGCCACATCATTATGGGGCTTTGCATTCCTGGCATATCTGGGACAAGTTACAGAGGGGTGCAGAGATGGAGACCTACACCAACTTGCCTTTTATATTCTCCACCAGGAAGAGGTCAGTGAAACAAGAAACAGAAACTACAGCAAAGACTTTCCTATATGCTGAATTCACTTTAAAACAGCTTCTAATTTATATTTGAAAGAGCTTCTGAGACAAATTCTTTGAGATTTTCCTAACCACTTTCAAAATAGAATGGTGTTACATACTTTACTTCGCATTAGATGTGTGATCCTGAAGTATAAGTGCAGAGTGATTAAAAAGATATGTGAGTTTGAGTCTCGTAGGCCCCTTTTGCCATCCTGGTCCAAGTTAGACCTTTATAAAGATTATAGTAACGTCTTTTCTTCTGCAGAATTGTTTATGGAACTGAGAAGTATTTGCAACCTCACATCAAATCAGAGATTAATTTAGGTTAGAGGAGAGCTCTCAAGGTCTCTTGTCCACACCCTGTTCAAAATAGTGCTGGCTGCAAAGCTAGATCAAGTTGCTCTCATCCAGTTATGAAAATCTCCAAGGATGGTTATCACACAAGATTTCTTGGCGGGATATTCCCGTATTCAACAGTCATTGGGAACACTGGTTTCTTTGTGTGCAGTCAGAGTTTTTGTGGCAACTTGTGCCTGTTTTCTTTTGTTCTTTGCTGTGTAGCTGAGAAAGAGCTGAGAAGAGTCTGGTCACCCAAGGAGAGAACATGCACCAGTTACAGTCATAGGCAACACAGACTCAGCTTGGGGAAATTAATTTAATTTATTACCAATCAAGTCAGAATAAGACAATGAGAAATAAAATTAAATCTTAAAACACTTTTCTTCCACCTTTACTTCTTCCTGGGCTCAACTTTACTNTGTGACAGTGCTTTCATTCTTGAATCCTTGAGCTAGTAATGATTCTACCTCAGAGTTCTTACCTGTGTTCAACTTTATCTTCCATATCTTTGCTCTACAGACTTATTCACAGCTCTTTCTCATACTGAGCAATTAGAAGTCTGAGCCAAGGTAGTGCAGTTGGGGCCACATCATTATGGGGCTTTGCATTCCTGGCATATCTGGGACAAGTTACAGAGGGGTGCAGAGATGGAGACCTACACCAACTTGCCTTTTATATTCTCCACCAGGAAGAGGTCAGTGAAACAAGAAACAGAAACTACAGCAAAGACTTTCCTATATGCTGAATTCACTTTAAAACAGCTTCTAATTTATATTTGAAAGAGCTTCTGAGACAAATTCTTTGAGATTTTCCTAACCACTTTCAAAATAGAATGGTGTTACATACTTTACTTCGCATTAGATGTGTGATCCTGAAGTATAAGTGCAGAGTGATTAAAAAGATATGTGAGTTTGAGTCTCGTAGGCCCCTTTTGCCATCCTGGTCCAAGTTAGACCTTTATAAAGATTATAGTAACGTCTTTTCTTCTGCAGAATTGTTTATGGAACTGAGAAGTATTTGCAACCTCACATCAAATCAGAGATTAATTTAGGTTAGAGGAGAGCTCTCAAGGTCTCTTGTCCACACCCTGTTCAAAATAGTGCTGGCTGCAAAGCTAGATCAAGTTGCTCTCATCCAGTTATGAAAATCTCCAAGGATGGTTATCACACAAGATTTCTTGGCGGGATATTCCCGTATTCAACAGTCATTGGGAACACTGGTTTCTTTGTGTGCAGTCAGAGTTTTTGTGGCAACTTGTGCCTGTTTTCTTTTGTTCTTTGCTGTGTAGCTGAGAAAGAGCTGAGAAGAGTCTGGTCACCCAAGGAGAGAACATGCACCAGTTACAGTCATAGGCAACACAGACTCAGCTTGGGGAAATTAATTTAATTTATTACCAATCAAGTCAGAATAAGACAATGAGAAATAAAATTAAATCTTAAAACACTTTTCTTCCACCTTTACTTCTTCCTGGGCTCAACTTTACTCACAATTTTTCTATCTACTCCCCTCTCAGTGGCACGGGGGATGCACAGTGGTTGCTGTGGTCAGTTCCTTGCACATTGTCTCTGACTTCGTCCTCCAATGGAAAACTCCTCATACTCTTCCCTGCCTCCACACAACTTAGTTAGACAACTAAGTATAGGATCAGATGTCCAGTTGTAATGAACTGCCATTATTTCCTCCACTGGCTTTAATTTCTGTTTTCCATTGTTTTTCTCCCCTCACTTTTGGATGCACAAGAAGGATGCAAATGAAATCTGAGCTTCTTCCAAAATGAAAGGAAATCTGTAATTTAGTTCAGCAGATTTTTGTCAGTATTTCAGCTCTTCTGTTATAAAAAGACAAACTTCAGCTGAGAAAAAGCAGTGAATGAAGAATATACCAGCATGTTTTATAGTTACCATTGCTAAACATAACAAAGCATAAAAAGCTTCAGAAATTATATAAAAAACACAAGACCCTTGCCCTTTATGTTCAGTTTGGCTTGTAATTTGCTTAAAAGCTTTGCAGAGAGAAGCATTTATGGTTCAATAAAAATGGTTAGCATATACCTTAGTGTACTTAGATTGTCTTGTTTGCATGGGCAATGAAGTTTGAGGGTAATCTCATGTAATCTAAATGATGCTCACATTAGATTTTGCTGGAGAGCTGCAGCGAGGCATCCCATGCCTGTGCAGCGAAACAGGCACTTACCTCCCAGATTTCTCACAAGGACCATTATTTCCAAATACCTTATGCTTATATTGTATCCTTAGTTCAACCCAAACATCAGAAAGCAATTAACTGTTTTCATCCCTGTTTCTGGCTGGATGCACAGGCAGTAGCAAGCTGCTTGGTTTTGAGAACATTTGACATGAAGGGCTGAATTTCCACTTCAGTGCGTGAGATTCATCCCTCTGCCTCCTATTAACATTAATGGGGATCCCTTCACTAAATCCCCTGTGGTACACTGAAAATCTCTTCCTGTTTATAACTCAGGGTCATGTTGTTTCTCCCTGGATTGTGTCCGGAGGGGATTATTTCCATTTTTATGCCCTTGCTTTCCCATAAAATAGAGGGAGATGATTTTAACATTTCAGGCAGTATAATTTGCTTTTTATGAGTCTCTAGGAGATTTAAGATGATTAACATATTGTAGTTCTAATTTTCCTCTAAAGTTGGTCACACCAAGAAACAGTTCCTGTGGCCCCCAAACAACAACAACAAAAAAGAGGAATAATGTACATTCTCTTAGATGTTTTGTTTAGTTTTATTGCAAGTTACTTCAAGACCTGAAATCCCAATCTGCAGCTCACCTGGACTGTCACTTTGCAAGAATACACTGTCGTTCCTGCACGGCCCAGGTGTATAGATATTGCTTTAATGTGCTGCTGAGAATGTCGATGAATTTTAACCTCTGGAAAACACTCACAAATTTCATAGTGTATAGATAGTCTTTCTGTGGAAGCACATTGCACTGTGTGCGTATATGAAGTGAGTTACTGAATTGTCTTTGCAGTTGGAGATACATAATCGTAGTTAAATAGAGTTATTTGGACAAAGCTGGTCACAGCTGTCACTTTGGGGTGGAACAAACTTACAGTAAGAGTTGAAGAGAGAAAGCTGTGCAAACATTAAGGAGTAAATGCTTTAAGAAATGCCTGAAATGTCTTGTATGACCATACAGCAAAGTGAGAACATTTTGTTCAAAGACTATGTTTACACTATTAAACAAAATGTACCTAGGAACAATCCTGGCCATTGATTGGTACCGAGTGGTGTGCATCTCTGCAAAGAAACTATATTACTCTCCTGACCTGTTTTCAGTTGGGGTAGAGTTGCTGTGTTTTGCATTTGGTATGATAATAATAACACATTGATGTTTTAACTGTTGCTAAGTAGTGCTCAGTCTAAATCAAGGACTTGTCAGTTCCCCATCCTCTGTCAGCGAGTAGGTGCACAAGAAGCTGGAGGGGATCATGACCTTGACAGCTGATTCAAACTGGTCAAGGGGCTCTTCCATGCCACAGAACATCACACACAGTATATAAACTGAGGGGAGTTAATGGGGAGGGGCCGATTGCTGCTGGGAAACTGTCAGGGCATCTGTCAGCAGGTGTTGAGCAATTGTACTGTGCACCACTTGCCCTTCTTGGGTTTTAGTCCTCTCTCTCCTTTTCATTAAAATTATTATTATTTTTTTCAATTATTAAACTGTTCTTATCTCAAACCATGAGGTTTACTTTTTTTTCCTGGTGCAGGCTGGGGTTAAACCATGACAGCTCCCAAAGCAGTTTGCCTGCCTGCAAACTGCACCTGTGTGGTGAACAGTCCCACCCGTGTGCTGACTCCTGAACCATGCTTGGGAATAATTTGTATCACACTGACTGATTTGGGTCAGAACAGTCCCAGAGTTCACCTATTTCACCACAGAGAGGGTTATATTGCTTAATTAGCTACTATGAATGTATCTGTACTGCTTGCACACATATGTTTGCTAGTTTAAATAACTGGCGTAAGACAAGTAGTAAAGATCCATCAGCTCAGGCTTTACCTGAGGTAGCTGCCAAGGTGCAAACTTTTGACTCCAGGAACTGACTCTGTATGTGACCTTCTAGCAGTAAATGCTGACACTGAAACTATCCCATCCTTGTTGCCACTGCTGCCCCAGCTATCTAGATTAAATCTGGCACATTCATTTTGTGGTGTGGACAGGCCATATGTTCCTTGGAATTTATTTTCCATTTTAAAAATCATTTGGGTGTTCAGCTGCCTTAAACTTCCTGAAAGTCAGCAGAGTTAAGGTCACAAAACACTCAGCAAACTTCTGCAAATGCTGCTCAGTGCCTGTCACAGGCAGTGAGCCAGGGGAGCAGCGCTGCAGCATGCAGCTGGTCCTGGAGGACCATGCCTGGACCCATCCTGCTTCAAGGCAGATTCTTGTTGTGTAGACCCCCAGTTTAGGCACAGGTTTCCATGGTACAATAAACAGATCTCTGTATATGAGTTAGGAACTCATATGCCTTTTGTCAACCTGCCCTTGCTCACTTAATTCAGTTTCTACCGTAGCCCAATTATACTTGAAGCACCTTCAGTTAGCTGTCACATGTGGTGCTTGGACCTGTAAAGAGCTTCTCAGGTGAACTTTGTGGCCTGTGTTAATCTCAGTGTTTCTGATTTGGTGTACAGGCTAGATAATTTAAGAGTAATTCAGATCTGCTTACAATAATCCACAGGCACAGCATGATGCGCAGCAGAGCCACACGTCAAGAGAATAAACAGCCATGCAAACTGCTGCCTGTGCGTGTTTGGATACTTACAGAAACACAGTTTATTGCTCCTATAATTACTGCTTTGTATCTGTAGGTCAGAGAGGCTTGTCCTTTTCTGGCCCAGCCCTCCCACAAAGCACAGTTCCTTATGCACGTATGGAAGGTCCCAGGTAGAGTCAGGTCCAAGCTTGTGACATAAGATGCAGGGTGTCAACTTCGGCTGTTACCTGTATTTCCTGCATTTCAGCTACAAGCTCAGAGCAGGAGAGGAAGAATAGTGCATTCAGTAAAAGCTTCACAGGCATAGCAAGAATGTAGCTTACTCACTATTCCTTGTGAACACTAGCAGGGAATCCCTCATAACCATAAAGGGCTAGGGCTCAGGATTGTGGTTCTTCATGGAAAAAAACCAAAAACCAAAGATAAACACTAAAACACTTTTAGTTGACAACATTATGAAAAGTATTAGAGCTTGAGTCAGAAGAGAGAGTCCTGTCTGCTGAGTGACTCACATTCATCTTCACATTCATGCTAAATATAATTATCCTGTCTACTGGCAGTTCTACATCTTTGAATATGTAGATGTAGCCTGTTTTTAGGTTGCATAGGTTTTTAAATGGAGAAAAATAATCTAACACTGGCAAGTTTTGTTGTATTTTTGTATGAAAATCATTCATGTCTTAACTTGAAAATCTACAAAAGACTCTAACGTTTTTCCTTCTCCCTTTCAAAAAAATACTTGCAGTTAAAAAGGAGGGGAGATCACATATAGGCAATGTTTAATCCCCAGTTTGAAAGCTAAGAGAGGTGGCAACAATTATCATCTGTATTTTATTGACTGCCCTATTTTTTTTTAATTAGCTTGGAGCCAGATACATTAGATGGTGGGAAAGACCAATCCTCTAAAAACCAGGAAAAACTCAAATAAACTTTTTCTTTTTCTTTTTCTTTTTTTTTTTTCAGGTCAACTGTATGCCAAGAATCATATTTCTGAGATTTTTTATGTCCCTTCTGGCAATTAAAATGCACTAATAATTCTGCAGTTACATTGTTCATTTATCATTGTCTTCCTGCACTTCAGAGCATAATTGTTTTTCTTTGCTCCCACACATTTCAAGGGATTTGATACCAAGTTTTTAAAAAAAGCTAAGGGGGACGTCTTTATGACAGCCATATCCTGGTAGTGGACACAGAGATACATCCTCAGGGAATGCTGGGAGCACCTTTTAATTACCTGCCTAACCAGGGTCCAACTGTTTTCACTTTACTCCCTTCTCATTTTTCATTCATTCTGTATTCCTTTGGGGTAGACTCATTGCACTCTAATAAATTACATTTGCCAATTTATTGCAAGCAATGTTTTAACTCCTGGGTGTCTGTCTGTAGCACCTACATGTGTGCTCAGAATGCCTGCTGTGACACCTCCTGCAGTATTCAGGTGAATTGAGTTGAGCTTGAGTTGATGGACCTTGGCTAGCTCTAGTGTCAACAAGAAAACCTGAGAGTTTCCTCCAGGCTGTGAGTTCTCATGTATGTAACAAGGTCTTTTGCGCCCTGTACTCCCTGTGTTTTTGTTTTATGGTTTCAAAGGTTGTTGTTTGGACATGTGTTTCCCACATTTCTTGTGCTGTGTTGAAGCAAAGAAAATAGGAACATAAATACAGGATAACAGGCAGCTTAGGAAACCTATGTATCCCAGCTCACTTGCACTAATACATTCTTTAGGAGTTGGATTTTTAAAATTTTCTTGTGATAAAAACAGAAAGTTCATTTATTCAGGATGTTAGCCTACCACTTATCCTTTTGAAGGGAATAAACTCACCTTTGAGTACTTTTTGCAGCTAAGCACCAGAGATTATTTAGGGGGATAACCAAATGGTTTTTTACTGAAGATCTTTAAGAATGTCTGCTAGGAATGTAATAGGTTTAGCAAACCCAGATGTTGGGAGAAAATGAGTGATTTTTTGGGGTCCCTTTGTAAGTCTGTCTTATTTGAGTCTAGTATGAGTTAAAGTAAAAAACCCCACCCCAAATCCATAAGGGAGATACAGGACTAAACCCAGTTTTTTCCTCTTTGCTATAAAAGTCTGTAGAGTGCAAACCTGGAAAAGGGCTTTGATTATCCTATGAGTTTTAAGTGGACAAAAAAAGCTGTGAGAAAGTTACCAAAATCAAATACCATCCTTGGAAGTCTGCATAGATATTAAAAATATGACACTATAGATCTGGTTACTTCCTTCCTAATGGCTCTGTTTGTAGTGGCTTTAGGATGCTCCATAGGCACCATGTCAGAGTTCTGACGTTTGTTATCTGCCCTGCAGAGAAAAATTCCTACTTCTTTTTCTTCAGATGCTGGAGTTCTGACATTAAGATGAGATAAAAATCACAGTATATGAGACAGATTTTTATGTCACCTCTCATCTTGCAAGACTAATGTAGCTTTCTACAAGACAGACAGAGAGCTACCCACATAATGACAACGGATTTGGCATCTCACAGAAAACGGATACCTTCTATTTTTTTCAAAGACATAGTGCAAGGCTGTGCACATATTGTCCAAAGCATGTCCTTGTATCCATTATGCTTGCTTCAGCTATTTCCAGAATTATTTAATGGCTAAGATTTACTTGCTTTTTTCATTAAAATGCTGGAAATTATGTCAACAAACTCAGAGAAATGTTGCTAGTATTCAATGTATGTGCTTCTAACCCTTTCTCTGCATGCTTGAGTGAGCTCTGCTTGTTCCCTTTATTTGTTGTCATTGTTTGTGCTATGTTTTGGTGGACATCTGGTCCAGGGGGAAAAAAAAAGGATAGAAGAAAGAGAGGGAAAACAGGTCACAGCTGAATAAATGAAGTGTGTGAAACAATATCATAGGAAGTAACATGCTAATGAAATTTCTCTGTATGTTTTAATTTTATAGCATAGTATATATTATAACATATGTTATAATATGATGTCCCCATCACTATAATGGTGATGATCTTACATTTAAAAATAGTACTAGCTATGGAAAGTTATTTCTGGCAAAGACGTGCTTGGTGGAAATTTGGAAAACAGTCAATAATTTGGGCTTTATGGCCCATCTCTGTCAAGGAAGACCTATAGCATGGGCAGTGACACAGTAATGTTTCTAGAAGGTCAGGTCTTCCTATGGGCTGCTAAACAAGTTCTGGGTCAGCTTTGGGGAGATTTGAAACAGTGGTGTAATTAACACCTTTGCCTATTGATTTCTGGCTTGTGACATCTTGGAAAGCTAAATACTTTCTGTAGGTAAATAATATATAGCACTAGATTCCCTAGAGCCCTTTTAAGATGCTAATGCCCTTTGAAGAAGAAAAAAATGTTTTAAATAAAAATGAGATTGTTTGTATTTATTTTGCAATGGAAGATACAAGGCATTGGAGAACTTGAATCATGATATTTTCTCTGTTAGAGATGAACAAATCATTCTGTCTTGTTCACAGAAAGTGGAAAGAGATAAAATCTCTGAAGAACTCACTGAAGACATAATAAGCTTCCAGCGAACAAAACTGTGCTATACTAATAAAGCAATGATTTCCTTCTTTCTTTGCTCTTAGGTCATTATGGACAGTTATGTCAAGGACAGATGTGGTATCACTGGACTGATGATCAATTTTTTTCTTGTACTTCTGGAAGCCCTTGTGAGTCGTGCTGATACCTCCTCTTTGGTTATTATTTCATTGACAAATATTCTGATATATCAGGATTTTCAAATGGATCTGTGGAGGCACATGCTTCTTATGGATTCATATGTGAAACTGATTCATTAAAGAATGAAAAAACTCATTTTCTTGGCATATCTCATGCAAAACCTGTTACAGAAACTACTGATAGGTGTGATAAAGGGAAGGAGCTTATGCCTGAATCTAATCCTGGAGATGCTTGATAGGCTTGAGAAGATGTACAATACGTGATAAATTTTAGCATTTCTGTACATCCTGTTCCATGCTCAGAAAACCTGGTTGTGTTTGAGTTGTAATGGTGGGAGATGGTATTAAAAACTAAAAATTAGTTCTAACACAGATTTATCAATAGTTATACTAGAAAGATAAGATTTTCTAAAATTGTATATTGGGTCTTACAGAAAAAGCCTTAAGCGGGGAGATTAAATTTTTGAGAAGCCCACATTGAATGATTCATTGGTAACTTATGAAGTGGCAGCATTAGGACATTGTGGTTAAAGAAGAGCTAAATTATAGTGATAAACCAAAAGAACTGAACTCCATGTTTTTGATAATAAATGGGTGCTCAGTCAAAAGGCATGCTTCTCTAAATTCTGATAGCAATGGCAAACTGGTTTAACCTTGATGACTTTTTCTTTATAGGAAGACTGACAGATCCTGACAGAGCACGCAGTGCATCTACAAGGCACATGAGGAGAAGTCATGCAGAAGAATGATCACGTATTTCAAACACCTTCAAGGAGAGGCTCTTAAATGCTCTTAGGCAGTTCTGTGTGGAGGTTAATAATCAATAAAAGACTGTCACAAATTAATTAAAAATATGGAAATAGCTACATTATTTATTTTAGTTTCTCAAGGAGATGGCACATTCTATTTCTGTGCCAAAGCTCCTCTAAATGGTGCGTCTGAAATGTGAGCCTTCTTTGGAGATCTGGGTGCAGGCCTTGTTCTGGCCTTTGAGCTCCAAAAGGGAGGATTTTCTTTAAGTGTTGCTATAGTTCTTTTAAAACATTTGGTTTTAAATGGTAAATTTTAGAAGCTTTATTTCAACTAAATAAAATTAGGCTTCTTTGATTATAAAATTAAATAGATAATTGTGTTCTTAGGGGAAGAATAATATTAGTAGCTAAGGCTAAATGCATATTTTAATTTAGCTAACCACGGAAACATATATGACACCTTATATAAGGTTTTAATCTTCTTTCTTTTGGGTGTTTTGCAGTGGACTCTTACTGCCTCCTAGGACCCTCTCATTAAAAAAGCCCTCTGTATTCATAGGGGTTTGGCATGACTTCTGGATGAAGAGATTATTCAGGGAGAGACAGACAAAACCCATCTATCCATATCAGATCTAATACTGTGAATTAAGGATTAACAACTCAATTTTGTTTGGACTGTAAAAGTATGTTAGGTCAATTATTATCCAACCACTCTATCTGGATGAACACTGTCCTCCAAAGTGGATTTAAATTAAACATATGTACAGTTTAGATTGTAGTGCTCACCTGTATTCATGTTTTTTTAAAGCAAATGAGATTGTCACTCACACAGGAATTTTTTTCTAATGACATTGACATTTTGATTAGGTTTGAATGTAACCAAGACCCTTGAAACAGCTGTGCTCATAGCAGTGTGCCACATTATCTTTGGTGAATTTTTAGTAAACATCTATTATTTTCATATTTACAACTGCAAAAAGCTTTTCTATGTTTAAACAGCTTTTTGATTATGGATGGTTGAACTTGCCCCTTTCCAGTGAGGTCAGCTGAAGAGGAATAGTCTTTTTTTTCTTTTTAAGTTGACAATAATGTACTCGTTTGTTTGTGTAAACTTACTTCACCCATCCCAGTAGTTCCAGTGCAAGTATATTACTGGCTTGCCTTTATTATGCAATTCCTGTTAACCTGGGAAGTGCCAACCTGCACTGTGCTGCCCCTGAGGAGCTAGTTAGATGCCCTGGTGCCAGGTATGAGCATGGCACAATGAGATGAGTGTGCAGAGCCAGGACAGACAGATAACACTTTCTACCATTTACAAGCCTATTCTGATCAATCTGAAATTTATTCAGGGACTTCCCCTCACCTTTCTCTCCTGACAGTTTGCTCCAGAGTAGGTCTGTTACCATATTTAGGACTGTTCTCCCAACTTACAGTCTTACTCTGCTCATGGTCAGTTTAAACTATGCTACTATTGTCTTTCTGTCTTAATTTCCCTTTTGCCTCCCTGGTAAGCTTTCACCATCATTCCTCCTGGCCTAGACTTCATCAAATCAGGTCAGTCAATTATTCTAATCTCCTCTTGGATAATAGAATCTTTGTCCTTCTGCTACCTTAGCATCTCCTTCCACACCTTTTCCAAATTCAGTTTATCTTTTCTAATCAGAGCTGACAAGAAATGTATGTGTTTCATGAATTGTGTAACCAGCATTGCAATAGCACTTATATTGCTTTGTCTCCTCAAATATCATTTCTCTTTATTATATGTAACCTTGCATTGATTGCACATAATTATGGTGTCATAGACTAGACTTTCCAGAACTTTGTCCCTGGATCTCTTCCTACAGTCCATCTTTCTGTCAGAGATGGAGGAGGGGGGGATGTGGAGGGAAGGAAGGGGTGTGAAATTCTTCTGTATCTTGTAATATTTGTCATAGAATGGGTAAGGCTGGAAGGGACCATAGGGGGCCATCTGGTCCAACCTCCCTGCTCAAGCAGGGTCCTCCTAGAGCACATTGCACAGGATTGCATCCTGATGGTTCTTGAGAATGTCCAGGAGCTCCATGTCTCTCATGAGGAGCCCAGAACTGGACACCGCACTCCAGGTGTGGCCTCACTGGGGCTGAGCAGAGGGGTGCAATCATCTCCCTTGACCTGCTGGCAGTGCTTTTCCTGATGCACCCCAGGATATCATTGGCCTTCTCGGTCACAAGAGCACACTGCTATCTCACGGACAGATTGTCGTCCACAAAACAGTATGGAATAAAAGATTAAGGAGAACTGGAGTTTATAATTTTCCTGGAAAACATAAACTTGTGGTGATAACAGTAATAAAAAAAATCTGTTGAGCAAAATGCATCCTAATATCTTTCAAAAATCTCACAAACACTTGAAAGAAGCTTGAATAATAATTGCAGGGGGAAATGGGGAAATGAGGATGCAGTAAAAATGGTATCATGATCACTTGCTAATTTTGGTTACTTATCCCATTGGCTCATTGACCCTGTGCATGTTCCTCTGTGTTAATCACCATACATTGTATATCATAATAGCTAAGAAGATCAGAATTTTCTTACATTGCTATTTCAGTAGGCTTTTCTGGGTAATGTTTGAATTCTTTGACAATCAATAAAATATCTTCCTATGAGAAGAGTTTTACATATTTTTTTTCTTGCCTGCCACCCTAACTAGTTATATTATGACTTACAAGTAATGTTATGTTCCATGTAGAGATTACCTGAGATTCTGAGTGAAATAGATGGACAGTGAAAAAAGTATATCTCTCTTTCAATGTGATCATTTTTCTTCGTTAGTCGTGTTTTTTTATTGAAAATTGTGGAGAATAACTGCAGTTTATTGTGCCCTGGTGACTCATTGGGGATATTTCAGTGGACACTGGTGCAAATCTGATATTTAAATCTACCCTGAACTTTCAAAGTATATTCTAATCTACTCCAAGTCCACAATTTCCAGCTGTGTGCAGTTTGTAAGCTGGAGAATGCACAGTGTAAATATATTCAGCAAAAAGTATTTCATAACGGACTTTCGAAAAATGCTGTAGTCCAGTAACAATAACTCCTTTTGAACAGTGAATCAACATGCACATAAAACTTTGCACTAGGAGTGTATGATTTTCTTTCAGATTCTGTGAATTGAGAAGTCTAACTTTGATGAGAATAATGCGTGCACTGCAAAGATTTGTAGGCCACGTTTCTCTTCTTCAAAAAGAATGGAAACTCAGACCTGATCCTGTAGCAGATATTATAAACTGAAATATGGAATTAGCAAGATTACACTCAAAAAGGAGAGAGATTTTTCAGACTGTAAAGCTATGGTAATGTATTTACAACCTTAGGCCAAGCATTCTGCTCTGGTAACTTCCTTGCTCAGATAGGACTTGCTGAGTGGGATTGTATAAGGAGACTCAGTAAAGAAAAATTGTTATGTGATTAACGTTGAGAAGAGTTAAGGACTGGGCCTGCAAAGTAACCATTTCTTGAGTACAGTGGTTTAGACTGATACTGTTTTGTGAGTTTAGTGATAGACATTTTAGTCTCTCAATCTCAAGGTATTTCTTGTAGCATCTGCAGACCTGCTTGTTTAGTTAACTTACTTCTGTGTTAATAGGGGAGGTTCAAATTCAAAGAGCAGCTTCTTAGCATATGTGCCCATGTCACATTTGAAAGAGTAATATCCACTCTCTGAGAAATCACCTTCTCTAACTGAGTTTAAATCTAAAATGTCTTTGGTATTGATGGAAGAAAGAACTTTTGTGTTAACATCCATCTTGAGAGCTTTTCACTAGAGCTTTAGACTACCTACTCTCTATGATCTTTATCAGCTTGACCTATTCTGCAAAGTTGGTAATTTAAAAAATGATCCCACAAAATACTTTTCTGGAACTGATACACACTTCAGTAACAATTGAACTTTCATTAACAACTGAAATATATGTGCCAACTTTTTCCACAGAAATCACTACCTTTTTTAAAACAAATTGTTGAAGAATGGAAGAATGGCTCTGTTATCAGTGGAGTCATAAGATCTAGTGGGTCCCCTGCTTTGTACAAAAACTGTAGCATTAGTAATTAGTGGTAATGCATGAAAAAATAAATACCAGTCTTAGAAGTCAAGAGCACATAATGGTGCTGAGGAAGTTCTGTATGCTGTGGCAGTTGTGCTAATAACTGTACATGGGGAAATTCTTACCAAATTTTCCCTTTATCAATTCTACATGAAGTATGAATACTTCCTAAAAGAAAGCCAAAAGATTTCTCTATTGTGTTATTTTGAAAGAAAACGTACACAAGAACAAAAAAGAATCTCCATAACCATCCTTGGTAAAAAAGAGGTATCTCTACATGAAATGTTTCTGAAGAGGCATGCTCCAGGTCAGACAGGGACCAGCTATTATCCATGGCATTGCTAAGCAATATTTCCTTGCATTCTTAAAATTAAAATTACTTCTCTTTCATTTTGCAGAGTAATGGGTTGAAAGGGAGGGGGCACACAAACCATTCAAGTGAAAGAAGGAGCTGGAACTTTATGTGGTTACTTATTCTCTGTGTAATTGAGTAATGCATGAATATTCCTGTTCTCTAGCACAAAGATTCACTTATAGTGGCCATGGCTGTAATGAGTGAGAAGGTGTGTATATCAGATGGAGCACACCAGTGTTTCTGTATAGGTTTATCAATTCCAAATTACAAAATCTGGGTTGGTTTCTTTTCCTTTTTTTGTAATCACCAAATTGTTCTGTGCTAGCATGTATCTCACGTTGGAAAGGGATTTAAAGTGGTGACAACAAGTGACTAACAAGGCAAAGACAAGAACAGCTGATCACCTCTTATCAGCATCATAGGACACCAGCTTCAGTCCTGAGGACTGGCTCCACAATTACACAAAGAAATCAACTAATGAAATCCCTGGATGAGAGGTGACATATTTACTCCACTAGAATGTGAAGAGAGACATTTTCTTGACCTTAGAGGAACACAGGCTGCACAAGAAGTTTGGGAGATTTGATAATGTTTACATGTAGAAAGTTGATCTCTTATGTGTTTCTAAAGGCACAAAACTATAAAGAGATCCCAGAAAACCCACAAATGCAGGGGATCAGGTTCAAGTATGGATTGAGATACTGAATTCCAGGCACAGTAGGTGTCTATACGTGAGACAGATATCTAAGCTGGTAGGATGGAGTCAGTACAGTAGATGTACTTAGTGAGATTTCCATCTCAATCTGCAAGGATGTCACAGATACCAGTGTTTTGTCACCTGAACAGTTGTATTTAGGCTTCTCCATCTTTACTGATCAGTTCAGTGGTCTAGTTATGGATGACTATGTGAAGATAGAGATCACCACTTACTATAATGAGAATTTAGATGTAGGGCATACAGGTTGATATCTATGACATAGACACCTGATGATGTCAGAAACTGAGGCCTAATGCTCCCACAGGCAATAATTCAATTGTCTAAATATTGGCATCTACTTGTGTTTCAGCTCTTTGGATGTATCCATCTGGCTGGTACCCATCCAACATGCCATTCCTGGAGGATATAGCCCTATACATACATCCCTGCCATTTTTACAAGCCTCACCTGCACACCTCAGACATTATATGATTTCTAAAGAGGTGCTGGATGTTTTTGTTTAGGCAGGTCTCTCTGGCATACAGTGCTTTGCTCCACTTATATGCTGGAACACATTCTATAAAGATCCAACCAGTGCAATTGTAAAGCAAATGGTGGGATTCATTTCAACAAATTTCAGAGGTTTAAAGTGTAGGAGCAGGTTTCAGTTGCCAGATAGAACTGTCTGACCCTACTTTTGCCCTTATTTTATCCAGTATTATCTGAAATTTCTGCACAGGCCTGTTAGGTATGATACAGGATCTACGGAAGGACAGGTCTGGAAACAAGGTGAGATAATTTGAAATTTGAGATTTGAAATGGTAATAGGCCCCTTTGTTTAGGTAACTGAATTGCATCCTATGTGTCTATATCTAGGCTACCAACCGCATATGTCTTTTATAGTCCATAGAGGGAAACAGACCCTTTAGAGGCATGATAAAAATACAACATCCTGATATAAATGTCTGTCCTGCATAGCCCAAATGTAGACATGCATTGTAATTGTCTAAAGAAAGGCAAGATGAACATGGCTGGAGTTTCCCACTTAGTTTCATCTTAACTGTAAGGCAAGGTTGCATCTACAATCTGTTTTCTGAGGAAACACTCTGTAAGAAAAATAAACATACCAAGTGTATTATTTTAATA
Organism: Pachyramphus minor; assembly: GCA_013397135.1. NCBI lineage: Eukaryota > Metazoa > Chordata > Aves > Passeriformes > Tyrannidae > Pachyramphus > Pachyramphus minor. The sequence continues at coordinate 379,952 of VYXB01002722.1, forward strand.
ACACGAGTACCTACAGCTTGTTCAAGCCAGGTGTACTTTCATGTGAATGTTTATTAACTGGTTTTGGTTCATGCAAAACATAGACTAAGAGCTTGAACAAGATGTTTTCAAATGCAGCTCTAGATCTATTTAATTTGGCAAAGAGAAAGAAAGATGCCTGAAGAGGTGATAATGTAAGAATCGCCTATGGTTTTCATGACTACGTAAATGTTACTGTTGTGCCAGTTACATACTGGAGAGGTTAATAACCTCTAAAACAGTGAGCTAGTAAAGCTTAATAGTCATAGATTGAGTGACATTTCTTATACTGACATTATGTCACGCTGTCTGAGCCATTGGATCCCTTGCACTGTTGATAAAGTTGAAAATTTTTCCTGATCTCATTGTTCTGAGGTTTGTTTCTGTGGTAACATTTAAGCATCTTTAGTGAGGCATGAGGTGTGAATAAGTATGAAGCAGTGTACACAGTAGGTGGCAGGATTTCCAGGTGTGAAGGGATTGTCATATAATCATAGAATATCTCAAGTTGGAAGGAACACATAGGGATCGCCAAATCTAACTCCCTGCTTCTCACAGGCCTGCCTAAAAATAACTCACGCTAATAAAAGCATTGTCCAGATGTTCTTTGAACTGTAACAGACTTGGTGCCATGATCACTTCCCTGGGGAGCCTGTTCCAGTGACAGATCACCCTAATTTTTTTCTTACAGGCAACACAGCCATAACTGTGATGGTTTTCCACAACAGTTTTTGCATTCTGTCTGTTTTCTGCAGAGTTCTATAGACATTAATCTGAGGTTAATCCCTTTTCATTTGTGAAACTAAGCAGAACATTTCTACTCTGACAGAAATTGTTAAAGTATTGGGGGGACTTCCATGACCTTCTCTGATTACAATCTGAAGATCATTACCCCATTTTGTTTCCCATCCAGCTGACTGAGAGGAAAATTCCAGATATAACCCAATGGAATACGAGGTCCTAAAAGGGAAAAATGCTGGGAAAGGAGTTTTAGAGTAACAATAGTTAAAAGATATCATTACAATGCAGCTAACAAAGGACATAATGAAATTAATATTTCTAAGAAAACTTCCATACACTAGCAACAGAAAAATCTCTTGACATTGTTTTTTTTTGCTCTGAAAAGACGACCACTGCATGTGATTGATTATCTTGCAATTTATTTGAAATATGTTCTTAATCTGATTTATAAAATGCATCACATTCTTTGAGTTAGGATGGAACCCTGAGTCTTGATTAATGCTAGTGCATCCTGTTTAGAAACACCATGGGGCTGGAAAGCTCCCTTATATATCATTTATGTATTCCTGGTTTTTCTCATTGTCCTACCTTGTGTTCATGACTCTAATGAAACACTTGGGTGACCAGTAGAGATAATAAAGTGTATGACATTTGCAGATGCCATTTTAATAAACATCTCTGGAGATTCTGTGTATAGTCATCGGCTTGTCTGAACATTAGAACAATGAAAAGCAGGTGCTCCTTTCCAGTTACAGCTTATGAACAGGTATAATCTATGAACAGCAGATACACTGTTCTTCTGACTGTCAGAGCACCCAGCCAGACAGTTTTCCTTCTTCACTGTAATTAGCATAGATTATTCTTACAGAAACATGCATTTAAAGTTCACCTGTCTTCTCCAGTTACTTCTTCCAAGTGCTGTAGGTTATTTCACCTGGCTTTCATAAATCTTAATTTTAAATACTGGGATCTTTTTGGCATTTTTGTTTTGGCTTGGTTTAGGGCTTTTTTAAGTTTTGTTTTGTTTTTTTTTTTGGGGGGGGGGTTTGCTGTGTTTTGGTTTTTTGTTTGTTTGTGGGTTTTTTTAATGCAATTTTCTTCTATTCCTAAACCTACTTTTCCCTTATTTTTTTCTTGTATCTCTCTGACATCACCAGGGCAAGATTTGAGTTCTCCAGGCTAGGCTGCTCAGGAGTAGACATAAGCAGCACAGTCACTTCTTCAGGCTCAGAAGAAAGAGACTCAGCCTCTTTATGTACATTAATGTCATTCCTTGGGCTGCAGAGGTGACTCTAACTTCCTAGAGTAAAACACTACAGCCTGAAAAGCCAAAGCTGCTGCTCACAATAAACCATATTGTAATATTTTTAATGGACATACTGCAGATCACTGACCTTTTACAGGACAGTTGTTGAATGCCTAGAGAGGCAAGAGGAATCATTGCAGTACTGGGGGAACAGGAATTTCCATGGCTTCCTTCTGATGGATATACTACAGTGTTCCTGGCAATGTGAACTTGCTGGAAGAGGAATGCGAGATGTAACTTATCTTTTGCAGTTTAACATTCAGGAATGTCTGCCAGCTGGTAGAGAAATAAACATGAACGAAACACAGGAGAGTGGAAGCATGAAGGAACATGCAGGAACCTGTCATTTGGCACAAAGAAGTAACAGAAATTGCCAGACAGAACTAATACTGAAAAGAAAGTAAATTTAGGGAAATAATACATAACTAAAGTTTCAATAAAGACAAGGATGATCTCAGATACCATTCCCCTCCATGCTGACACAAAAATATTATTCTAATCAAGTCCCTGGCATCCTTTAAAAGCACAAAAATTAACTATTATTATTCATCATTCACTGAGAAACATATGAAGCAAAGACCCAGGAGAGCAGCAGAGGACATTGGCTGGGGGGACAGGATTATAACTCAGAATTCTTGGTTTCCAACAGGTCTAACCCTCCTATGTCTGGAAAAAAAAGAGGAAGATTTAAAAAGAGGGCTGGAGACAGTGATGGACATTTCTTAACATCTGAGCACCTTTTTTCAGAAGGCCTACTCATGTTCTTTTTGCATAGTTTCCTGTTGACAGCTGTGGTTCTGTTCAGCCTGACACTGTTTTTGAGAATATATGAACAATGAGAATATATGATAATAAAGAACAAAAAACCAACAGGAAGACACAGACCTTGCTTTTGCTGTTTTGTTAATTGTAATCTGTTAACTGCATAAAATTTCATCATACCATTCAACGACCCAGGTGGGACCGGATATTAGAACAAGCAAGTTCGATGCTGTTGACCTCAATGGCTTCATGGACAAAAAACTGTCGGAGTTTCCCCCCCCCCACATCTAGAAAAATGGTTCTTCCTAAGAATGTGTGCTGGTAGGAATCAGACTACATTTTACTGAGATGGCTCTGGTTAAATCCAGAAATGACCTTTGTTAAAAATAAATAAATAAATAATTCTTATGTAATGTTAACTATGTCAAAGGTTCTGTCTCTGAAAAATTCTGGCACCCCACTGCTGTGGTGCAAATCAAATTCTGGGATATAACAACCTTTTCCACGAACCTGCTGTGAGTACACTAAGTCCAAACAGTAATTTTAGAGAGAGAATGCTAAATCTCTGTTTAAACTCCTGGCTGTGGTCTATAAACTGCCCCCCTAAAAGCTCTTTTGGTTTTTATTGATCATTCAAGTTAACTGATGCAGAGGTTTTATCTTATTTTATTTTATTGATTTGATTTGATTAGGCACTTTCCATTCTGTCCATTAAGTGTGGTGACCTTTTCCATTGTGTTGTAAGCTCTGGATTCCCTTGTGATATTCATTAATGAAAAGGAAAAGCAGGAACACAGAACTCTGTAAGTTTCCCGTATTAGAAAAATCCACCAGTTCATGGAGAGCAAGCTGAACTGTCTGGAATAGATAATTCTAAGCAGACTCATGTACATGTATGTTTTGTAGCATTTTCCGACGTTTGTCTTTAGAAAGGCAAACAGCTTTCTTTTGTCTCCAGAATGAATGTAATGATTCTGCTCAAGAGTTGAAAAGCCTGGGTAATTAAATGGCATCCAATTTGAATGGTTTCTTACGTGATGAGTTGCATCTTATAGAGTTGGGATTGAAGAATTTGTCGGCAAAATAGGTGCAACTGGTTTTTTACTTAAAAGAAGAGGAAAAACTCTGCAGAGGAAGTCCCCCTTGAATTCAAACAGGGAATGAAACCTGGACATGTCCCTGGTGCCCTTCCAAAAAGATCATATTTAGTGTCCAGCTAACTCCTCAGGGCAGCAAACAAAAGCAGAATCATGGCTTATAAGAGTAACTGCTTGAGGCTTAAAGCACAACAAGAACCTTTGGTACAGCTAAAGGTTTGGATTGTGGGGAAAGAACAAGGAACCAGTGATACAGATTTTGGAAAGAACAGAAAATATGACACTGTCATGGAGAAAATCTAAGTAGCCTGGTTGGAACTGCTGCAGTTGTCTTCTGCAGTGAAGCCAGTTACCGCAGTTCATGTCTTGGCATTATGGTGAAGTGTCACTCAACCTCCGGACAATAGTGAATCAGAAAACAACAGTCAAAACTACTCAATACCTCGGCCCTCTAAAATGGATCTACACACATACTCCTGTGTGCCCAGAAACAAACAGAATGGAGAAAACTGCAGAAGGTAAGTAAGAATTCAAAGTTCAGCCTCAGTTTTCTTGGAATGCCACTGAAGCTGTGAAAGGCACTCTGGTGCAAAGTGTTTGAGATTGTTTACGTAGCACATATTGAGCACCTTAATGAAGAACAATGGATGTTCACCTTGGATGAGAGCATAGTTTGCCAATAGCCAGCACCAAGGCAAGGATAGGAAACATTCACAAAAACCATAGGATCTATTCAGGCCTGACAGTTTTAACAGCTGTTGATTCAAGCAATATGCAGGTTTTGGCAAAGTCTACTTAGGACATTGCAAATTGTTCCCTAGGATTTCAAAGCCCATAATGCACTTGGCATGATGAAATTCACCTCCCAAGAATTACAGGCATGAGATAGTAAAAATGTAAACATTGTTCAAGGCAGAAAGCTGGCTAGATGTTCAGCTCTACAAGAGTAGAAAGGAATTTTGAAGTGACTGAAAGGGTTAATGTTGTGGTGCGAATTAAAAAGAAACCAAAGCAAATAGCTACAAGTAATTTCATAGCCAGTTTATAGCAATAACTGTGCATTCCTTACATGTTTGAGCATGGTTTCTCCCTGCCAGATATACCTACTGGTTATCAAGAGGCAGTCCCACTAAAAACATTTATCTATACAAGGAACTCTTTTCCCCAGACGAAACGGAACTGAAGGAATATAGCAGAAGATACATTGGGAGGCATTTATTTGAACTCTGAGAGATCACACTATCTTCACCAAATGCTACCCATCTGTAGGCAGTGTGAGTTACAGGGTGTCAAAGGTTACCAGCATAAAGTGTCCTTGGGCATCCTTAGTAATCAGCAACAACTTAGAAAGGGCGGAATAGTGAAGAGCTTGGGCTAAATGAGAGAGGCACTGACGCTTCAGCGTGAGCAGTGTCTGATCTCCAGGAAAAAGACTTTGTTACGTTTAGGGCACAAAATATTTCACTATGATTAACTTAAAGAAGAGGTTGATCAGTATAAGTCCACTCTCATATGGAACTTCAAGAATTTAATTCTCCATAGAGTTTGCAACTGTTGGATAACACAGGCACTCCTGTAGACTCTGGGGTGCATGGTGAACAAGAACCTGTGATGGTTTTAATCTAGGCCTTTCTGGAAACCAGCTCGTAACCAAGGAAGTGGCCATGTACCCAGTATTCCATCCGATTTTTACGTAACCCAGGGTTACGTAAGATAAATAAGAAGGGAGTGAAGACTCTTACTCTCTCTCCTCTTCCAGTGAGGTTCAGGAGCAGTGAGTCTCTGCATTGGTCTCGCTTATCTAGAGGCTGAGGCCTGCAGCAATTGCTGGTCTGCCACGTTGGAGATTGGAGAGTGCTAGCTGTGTCTGGCGATCTTACTTATCTAAGGAACATGGTTCTTTATTTGGTTGTTCCCGGGTCCTGATTGTGTATACTTGTTTTAGTTATCCTTTTTTGTTCCCCTTTTTTTTCCCTTTTCCCTTTCCCTTTCCCTTTGCCTGGTGTTTGGGGTTCCTTTGCTGTGTGTATGGTATTTTAATTGTATATAGCTGTAATACATGTAAATATATATATATATATATAATTTGATGTAGTTTGGTTGGTCTTAATTTTTTCTGTTTTTTACAACTTTTTCCTTTTGTCCTGGGAAAGTAAGAAAGGAGGAAGGTAGGGAAGGTTTTCTTTTCGCTGTGAGTTTGGGCGTCTGGCTGGGTCCAAACCTAAATGGAGTCCAAGCTAGATGTACACAGAATCAGATCCAATTGACTTGCTTGGTTTTAGCATTTTGTGAATATAAATGCACCATTTAACTTTGGACCTGAGTTAAGAATTAAAGATTTGCTCTCTCTGCAGGCTGCTGGCTCAAGCACAAAACTGCACTACTGCAACAATGCAGCTATCAGACTAGAACCAGTACCAGTTCTCACTCCATCTCCCTGAAACACTTTCCTTTGTGCAAAGTGTTATGTAGTTAGAGGTAACTCATTTTGATCCCCTCCCATCTTCTGAAGGCCCAGCTTTAACTATTAAGGAACACAGGCCTTCATCAGATAGAGGCAAATGTCTCTATACCATAGGGCTCATTTATTCCTCTTCCCTTCATCAGTGCCAAAATTCTAGTAAGAAACCTGAACTCATTGTTTTCTAGCTCTTTATAAGTGCCTTGCTTTACTTAGTCTCCACAGCCACATAAGTTCATACTGAATTCCCATTGTGCAGAAGACAGGATATAAATCAATGATGTCTTGATCTTTTAAGTCCTGTTTCATTTTCCTGTGACTTCTTCTTCACATCTCCCACAGAAAGTGCTAATAATTTGTACACTGGTTTTTTGGATATTGTATATTTAATATTTTATGCCAAGATAAAAGGCACTAGCTCTTTGAATTTTTGCCCTGGTTTGACAAACCAGGGGACTTGGTTTGTCACTCTGGCACTTGTCATCTGTTTATGATTATTGTCATCAATTCTCAGATTAGTGGTCCATACCTTTTCCTACAGACCCTTTCACACACTACCTTTATCACAGTCTTGTAATGCTCAATACCCCAATTTTCCTTTCTCCTTACTTTTTCAAACACTCCTGCTACACCTTCCCACTTACTAAAAAGGGGGTTTTGTGGGGAAGTTGAAATGGCTGTAGGCTTAGATATTGCCTGAAATGATGTCTTTGATACTGTGAGACTAGTGTTTGTTGATATATGCAGTTTTCCCAGTCCCACAAACTGCCACACTCCCTACTCTCTCAAATTCCTATATACATTGAAGATTTTCTTTACATATATACACACTCTAATTTTTCACTTTTTTTTCTTCTGGAATACAACTTGCCTAGCTAGAGGCAAGAAACATGTCAATAAAAAAATAGTAGATTCTCATTTAATCACTTAGTTGTAGGAGCAGGATATTAAGACAATGCCCACTACTATAAAATTATAGTAAGATTTGGAAATCTTGTAATGCAGTTAAAGTATTGAGCAAGTGTAACTCCTTGTTCATATTTTTTCTTTTCTTAGGGAAATGGGGTGAATGTAATTGAAATAGATCAGAAGTTTAAAATTGAGAGAAATTTAATCTGAGATTTAAGGCTCAGCTCTGATTGCCCTGTGTGCTTCAATATGAGGTAACCACTGCTCTTGTTGCCATGCTAAAGTGACATGCAGATAGAGCACTTTAGCGACATGGCAACACTTCTGTACTATCTCACAGAATTTTATTTTTTTTTTGTGAAAGCAACTTTGATGTTTGGATGCTATTTTTATAACAATTCATCAGCTTCTCTTCATACTGATTACACTTTTTAGTTAATATATACCAAAATTGTTTCCAGGCAAGTACTAATTAAAGCTATCTTTATGGACAAATAGGAGAACAGAAAGAAACCAGTCTGAGTATAGAGTTTTGCCTTTAACCCTTTCATATACAAATGGGAAATGTCTTCAGGGCTTCATAAAGACAATTTAATAGCAAGTCTTTGAACAGCTTTTTTGTCAGAGGTACATTAAGATCAACTTATTACTGTACCCTTATAATGTAAGTATAACAGAATTAATACTCCTATTTAAGTGGTGGAGAAACAGCTAATTCACCACAAAAAACATTGTTTCAGCTGTTTCAGGCACACATTCTACTCTTCAGATTCGGGAACAAATAAGGTGAAATTTTACTACAAATTTGAAATACTGAAAATGTAGCACTCCATTCAGAGCAGGAATGGGAATGAAATGAGATTTTTTGGCGCTGTTCAAAGCAGAAATTCTACTTAGTTTAGATAATTTAATGTATCATTCTTCTGTAATAACCTTTTCTGTTTTTAGCATGATTTTGTAAGGATATGTGGTTTACAAGATTCTGGTGTGTATCTATCTGTGTGTGATCTGAACAACTTTTAAACTTTGGATCAAATTCATTCACACTGACAGATTAGAAGAGTTTTCTACAGTTACGAAAATAGGAGCTCAAGTTGAGAATAGGGATACTTTGTTTTCTCATGGAAGAAAGGCTATTTTCTCTATTTTCTCATCACAGAATCAATATATGCTTGATTATATAATTTGTTCACCAGTTTACTTCCACAGGGTTTTTCTGTGACTTGTTTATTCTGTGCCTTTCAGCCCTTGCGCGGGTATGCATAAATATGATTCAACACACTATATTTCTTCATCAATGAGCAAGTCCTTAGGTCACACTGAGTTCAGTAGGATATACACACAGAGTATCTTTAATTAGGTAGTAATAAAAAGGATACCAAAAGAAGGGGGCTATTTGCCTCTCTATGCTTCTGAGTGACGTGAAATTCACGTTGGCAATGGCAGTGATCCAAAGCTATGGTAGTGTGGGCAAAGTGATTTCAGCCATGGCAGCAGCCAGGTTTGCCTTGTATATGCATGTCTTCTTGATACCACAGATGGATTGATATGGACAAATTGTCTTGGACAATCAAATTTGCCTGAAACAGGCTGGTCCTACAAGATCTGGGCAGTCTGGGATTTTTTTTAGATACACTGTTACAGTTGACTCAAAGTCTGTTTGCTCTTTGTACTGTTGTTTATATTCAGATCAGTAAATAATCAACAGTGGGCAGGTTATTAATGCAAGTTTGCAGAGGACCTTGAAATGAGACACCTGAATTTAAATAGTGCCAGTGTTTTATATATACTTGTGGGTATTTGCTAGAGATAAAATGGAAATACACATACAATATAAAACCTTTACAATTACCCATTCTGGAGTGGAAAGCAATATTTATTTAGGTCTTAAATTCAGCCATACAGCTAAAACCCAAATCAAGAAAAATCTTAAAAGAGTTTAGCATTGATATAGACTTTCTGAATTACATGAAGGCTACACACTTGTTTAAGGATTTTATTTTAGGGGAATGATGTTGTGCACCAAGATTGAGTCAATATTTCTCCAGGCTACAAATGCAAGACTCATCTTGGCAAGGTCATGATATAAAAATGAAACCTCTGCAAGTTTTGCCAGACAAATGAGATGAAACTGGAAAGTGCAAACAGAACCAGCTGTATTTAGTATGTGTCAGTGTATTAAGAAACTGAAAGAAATGTAAGGACATGCTAGGACTGTGTGAGGTAACATGAAATAGGCCATGAACTTTGCGTAAAAACCAATCAAATGGTGGGTGGCTCTGAATTAATTATATATTTTATTTGATGTGCCAATTATTGCTTTAAGTAATTGAAGAAATAAACAACCAGGTGTAAGCCTTTAAAACACTCAACACTACTCCTATACCTCCTTTTTCTACTTCTTCCTCTGCTATGGGAAATGAATCTTTTGACTTTGATTGGACAGACAATCAGTTCACTTAAGTGAACTTTAAGTTTTCTTTCATTTTTAGCCTGAAGTTCCCATTATCTTTCTGCCAAAAATAAGTTAACTGAAGATATGTATGATTCACTTATTACTGAAGATATAACTTGTTTTTTTCTGCAATAAATAACCGTTTCTTTTCTGTGTGGTCTATGTGAACAACTCTTATGAATGTCTAAATACTAATATATTTGGATTCACAAAATTATCCAGGGAAAACCAAAAATAACCAATACATCTGATTCTAGCAATGGGTATGGGGCTATATCCTTGGAGATATTAAAGAACTGTTGAATAATCTCCTTTTATCAATATGCTCTAGTTCTGAGATAAATTCACTTTAACTCAGCCAAGGACCTGACACTTTTGGAGTCTCTCAGATCTACAAAAAAGTGCTTTCATGAGGTAAAATTCATATACAAAGCTTGCACTGGCTCTGTGCACATAAACATAGTCATCCAATAGGTTGAAAACCAGTGTTACTTTTGCATTTTATTGCTTAGAATTCTAATGGTCACAAAGAAACACCCTTATAGTTAGCCATAATAGCATTATTTATTAGCCAGACCTTCAAGTAAAACATCAAATACTACTGCTATGTGGCCAATGAAATCACAGCAGGAGAGTACTGGGTTCCCCTCCTCTGTTATTATGTGCCTTCATGGAGTCTATCAGTTTTCATTGGTAAAGCAAATAATTTACATTATTTCAGATGCAAATGCCTTCATTTGGATGTGTGGTTCTAAGTCCAGAGGCAGCTTATTTGCATGTTAACAGTTAATCTCATCTTTAAACACTTTACTGAACTGAGACTTCCGTGGAACTACATTAGTATGTGCTGTCCTCTGAATATGTAGCTTTCCTGTACATGTCCTGTACTTACTGAATTGACCAAAACTGAATCATGGCAAATACATTAAATGAAATTGCACAACATCAATACACACAACTCACACAGAAAAGGTCATTTACTAATCATGTTTTGCTGAGGTGAATATGGACTTTTGTGTGAGCATTGATTTAAATGTTTACCTCATTTGCCATAAAGACTACAAATCAATATAAATTGTTGCTGGTAGTGCTTTGTTTCCCTTTTGTACCTACTTTTCTAAAAGCTTCTCTACATTAACCATTAATTATTTCAGAAAATAATTGCGCCATGGTTATACTTACATTAAAACACCTCAGCAAGAGAGCTCTGACAGCCTGTTGTGTTTGCTAATTTTGTTCACAAGCATTGTGGCTTTCAATATTTTGTGGACTTTTTCCCACATGTCTAAAAATAACACAGGTCAATATCAATTTATCAGTAAGTGGCTGAGATGGTTGAAATAAATGATTTAGTCCTTTTTAAAGACATAGATGGCTGCAGGGTATACAATCTGTGAATTAATAGGTGTCCTGGTTCTGGCCAGGACAGGGTTAATTTTTGCAGTAGTCAGGAAAGGGCATGGCTATGACCTGGAGGTTATTCTATACCACCTCATGTCTGCATCCAGGAATGGGGGAAGCAGTCCCTTCCAGGTCAGGGTAGCGTGGCAGTGGTTGGGTATTGTCAGGCTCCACATGGTACAGTGGTGAGCATTTGCATATAAACAGCTGGCCTCTCTTACATTTGTTATTAATATTGCTGCAGTTACTGTTCATTTTCTTATTCTATTGATGTTTCCAGTAAATTGTGCTTATCTTAACCCATGACCTTTGCCTTTTGTAGCTCCAATTCTCCTCTCCAGCCTGCTGCAGGGGAAGGGGAGAGTGAGTGAGTGGTGCATGGCTTGGAGGGGTTCAGTGGGAACACTAAACTGAAGAATATAATTCCTAAACCTAAATAAGTCATAGGAAAGACTCAGAACCTACAAGAATGAACTACCTCATTTCTTCTGTTTAATGTGCCACTTGTCCTCAACTGAGATGTTAAAAGGAATAATAATGAAACTAGTAAAAACAAAAGCAATTTTGTTTGCAAGATACATTAGCCTGTTTTTCTTGATGGCTTACTGCAAAGCAATTTATTTGAGTGAAAGAAACACAGCAATTTGTCCTCTGGTCTCCTGATTTTTAAGTATTGCAGCATTACATATTTAACTTGTAAAGAAGACATCTTGTGACTCCTTTTACTGATGAGTTTGCTTAAATCTATTCCAAAACTGTAATGGAAACATGACTCTAAGCTAGATTGAACTAGGCTGATAGTTCAAATAAATTGACAGAAAGATGATTTATTTTTTTAACTTTACATTTACTAGCATGTAGGACCCCAGCACTGGAGCATGAACCCAACAAAGAGGTTTTACTTTAAAAATATACAAAGCTCCGAAGAGTCACTCGCTGAATTTTTAGAAGAGCCCTCAATTCTTTTAACATCTTAAGAGAGATCACGTATGAGAAAAGCTGCACCCATTTTCTCAGAGGGTACTTTTACTGGTAAACTTTAGAAAAATAAGAGTACTTGGCAAAAGTTTGAAGGGTAACATTCAACCAAAACAAAGCATTCCACAAAGCACTGCCTGAGCACACGCTAACACATACAACTTAGCAAAATCCAGCCTATCTGGTCCTAAATTACCCAAAATACTTGAAAATAGGGATTAGGAGAAGAAGAAGTAGTAAAGAAAGAGAGAGAAAAAGAGAAAATTACAGCAACCAACACTGGAGTCCTGTAAGAGTTCAGCTTCCACAGGGCCAGGTGGCAGGGTTGAACTTTGGGCCCCCTATGGTTACACTCCCCAGCCCCTGGTGGTACCTGCATTACATCAATCAGGGTCTGGGTCAGGGGCTCCAAGGTGTGGTACAGGGGAGTGCTCCTGCTGTCCAGTGACTGACAGCTGCTCTGGGCTGCCCCAGGACACTTTCAGTGCTGCTGTGTGTTCGACAAGGCACCACCTAACCTCCATGAAATTTAACCTCTCCCTTCCCACCCTCCCCAGATTGAGTTGGTCTAAGCCAATAATTAATATAATAATCCAGTGTCTCACACAGTATAGAACTAATTCTAAGATTAGATTTAATACTTTAAAGTCTATTACAGGAATAATGATTTGGGAAATGTCTTTTTATTAGCTTAAAGCTATGACTTTAATGTATTTCGTCTCCAGATTTGGCTGCATAAATGATTGCTTTATTCAATAATTTTTTTGCATAAATATGCCTGCCTGTTACCAACCTGAATTCTGTGGTTGGTTATATTTTCAAATGAGTAATTATATTATTGATACCGATGTGAAAATGAGAAATCAAGTGGCCTTACATTGTATAAAACACTTAGCAGAAACAGATGTGATTTGAGCTAACAAAAATACTGAGACCTACAAGAGTGCACAGAGAGAGTGAAAGCTGAATAGTTTATCCTTGCAAGGGAAAGAAGGTTATTACTTTGAGAAATTGCAGCTCTTCTTTTATTCTCTCTACTGATCCAGCTCCTATTAAAGGAAAGGCTTCTGTTGGCTTCAGTGAGAGCAGACTGGAGCTTAGTAATACCTATGAGTCTCTGAAACAGAATAAATCTTTCACATTACGTTAGGGCTGGCTGATTTGTGAGTGCTGAGTTCTACTGTCACCTTCCATGCAATCCAAAATATTACCAAAGCAATTGTACTAGCTCCAAACTAGTATCCAAGCTCAGCATCTCAAGCAAAATTGGTGTTATGGGCAAAATGGGGACACAATGGATGGGACAAGATTAATGTTGCTTCTTAGTGTAATTCAAGGCACAGCTACCACAAACTGGAGGCAGGAGAAAAGGGTGAACTGAGGGTAGTCTAAGTAACAAGTTCATTTTTTGTGACAATAAAGAGATTAATTGGAACAAAAATACAAACCAGGCTGGGGATAGATTATTACTTATAGATAAGGAAAAAATTAGAAAATTTGGTAGTATGTGCTCATCTTCATATACAGCAAATACTCCTTGCGAGTTTCAGTGCAACACTTAAAATACACACCATATGTTTACTCAGTTCCAGCTGGAGCATATCCATTTATTCTCAGGTTTGCAAACCTAGCCTGATGTTTAGTTCTTTGTTGAATCACGCACTAAAAAGAAAACATTTTCAAGACAAAAAGACTCAAAGATGGCATAGAAGAAAAACAGAATATTGCAAGTTGTCATCTAAAATATATTTATACAGAATACGAAACAGTAACCACTTTGAGGAGGAGTTACGATTACAACTTTCTGACCTACTACAACAACACAAAGCCAGCACTGAATTTTAATTCCTCGAGAAGAGATATGTGGAGTGGGAAATACAACTTATTTACTAGACTTTCTGCATGCATATTATTTCTGCTTTGTTTTGTCAACTATCCAATAGATCCGACAGTGTTAACTGTTAAAAGTGGAGTCCACTACCTCCTCCTAAATATCCCCCAAAACACACACAGACCACTGGGGTTTAACAAATGTATCTATTCTGACAGAAATACATTTTGTTCAAAGGTGCGTTCAGGCGATATTAGCTAGGCCAATATCCAGATGGACACTCTGGATACCTTGCAGCCATATCACAGAGCAAATGTCTTCTGCAATCAGTGTATTGCTGTATAATGAATGTCAGTCAGCTTTTCCCCCACCTCCGCTCCAGTTGCAGTGCCTCAGTCTTAGCAGAAGGAAACCAGAGCCTGTAGGCTGCACAGAACCTCAGGTATAATCCGAAGAGGTTTCTTAATTTGTCCATCTGGGGAGTAAGTTCTGGGTTTGTTTTCTTTCCCTTAGGCATAGAACTGTTCCTTCTTTTTCCAAGTAATCTGGTTTTAAGTCCATATGAGTATTTATGAGTATGTTTGTGTCAAGCACATTAAGATAACATTTTTTTTCTGTAATAAGAAATCAAGAAACATAATACTTGGTAATTTGGTACACCTTATTATGTTTGTTTAAATATGAAAGTTTATGACCTTTTTCTTGATGCGTATGTACTAAAGAAAATGTCACCTCAGTTTTCCTTCTATCATACCACTTATCGACATATCACTTATCACTGGCATTGTCCCCAGCTGAGAAGAATGCAAGAACTGACCACATCACCTCTGGTTATTCTCCATTTCATCTTTTACTTCTAACTATTCAAGAAAACAAGAAGAGGTTAATGTCGTCTAATAAATCAACTGATACAAGATCAGCATTAGGGCAAATATGTCTTGCAGATCTTCTGCAACTGCAGCTTCTCTCCTAGAGGCTGATGAAACCTCAGTGGAGCAGACTGAACATCCCTTGCACAGCTAGTCTCCATGCAGCTGATGATCTGCTTACCATGACTCAGGTTGCTGGGAGGCTTGGTCTTGTAGGCGTTGCTGAGGGGACCCCTGACCATGGTAGCTGACTGGTAAAGAGGAATAATAAACTATCACTCATGTTAGATACTTCCCATGCAGTGCCCACACCTAAGACCATCATTCTAAGTTCCCTCTTTTGTCAACAGAGAAAAAGATCATAGAATCATCGAGGTTGGAAGAGACCTTCAAGACCACTCAATACAATCATCAACATGGCATTACCACTGTAAACACTAAATTATACCACCCAAAGCCAGATCCAGACACTTCTTGAACACCTTCAGGGATGGTGACTCTACAGCTTCCTGGGCAAGCTATTACAATAACTGACCACTCTAACAATGACCCTTCCTGATCCTTGTTACCCTTCTCTGGACATAAAATAAATAGCATCTGTGGGTTTCATCTGACCTAAGACATTCACTTTGTCCATTATGGATGTTTTAACACAGATTAATTTGTTCAAATTCTAACTATAAAGAACAATTATGCTGACTTGCCCAGACACAGTGACTAATGCTGAACATGCCTACACATGCTCAGACTGACGAAATGCCAGCATGATTACAGTGGACCATAGTGATAAGATAGAACTCATAGTTATTGCATTACCATCACAATTGGTGTGATGGTTATTGTTTCTGGTAATGCCATGAAGTTAAGTGTCTTCTCCAGACCCTGTGAGTTGTCTGGATTATCACTTTCACTTCAGGTTATATCTCTGAATTCCCCAGAATGGAGTGGCTGGATTTGCTCTACTGTAATTATGTTTTAATATATATATATGTTTGGGTAAATGTCTTAATAATCTAATAATGCTTCAACAATACTTTAAGGAAACAAATCCTTTTTGGGAGAGAAGGAAGTAGACACTGATCCAAGTAAAATATTTTTAACTGGTCAGCTTGTCCAGCTTGAAGGTCACTAGGGATTACACATGTACCATGCAAATACATGCACACAGAAGGGAAAACAGGGTAACACATTGAATAGTTGGGAACAAGATTCTGTAATATTACATGAGAGACTGCAGTGATGAGGCAGCGTTTGTCAGGTAACTGTGTTGATCAGCAATTTGTTTGCATACTACGGGCTTCTTTTATACCTCCTTCTCTCTCTTTTCTTGTGGTTCTGATCCACCTTTATCCCCTTCCTATCCAGGCTTTGGCCCTTCTGGGGTTTTGCATATTCCTCCCACTCCTTTAAATAAGCCATAATAAGTTTGCTCTTCCCCATGAGACTGCTTTCCAGTTACACAGTTCTGACTGAACCTCAAAACATCCCATTTTCTTTGAAAGCACTTCGTAGACCCAACATAAATGTTGGTGTAGGTGCACCTTAGCTGCCAAACACTTAATTACAGTTTGGGAAAACAACCTGGACAAACAGAACCCTTTTATGATGACTTTGTAAGAATAGATAGAAAGAACCAGGACCAGAGGAAATTGTCTCAAATTGTGCCAGGAGAGGTATAGATTAGATATTAGAAAAAAATTATTCACTGAGAGGATTGTCAGGCATTGGAAAAGGCTGACCAGGGAAGTGGTGGAATCATCATCCCTGGAAATGTTCAAAAGGTGTGTGGATGTGTCACTTGAAGATATGGTTTAGTGGTAAACACAGTGGTGCTAAGTTAACAGTTGGACTTGATAATCTTGAAGGTTGTTTTGAAACCTAATGATTCTATGAAAGAAGGTTTTTTATTATAATTTTTCTTCCTACTACATTATTTCAAAATGCATTATTTGAGTCAATGNCATCCTCTCATGTGATCTTCTGTGGATGTAGCCCTTTATATTTTAATGCTATTTTCACATTGTTTGTATTAAAATAATGCACACTGAATCTTAGCAAACAGAACTTGTGAGTCATTACATCTGGTTTCTGATTTTTATATTAATTTGATGAATTTTCTAAGTCTATAAATTGAAAAAAAACTCAAAGAAAAAAAAAAAGAATAAGTGGATTACTCCAATAGAAATTTCAGTCAAAAAAAAAAAGAAGAAAAGCGAATCCATAGTGTAATCAATCAGGAAATATTATGCTAATTACTCTAAAGATAACAGCTGTTCATACTCTTTAGATTATTAACACCTTCTACACACCAGCAGGGAAACACCCCATGCAACGCAAATCTTCCATGTGCAAACAACTGCTGCTCCTTTGCGGGGAAGCGGATAATATATTCTTCTCTCCAACAGAACAATAGGTGAGCAACAGGAGGCAGAACAGAAGCTTTATGATTTTCAAGATTTTGTTAATGTCGTTGGCACTGCAAAATGTACTATACATATGCTGCCAGTAGAAAACAAATGTGGTTCCTATAAACCAAAAATCACATGCAGCTTTTTATACATAAATAAATTACTAGATTTTGCCAGCTGTTATTTTTTTTCACTCTTTGACTTTATCTGATTAAAAATGGTGAACCCAACATTATTTCTGAAGTAGCTTTGTGAAAAGGTCAATTCAGGACTTTACAAATCAAATTTGTAGCCAAACTATTATGGTGCTCGGTCCTTATTTTCTGGATTATAGAAGTAGCTTTCAGCATACTGATACTTTAAATGTTCTGCTCATGTTATAGAGCAGAGGAAAAGAATATTGTTTTATGGAAAAATTCTTCCCTACCGAAGAAATCTGGCTGTGATCTGGGGAAAGGTGGAATAATGTTTTATCAACAAAAAATATGACTTGAATTGTAAAGAAAAACCCACTCTAAATCTCTGTAATGTAGGCTTTGAAAATGGAGTGTTAAGTCCAAGAAAAAAATACAAGCAAGTTGCAGAGTTAGCAAGCTCATGGGCTCTCTGATCTGTTGCGCTTGGAGTTTAATTCAAGTTAATTGAGACATTTAAAAGTTGTAAAAACTATGAGAATAAAGAGGAAAACAAAGAGGAAATTCACCAAATCTCTAACTCCAAAGTAAATGAGAGAGTCACATGATAAAACTATCCCTTAGTGTTGTATTATGCTTGTTCTGTGAATGACTCACAAGGCAAGGTGGGTGCTCTGCATTCTTGCTTTGGTAAAGATGTAGGCAGGTGCCAGGGGAGGTATAGATTAGATATTAGAAAAAAATTATTCACTGAAGGGATTGTCAGGCATTGGAAAAGGCTGACCAGGGAAGTGGTGGAATCATCATCCCTGGAAATGTTCAAAAGGTGTGTGGATGTGTCACTTGAAGATATGGTTTAGTGGTAAACACAGTGGTGCTAAGTTAACAGTTGGACTTGATAATCTTGAAGGTCGTTTTGAAACCAGGCAGGTGCCTGGTTGCTGATAACCAACCAGATTTACAGGTTGTGACCCTCAGCATCCCCCACTGCCCTTCACCCCTCTCACTAGACAGAACATCCAAAATTGAGATTTCCCACATACTTATTATATTGAGATTTCCCACATACTTGTTATATGGGCAGTTCCTTCCTAATACCTTCCCTCCAAAATGCTCTGCATCTGCTGTTCTTCCACTCACCCTTCACTATTGAGGTACCTGAGCTATCCTGCATCATTTTGCTTGTGGTGGGGCACTCCAAGAACAGCTGTGTCAGCAAAAATGAAAGGCAGTATCTCATGACAAAATTATGACTTTCTGAACAATTTGATGTCATTTATTTGCATTACTCACAAGATTTGCAGCTTCTCTGATACTTCTGGTCAGCTTACAGGTAAGGAACATCCTCTTAAGAGGGTGAGTCACTCTGGGTGAATCAGCATCACTCTGAGGCATTGAGGTATTTTGCGTCATGCCAGCTGAGGAATGAGCTCAAGGAACTACCAAAACACAAATTACCACCTCTCTTAGCCAGAATCCATGTACAGAAGATAACAGGATCAGGCATCCTGGGAAGAGTATAGGGATGCTGCCTGTTTGTGTATGGATGGAGTCAGAAAGGCCATGGTGCTTTTGGAGCTGAACTTAGAAAAGGGATGCAAAGAAAAGAAAGCGTATCCCCACAATGAACATGACTAGCAAACTGGTAACAACTGATGAGGAGAAGGATGAAGTACTCAGCTGTTTTGCCTCAGTCTTGAACTACAACCTCTCTTCCCACACCTCTCAGGGGGATGGACCAAAAGGCAGGGACTAGGGGAGCAGTGTCACTCCCACTGTAAGAGAAAATAAGGCTCATGATCATGTGAAGAATCTGATTGTGCAAAAGTCTGTGGAACCTGATGAGATGTATCCCAGAGTCCTGAGGGAATTGGCGGATGTAGTTGCCAAGCCACTTTCCATGTTATATGAAAAGTCACATCAGTCAGGTGAAATTCCAGGTGACTGGAAAAAGGGGAACATTGCATCCATTTTAAAAAAGGGTAGAAAAGAGGACCCCAGGAGCCACCGACCTGTGGCTGGGAAGATCATGAAACAGACCCTCCTAGAAGATATGCTAAGACACATGGAGGGTAGGGAGATAATTCAAGACAACCTTCACCAAGGGCAAGTCTTGTCTGACTTACCTTGTGGCCTTCCATGGTGGAGTGATTACATCAGTGGACAAGGGAAGTGCTACAGATTCCATCTATGGACTTCTGTAAGACCTTTGGCATGGTCCCCCATAATATCCTTCTCTCTAAATTGGAGAGAGATGGGTTTGATAGGTGGACTGTTTGGTGGATGAGGAATTGGTTGGCTGGTCACATCCATAGGGTAATGTTCAATGGCGCTGTGGTCAATGGCTCAGTGTCCAGGTGGAGATCAATGACAAGTGACCTCAGGGGACTATACTGGCACCAGCACTATATAATGTCTTCATCAATGACATAGATGAAGGAATCAAGTGCACCATCAGCAAATTTGCAGATGACACCAAGCTGAGGGGTGAGGTTGACACACCCAAAGGATGGGATGCCATCCAAAGGGACCTGGACAAGTTCAAGGGAATGTCAGGAGGTTTAACAAGTCCAAGTGCAGGGTCCTATACCTGGGTAGGAACAACTGCCAGTATCAATACAGGCTGGGGGACGGACAGATGGAGAGCAGCCCTGCCAAGAAGGACTTGGGTGTGCTGGTGGATGAGAGGCTGGACATGCCCCATCAATGTGCACTTGCAACCCAGAAAACCAGCTGTGTCCTGAGTTGCATCAAAAGTGCTATGGCCAGCAGGTCAAGGGATATGATTTTGCCCTTCTACTCTGCTCTGGTGAGACCCCACCCGGAGTGCTGCATCCAGCTCTGGGATCCCAGCACAAGAACATAGACATGTTGGAGTGAGTCCTAAGGAGGATCATGAGGAGGTTAGAGGGATGGAGCATCTCTCCTGTGAGGAAAGGCTGAGAATTTGGATTGTTGAGTCTGCAGAAGAGAAAGCTTTGAGTGACCTTACTGCATTTTTTCAGTACCTGATGAGGGTTTGTAAGAAAGATGAGGACAAACTTTTTAAGACCTATTGTGATAGGGCAAATTTAAATTTAGAATAGGTATAAGGAAGGTATTTTTTACTGTGAGGGTGCTGAAACACTGGAATAGGTTGCCCCGAGAGGAGATGAATGTTTCCAAATCCTGGAAACATCCAAGGCATGGCTGGATGGGGCTCTGAGCAATCTGATCTAGTGGAAGGTGTCCCTTCTTATTGCAGGTGGGGTGGACTAGGTGACTTTCAAAGGTCCCTTCCAAACCAACCCTAGTGTTTCTCAGCTGATTTGATAGAGATTATTCTCACTGAGTCTTAGATGTTTCCAGTGCAGAAACCTGGGCTAATTCCTTGTGGACCCCTTGTCAAGCAATGGGTGATTTTAGAGCTAAAGTAATTTTGGTGAATTAAAGTGCTTAATTTAGGATGAGGTGAAGTAAACCACAGAAAGAGTTCAACAGACAATAGAGTAATTCTTTGAGATGCAATGATTTTATTGTATTGGACTAATACCAGCTTTTGTATTTAACTTACAGTAATCTTTGATTGAATTTTGTTAAATATAAAAATACAATACAAATGCATCAGCTTGTAATTCTATTTTAACAACATCCCATGCAGTGAGAACATCTTTAATACAGAAAAACTTTCAGAGAGGTGACATTTTGTTAAACAAGAAACCCTACCCCCTCTGGTTTTAATAAAGGACAGTGCTATGTTAGAAACCTCTGGAAGGTTTATTTTGTTCTAGAGATCTGAATAATTGCCAGAAAAATTTTGAAATTAACCCACTCATAGAAGCTTGCTTGGATATTAAAAATGTCCAAAATTAGAGTGATTTACTAGCTGTTGTGCCAAGGATTATGTGATGCTTGATTTTTGAGCACAGCTCTTTCCTAGCAATTATTGTTTTAACTGGAGTGTAAAATTAGGCATCTCCAAAGCAAGATAAAAACTAAGAAA
>VYXB01002724.1:0-59459 GCA_013397135.1 Pachyramphus minor
AAAGGGGTGCCCTCCTTTACAGAAGCACAGTACAGAAGTCAAGTCCATCCCAACACATCCTCTTTAGCCATGTGCAATTGTGACATTCCTTTCCATTTTATATTCAACAAGGCTCTGCCTGCCCAGGGGACCACAGCTTTAAGACATTGGAAAAGATGCTGGGATGGTTTGTATGACTGAACATTAAAATCAGTGGCTATAGCCCCAAGAGAGACTGAGAGGGAAGAAGTGGGGTAGAACTAAGAAGTATTACCTGCTTAGCTTGTTTGTGACTTTGAATTGTAATTTCCTGGTTATCAATATTCAATATTTGTGAGTCAGTGTTCCAGCAACTGGATTGATGATTTGGATCTGCAATGGATAACCAGGCAACACTGGAATATGGCAGCACTGCTTATTTGAACACTCACCAAGGGAAAAATCAACACAAGTTATTGCTTACTTTAACACACAGTGATGTTGCTGACTCAAAAACAGCCTTGGAGGTTTTTAAATATTCTAAACTGCTTCCTCATTTTTTGAATCTTAAATCCAAAATGAACAAGACCTGTGTTTTACCTTCTCTGGATGGGTAAACTGATGGCAGAAATGAAAGGCTGGTAGCAGATTTACTGATCCCCACCCAACTCCACTGTTGTATGAAAGCAGAAGGTCCAAACTGGCTTTGAAAGGCATGATGCTTTAAAAAGTCTTGTTTCCCAGCCCTGAGTAGAATTCTGGACTAAATCAACAGAAATAAAGGATTTAAATAAGAAAATATAAATAATCATTGAGAACTGCTTGAAAATTGTTTACTAGGAACAAAAAATACACAGCTTCCCAGTAAAAAAAGAATAGTGCAATTGAAAAAACACAACCAGATTAAATCTTGAAATGGGGGTGTCTTAAAGTAAGTAAAATACATTTAACAAATGGTAAGAGAGAAGCTGAATATAAACTAGGAGATAGGTATTATAAAAAAGATATGATGGAAGTGAAAAGGGAAAAAAACTGACAAAGCTATTTTTTAAAAAAGTAAACTAAGAACAAAATTAGTCCTAATCATGGCATTGATCTGTTTATAAGATGGAAATCTTAGATTATTCAATAATAATTCAGACAACAAAGAAATAAATCAATAAATACTTCTCTCTTACTGCTGGGAAAAAAAGATTGATGAAGACTTTGTTGGTGACATGTCTATTCTTGTAGCATCTCAGAGGAGTTAAATACCACCTACTAAAATCAGGCATTTTAAATCAGCAGGACTGGATACCTTGCACCAAAACTTGGTTTATTTAATAAGCTGCACATGATGTATCTGCACTATTTATGTTGATCTTCTGTATTTCCTGGTGCAATGAGTAAGTCCTGGAAGAAAAGAAGAAAACCCTTAGTCTGGTCTTTTTTATAAAGACTATGTAGAAGGGCATAATTACTTTATAATTATCTCCTAGCTGTAATTACTCACACGTAACTACAGACCTGTGATAGGATCTCAGACCTGAACTTAACAGTTAAGTGGCTATCACAGAACACAGGGAATGAAAAGAGGGAAATATAACTGGGGGCAATCAATGTGGGTTTATAGAAAATTCACTCCATTGAACTGTGTTGAAACTTTCCTCTGAGGAAATTGCACTTTCCACTGTTAAATAAAACGAAGTTGGTACAATATATATATATACTTGAGAGCCTGGAAGGCAGTTTCCCTTCTATCACATGGCATTATGATTAAAGAACTTGCTTGACATGAAAATAAGATAGCAGCCATTAAACAGACTATAAATGACCTATCAGTCTGGTTCCAAAACACAATTGAGAGCTAGGAGTGACTGGGTTTTTTTATAGCATGTTTGTACCAAGATCCTGGATGATGTTTGGCATCTTAGGTAGAGACCTCGGTCCTGCCTGGTTTATTCTCCAATTTTCATGAAAGCCCTCCTCTACTGTCAAAAGCTCCCTCTTGTGTGTTCTCCTGGACCCCTAAATCATCAAATTAGAAAAAGAGGGCTTATTTTCTGGTTCAAAAGCCAGCTTTCTTTAATGAGTACCTGCCACCTTGAATGAAGAAGGCAAGAAAGTACCCCCCCAGGACTGACTTCTCACCTTGTACATATCATATGGGATCTTAGATCTACACATGGGCTGCTAGTATGCAATTTGAAGGACTTAAATCTGCCCATCTTCAGTCCAGCTGCCAAAAATAGTTTATGATCTGTGAGGTGGCCCAGAAAGCAGTGTCACAAGTGGCAATGTGCTGCATCATCCTGAGGATTCTTGCTCGTGCATTTCAAAAGCTGGTCCCATCTATGAGCAATGTCTCATCCCTCAAGTCCTGGAAAGATAGCACCTATCTTTGCTGTCCAGATAAGGGAAGAGGTTTGAAGGACACAGGCAAGACCATGAGAGGCACAAATGTGAAGTGAGAGAATGAGAGTAGAAAAGAACATTCAGGAGAAAACAAAGGAATAAAGAAACTTCCAGAGCACAATCCACATGCCAAAGGACAGCCCACAGACAACTTGAACATAGATCCTGCCTCCTTCAAGCTTAACACAGATGGTGAAACTACAAAGACTTAAGAGACACCCAAAAATATAGAGACTCCTGAAAATTCTCCAGATGCTATTTGTTGCATGGATGGTCATGCCTGTCAAAAGCCATGTCACTGTCCTACAAGTAGATTTTAATTTAGCTGGAAAGAGACACTTGCATGAACAGGTCTCCTTGAAGCCAAAGACTTTAGTCCCTTGTGAATCTCAGATGTGAAAGTTTGGAACCATTCCATTTCCTGCAAATGAGTCCAGTGCTGTTGCTATACCTTTGAATGTATTGCCTATCCTGCCAAAACATGGAAAACCTGGAACTGCCTTAGAAACATCTGTCCTGGGAAAATGAAAGGCTGCCTAGGAATGAAGGAAAGGTTCTTTATTTCCTCTTTTCAAGAAAGGATGCCTGGGCAGAAAGGTCTTATTCATGGAACAACAGAACAAATAGTGCACGGGAAAAGGACAGGTTCAGGCTGAGACTTCTACAGACAAATTTAATCTGGATTGTGTGCCTTAGGGAGAAGATAAGATTACTATGGGAGGAGATCTGTGAAACTGCCAAGAGCTTCTGATGATCCAGGCCTGACTATTCCTTTTAGACAAGGTATTTAGCAGTGACAAAAGTAAAGGTGGTTGTAGAGAGACCGTGCATCCCTGACCTGCGGAAAACACTTCTTGGGAACAATTTTTATCCGGGCAGCAAGGCCTTCATGCAGCAGGAACCAACAGTTCTTTTTGACTCATTAACTCAGCTGTTTTGCACAGCAATAAACCCTAGATAAGGAAATAGCCAAAAGCAGCACAGATTGCCAGAGAGGGGTGGGGTAGAGCAGAGGTCGCCGCTTCGGTTCCTGACAAAACCTTTCACTTACTCCTCACAGCTAGATACCCACCTCAGTGGCACAGGTCATCCACGAGTACCAGTGGAAACAAACCCAGGGAATATGGGCATGGCATATTTCTGGAGAGAGCCATCAAAGCCAAGAGCTATAAGGACTGGAAATTCTCCCGGGGCCCCAGTGCGCGAGCACGGCCATCCCGACCATGTGCTGGCTTGCAGTGATAACATTGTGTGCTGAGGTTGGCACACAACCCAGGTGAAGTCACAAGAGGAAAAGCTTCCCACCCGGCACAGCCTCAGCAGCCACATCCACAGATCCTCGCCTGCTTTACTCCCGCTCACCACGCTCCACCCAGCCAGCCCTCCTGGCCACAGGGGACACGCTGCCTGCCTGGCTTTCTTCCACTGTGCTGGGGTAGGGCTGGCTCACTAGTGGCCATTGTGTTCCCCAGGAAGTGCTGTTACAGCAGGTACCTGGTCACACTGGCTGTGTGCAAAGGCTCAGAGCCTCTGCTGGCACCTCTTGACGTTGTCCCAACCTCCATCTGCACCACAGCTCATCCTTCCAGTGCTGTTCTCCGGAGTTTCCAGGGGTACATTGCACCTCAGACTCTTCCACGGTGGGTGTCTTGGCCTCTGCCAAACCTTAAGTCTGTGGGGAATAAGGTAAGAAATTAAGTTAAACCCTGGCATCAAAGGAATATAGCTTTTCCACCCACAAAAAAGTTGAGGTAGCAGAAGGAAAAACTCTTTCTAGTTTGGTTCAGAAATATAGGAGAGTAACTGTTCAAGGGTTAAATTTGAAACAGATAACAAAGCCATAGGTGATGGTATGTATCACGAATGTCTTGCCTTGGAGAATTGAAGCAACACTGATAAATTATGATTTACTGTCTCTTATCACTGAACACCTCAGTGGACAACTAATAAAGCCTCATTTACTTCAGGATATCACTGCAGCATAATCCAGCAGAAAGGTGAACCAAACACTCTGAGTTCAGGTGAGAACACTGCATTTAGCCCACGCCCTCTTCCCACAGCAAAGATTGTGTCCTGCCGGGGAATCCTGACCTCTCCCACCCTGTACAATTCTCAGCCTCACAACTACCAACAGCTATGAGCCAACATTTGACTGCAATGCTAGAAAGAACTGGCCTGATCATCTAGACCCACATCTTTGAAAACCTGAGTCAGAAGACTTAGCAGAAATCCTTCCCATCTCTACAAGGGTCCACTCTCTGACAAGAATCCAGTCACAACTTAAAAGCCTCCTGCGGAGGATCCTCCAAAACCCTCACTGAGTTTTTCTAGTGTTTAGTTACAGATGATGTTAAAAAATAATGCTTTTCCTCATATAATTTTTTGGGCTTTTTACCCAGTTTCACATTCCAATTTTTGGATCTTAGTGCCCTCCAGCTAGACCACAATAAGTTTGTTCCCCATGTAAGTATACCTAGACACAGAAAAAAGTCAGCCTTCAGTGCACATTTCCAATTCTTTAATACCCTCAGGCATTTTTCCTGGAACCTCTTCCATCCAGGAATCACCAACAAAAGCACTAAATAGAGTACATGGGAAGTAACTGTAAGTGACACACACACTCAGCCCTTCCCAGAGCTATTCAGTTCCAAGTTACTTACTGAAAGCTGCCTGAGTTCCCTCAGCTACAGCATCATCCTGGAATTTTGTACAGTCAGCCTGTGAGCTGTACCAGCCCCCACTTTTTCCCTTCCTTTCTTCCTGAGAAAAAAAACTCTCCAGCTGATAAGCACAGCCTGTATTCCTCATTCTTTGACATGAACCTTAGAGCAGCTAATGTTATACTTGGCCCCATCTGTCTGAGTGATCTGGACTATTGCAGTAATGTGGGGGGTTTTTGTTTGCTTTGGGTCTTTTGGTTTTGTTTTATTTTTCTGGTTGGTTGGGTTTTTTTTGCAGCCCACTGATTTTTGAGTCACTCCTACAGGTCATTTACCATTTTGCTGTCTTTCAGACCATTGATAGTAGATTTCAGTGGTAAAGAGCCACAAATGACCAACTTCACAATGTTTATTCCCCCTTACAGCTACACACCTCCATCCATTTGGAGGACAGACACATTCCCCATAAAGTTCTGATGTCTGCATTGCAGAAAGCAGCAACAACAAAAATCTCTAGAAGCACTGTAGCAGCACCATATACTCCTGTCTCAGTCTACCTTTGTAGGAGCTCTAAGTAAAGCTAACATTTGATACATGTTTCTGTGGGCCTTACCACAAGCAGGCACCTAATTAAAAATTAGGAATCTCCCTCTCTGGCTGGGCCAGAGCCAAGCTTAAGCACACAGCTTTATCCTGTGTCAGAAGAGCCAGTCCCAATGCACACTAAAACACAACTAAAATGTTGTTTCTGCAGGACTGGGCGCCAGGAAGATGTGAAGTGTTGCAACGAGGAAGGTGAAGCAGGAGGTTAGACAGTCACAGTTTTTCTTTACACTCTTGTAAACTCAAACCTCTCCCCACATCTGCTTTTCAGTTGTTAAGTACACAAATGTGGGATTGCATTCCCATGCCTGGTTGCCTCAGGTGCAGTATACAAATTACAAATAAGCAAATATATTCATTCCTTGACTTCCAAGGGATTGTTGAAGATTTAACTACTTAACTGCCTAATTACACCGACACTGGCTGGCTAATGAATGAGGTGAGGCAATAACCTTGGCTGGTAAGATTCATGATGAACAAAAAAAAGGTGGGTTATTTCATCCCAGGGAGGAGAAGGACTCATGGATCTGGCATCTTACTGTGCAGATTTCCCATTTGGGACAGAGTCCCATAGTCAGTATCTATGGGGATATGCAAACTCTCACATTTTACTGTAGGATCACTGTACAAGAGGGTGTGAAGTCCTTGCTCAATGCAAACAATGGGTCCAGGTGAAACAGAACCTTCCTGGACAGGCACTTTCCCCCACTGTCATAGCTGATGAATGTGAGAACAACCTACATCCAAGATAATTTCACTTTAACTATGAGGGTCCCCTGCATCATCCAGGCAGTTTGCCCATCCTTGACAGACCACACACCAGAGAGGAAGGAGGTGGCACACTCCAGGCTGCTCAGGTTTGGTGCTTCTGATTGGAGGCAGAGATGTGGTTATAGGGTGAGGCAGCAGTCACTGTTGTTGGGAAACATCAGCCTTTGCAGCCTACTGGATATGAAATTTTAGAAACTTTCCCTTCAGTCCCCTCACTAGGACCAGGCAGTACAGAGGAGTGTCTTACAAGTCCTTCCAAAACATCAACACCCTGCATGCTCTGCACCCCAAGGAATGGCTGTGGCCTGTGCTGAAAGATCCATGAAGGTTTTTACTGCAAAAAGTCTACATGCCAAGAACAGCTTCAGAGACACAAACTGCTGTACTTCTGTGTTCAAGCTAGCAAGAAAAGAGAGGATAAACACAGCATCCATGACTACTGCATGTGGCACTTGCCCTGTGGTCCACAAAGTAAAATAGCAAATACATTCCTTTGGTCATATCAACCTTCACATTACTTTTGGGAATACAGGCTTACTCAGAAATCTGATACAGAGGAGCCAGACCATGCTAGAGCCACAGCACCTCCCCCTAGAATTCAGCATAGCTATATGGGTGATAAATTCTACTCTCATTGACTTTGTAGAGAGCAGCAGGACTTGGGGACCCACTATTTGTGTACTTGCCTCCACAGAGGCCCTTAGCCTGGCTTGCTGAGAAAATACAGTGTTTGTGGAATGTATTCAATGGTTGAGCCACTTCTCCATTGTACAAAACAATGCCAATAGTTCTTTCTTTCTTCCTTTTTCCTGCTTTCTTTTTGTTTTGACTCCTTCCCCTTTCTGTCTCACTCTGCTTCAGCTTGACAAGGCTTTCATTTCTTTACCCCATGACTGTCTTCAATGCCATCTTCCTGAATGATCTACACCAGTAGCACTGGACACTTCTGTCCCTCCTGACTGATGGGCTTCATCCTGCTCACAAAAGCATATCCCAGTAGTATTAGGCCTGCACAGAAAAGCAGACATCTCCTGATTACTGTTAGATCTTTATTGTTCCATACAGGAAGAGCCTGCTTATAGTCTGGAGCTTGCAAAGACTCATGGAATTCGAAATGCCTTCTCCTTCCATTTTGAGGGCAAGCAGCTGAAGAGACCAGGAATCCTGCCTCCCCTCACAAATATCTTGGCATCCCAGATACCGACCTTACCTTTAGATCCTGCAGCTCAGCAAATGTGCTATCATATATCCCAGAGTTTACCCAGCCTATGCAACCCGAGAGGCCACCTAGATGGGAGGGGGTGATCCACGTCTAGGAACGGATGGGAGGCGACCTTCCACACAGCCATGATATATTTTTGGAAGGGCGAGGCAAAGTCAGAAAGGCTTACTAAACTCTTTGATCCTTTAAGCTTCTGGTTACCAAATAGCCACCAGTATCCTTTCCATAAAATAAACCCATTTATTCTTAGCTACACGAATTCCCATCCCCACTTCTCCAACACTAGCATCTACTCCGAAGCTGCATCTTTCCTCTCAACTGCCTGGACAGTTCCAGTAACCATTCCCCAAATGCTCTCCTTTTCCTGATTGGGAATGTATCATGCATCTTGTTTGTTGCACCCTTCCCTCACCCTCCACAGCATTCCAATCACTTGACATGAACAACCAGTAGGCCACACTTTGAAAACTGCCACTTCTAAGCCCTCCACAAAAAACAACAACAGAAACAAACGGTAATAGAATCTACTTAATTAATGGATTTCTCATAGCTTCTCTCATTCCCCTGACAGCTGTACAGTTGCTACATCCACATCTGCTGCTGCTAACTAGCCTCATTTTTAGCAAAGCACAGCAGGCACTGAAGAAATCTATGTCTGGTAACATCATAATACCAGACGCGTTCCCCCACTTTCATTAACTCCATGCTCTGGTTTGTTTTGTTTCCCCTGTTCATTTTTCCATCTCCTCCTTTCTGTTTTGCTGGCATGGTGAACTGTTGCACCAGATCAGCAGCAAACAGGAGCTGCTGGAATGCAGGAGCAGCTCAGCCAGTAGTTCACATCCCCTCTTTGCTGTCACTCCACAGAGAGTGGAAGTGGCTGGCACTGGGTGCCTCAGAAGAGCAAATGCCAGCTCCCTAAAGGGATGCCACATAGGATGTCCATGGAAAAGCAGTGGCCAAGGGCATGACTTCATTAGGGCGTGGATATTCCACACCAACCTGTAGCACATGTATCCACCTGAAAATTGGACTTACCACCTCGCTGTGTCTCCTGGTCTAATTACTTAATGCAGGGGAGGGTTGTCATAAAGCACTCCAGGAAAAGGAAACAAACAAACAAACAAAAAGGTAAAAAAAAAAGTCAAGATGGTGGGATGTGGCCCAGTAGGTCACTAATTAGGATATTTCACTAAAATGTGGGGAAAAGATAAGAAAAAAGTTCAACACTTCCTCTGCTAGACCTCAAGTGTCTGGGGCAAATAGCTCTGCCCTTCAGGCTGGAGCACGTTCTAGAATGAAATTCACTCAAATCTGACAAGGAAGCTCTTTAAAATTTCAAACAACAATAACCAGACTGCTAGATAAAGCACAAACGTAAAGTCTTGGTCTTCCATACGCAGATTACCAAAGGGACATAATGGAAGCATAGTCCCACTGTCTACCACCCTGACAGCTTAGCCTACCTACATACATTTTATTTCATATACTCTGTTGATCCACAGAGCAAACTTCAATAGCACAGCTGCTGCCATCTCTACAAACAGCGGATTTCAGATATGAGAGGGATAAACATTGTTTCCCATACTCCAAGAAAAGGAGGAATTTAATTCTGGTCATTTACCTGCTTGTCTTAGACCCTGGCCACGACACTTAACCTTCTCCAGCAGCCCTTGTGCACCAATTGATCTCTTATGTCTACTCTGAAAACCTGCAGGAGATCAGGCCCTGACAGAGACATAGGCAGAGGGACAGTTTGCTCATGGATCCCAGCGGACTGAAGCAAGAACTAGATACCAAGCCCCTCAGGCTGTTACCAAATGCAAATTTTGGGAACATTACTGATAGATACCACAGAGTTCCAGGGTGAGGTGGCATCAGCAATGCTGGGAACCTAAGCCCTGGTCTCAAAGGGCTAACTGGTACACAAACACCTTAATATTCCCTTGCCTAACTCCTAGGTGGGCAGACAAACAGTGTTCATGTCGTACACCGTCTTCAAGGTATTGTGTTCTTGATCCTGCCTAGTATGAACATGGTTAAAAAAAAAACCAAAAACAAAACACAAAGTTGAAGTGCAGGAAAGTAAAATTTGAAGGCTTGGAAAGAGGCATAAAGGTGAGTGAAAGTGGTTAAACACCACTCAAGAAGATGGCAAGTGGGAGGGGGTAGCAGATAGTTGTGAAATGGGGGCATCCAGAGTTCCCATGGAGAGGCTGAAAGCTGATGGCACAGCCACAGAAGGAATATGAAGGTAAAGAGCAAGGCAACAGGACCTGGAAGGCAGGAGGCTGGGTACTGCAAGCAGCACTGAGGACAACTGAGCTTTCCAATTAGACAGCGTAGGCAAAAAGTCAGGTTTTAGAGGAAAAAGTGGTGAGATTTTACAGGTCCATATGCAAGACAGAGCTTGGATACAGCAAAACGTGTGGTAATCTGGACATCACTGTGAGGGAGAACAACGGAAGTGCTGAGGGTGAGGAAGAGGAGTGGTCTTGGGAAAAGGCCTGGGCTTCCCACACAGAGTTCCAGATGTTGGTAGGAGATGATTGAAGACTGGAGAAATGGGGAGATACTGAAACAAAGAGATGGTAGCACAAGATGTTGGACAAAAACAAAAGAAAGCAGAAGAGGAGAACAGTTCAAAAGCACAGGAAAGACCAAAGCTGGTGAGTTAAAAGTAAAAGACTCCTAAAGGGGACAACACTAGATATTCCAGTGAGAACAGCTTTAGGATTATGATATTTAAAATAAACTTTGAGGCATCCCATCAAGTACTGGAGAGTAAGAACTTGGCAAAGATAATGTGATTCAGGGAGTGCAGAAGGAGTTTATTCCATTCTGCAAGTTTGCAGGATGTGGAAGTGATTACAGGGGTGATTACAAGACTGGTGTTATATAAGAGACACAGGATAATAACATCCAATTAATAACATAGTACTGACTAGAGCTGTAGCCCGGGAAAAAAGAATGTGCTGAGAGCTGCATAAGCCTGTTTTCTGAATAGGATGTAAAAGGAAAACAGCAAGTCAAATTGAAACTTTTCATTGATTTCACTGTAAGTTTCTGTTGTTAATTATAATTTCTCCTTCTAAAGAAGTCCCTTGTTTCACCTTTAGGAGCAGTGAAGTTTCCCTTTTGGACCAGTGAAGTCAAATCTTCAGCCATGAAAAAAAGCGAAGGACTTTGACCCCAGGTTCTTTGATGAAAAACATCTGGAAGTTTTTTCTCCAGCAAGGAATTTTAGCATCATTGATTATCTCTCCAATTCAGGAAGACGGACAGTAAGTCTAAGATCCTTTAAAAAAAAAAAATTCTTAAAAATCCAAATTTCTCACTCAGAAGGAAAATTCTTCTTTCCAGCCAATTCCATGTCAGGTTTCGTGTAGTGGCAAGATACTGTACATCAGTTTGACACCAGCTACAGTTTCCAAAAATTACATACCTGCTCAGTTGTTGCTTATGGTTTTATATTCAGGGATCCTTAGAGTTAAAACCCGTGAAGAGGACCCTTTCAGGTGTATCTCTGCAAGCTGCTTACCTATTAAAAAAAAATTAAATATTAAAAACAGCTTTAAAAATTGCCATGGGCCTACAGGTAGGTAGCAGTTATACACTGGAAAATAATACACTTTTTTAGCGATAATTAAGGTTTGTACCAGAACTACTTAGGTGCTTAATACCCCAAGACAGAGACGTACATTCCAACACAACCCTCGCGTACTGCCACACCAGCCATCCCAGCACACCTGGCGCTCCACACACCTTGGAGATCGTCCCGGGCCGGGGCTGTTGCTTTGTTACCTTGCTCTGGACCGGAGTCCCACGCCGGTGTCTGTCTGCAGGAGGCTCAGCCTTCCCATTCCCTGCAGCAGTTTTCCGCGGAGCCTCCCGGGAGATTACGGCGGCGATGGCATTTTATCGGCGCCGCCGCCGCGAGGTGAGGGCGGACACGATAAGGAAGCGCTAAAAGTCAACGAGGTGCCGCTGACAGGGGCTGAAGCCCGGCTCGCGAGTCGCCACCGAACATGTGTGCGGTGACACTGAGCAGCCCAGACACCTCCCCGCCAGCTGCTGCCCCGGAACGCAGCACCTCTCACCCTCTCATCTGCACAGCCCAGCTCATCCCCGCTGGAAGCTGTCGCAGCTTCGGGCCTGCAGGGAACAAATTTTTTCTCGTGAAACACACCCCCGGGTTCCCTAGCGAGCACTAAATAGATTTTTTGCTGCTCAAACATGCTGATGGAGGTGTACCCTGGTTGTTTCGTTCCTCCCCACCATCACCTCCCAGAGAGGAAAGATCTGCTGCCTGAAGTGATGGCTTTTCCAGGCAAGCATCTGCACATGCTGCCTGGAGCAGAGCAGAGCCCCCAGCAGCACACCAGGCATACACCCCACAGAGATTGGCCCCTGCACAGGCAAGCCCCAAGGCCTGGGAAACCTGCTGTGACTAACAGCTTGATTAGGACTTCAGTCTTCTTTACCTTCACTAAGTTTTCAGAGGAAGGTGAAGAAGCTTGTAAGAAACTTGTTTCTTTTGTGCAACCGCGGTCCCTGAGCTGGAACCACAGAAGCAGTGCAGCCTTAGCCACATCACAGGGCAGTACATGCTGTTAGAGCCAAAACATCCTGCCTCCATCCTTGCCATGGTGATCATTAACTCCACATGGCAACAGCAGAGATAGCCAAAGTGGCCACAGGCTGATCAGAGTGTTTCAAAACAATCTGAAACTCAGGAACCTCCTCCACAACCTACATAACAAGGATCCACACACATACAGCTGAGGCCTGGCAGCTCAAGCAATGCTGCTCTAGAGAGCAAGCAACTCACCAGAACACTGCTAACAGGCTCTGACACAAAGCAAACCCCCACAACCACTGCAGTGAGCTAAGGGACTCCTTTATATTCCCATGGGGCAGGTGTGGTTGTCTCAACTGCACCCTTTTCCAGCTGATGCCAATGAAGTCCTTACCAGCAGCCTCAGGACAGAAGCCCAGGTCTGAAACAAATGCTCAGTTCACGTCCAGAGAGTCCCTGTCTGTGTGAGGTTCAGATGCACTGAGTGTCTAACCAGGCAAGCTGCATCTTACCAGTCCTCTGGCACCCTGAATTTATATTTATAGGGAGAGTAGAGTCACTTCTTCTTGATGTGGGCTTGCTGAAAAACACATCCTGAGATACCCGTGATTTCTGTTTCTGAGTCTTCATAAAGACACCAGGGGCAAAAACCAGTCTGTCCCAGCTCCTTGAGATTTGATACAAAAACACATCCCACCAATGCACCTTGCAATCAGCAGGCAGCACAGGCAGAGCCTCCTCCTCACTCCTGAGAGAGCAGGCACGTAGGATTTAGGGGTGAAATCTTGGTGTTGGGGCCAGGCCAGCCCTCCCCATGCCATGCCATGCTTGCTTTGGCAGGCGCCACTTCCTGCGCTGTGCAAAACACATCTGAGGCTCCCAGGAGACCTAAACACTCAGGGATATCATTAAAGGGAGATGTTTCTTTCCCAGAAGAAACAGATTTCCAATACAGGAATTCTGTCTAAGGCCACTTAGATGTGGATGTTGTGCTGTTTATACTCACACAGTGGGAAGAGAGGCTTTGACAGCGTGTGTTATGTGCATTGCTATAGGGGTGTCTGAAAGCAACAGTCAGAGGCTATGTGCTGTAAAAGCCCTGCTCAAATATCTTGTATTTCATCTGAAATGACTTCTCCATTGTCTGTAATTTCTATTTCTCCCTCCACCCTCACCCCTCAGGACAAAGGCTTTGTCCGAAGACAGGAATATGCCTCTGCCAAGCACCACGCTGGGAACCTTGGGGGTTTGTCCTGCTTTGGATTCTTTTCCGTTATATTACTTTTTAAACACAACCCTGCCCCCAGTCAGGGGAAAAAATGCAATCCCTGAACCAAAAGGTGCTGGAGGAGGTGCCCACAGAGGTGGGCCAGATATATATCAAGAGGGTCTTCATGCCAGCACCTCCTCAGTGGCTCTGAACAGCCACAGATGCTCTAAGCTACAAGAGAGGGCAGTTCAGCTGCCAGGTTCCCCTGGTGCCCTCTCTGCAGGGCACACAGCAGCTGGGCACTCCATCCTCACTGACTCCAGACATGAGCAGGCCTGTAGGAGTGAGGGGAGCATGTCCAACCTGTGATCCTGCCACCAGCTGGCCTTCCTCCCTTGCCTGATGGTGCTCCGCAGCCTGTGAAATGAGCGCTGTTTGCTGAGCAAACTTTCTCCTGCTCTTTGCCACTAGAAATGCAGAATTCTTCCAGAATTCCAGCACTTCTGGAAAGGTAAAGAAAAAAATCTCCTCATGCTGGCACTTGACAGGCACCCCTTTTTGCTGATTCCTCTGTGGCACCAGTCCTCCAGCATTTTAGTCGAGAGCCTAGCAAGTTCCTCATGGACCAAGTATTCCATGTACAGTTGTTCAGTGTGTGCTCCCAGCCCCAGGCAAGACCAGCATTCTCACCAGTCTGGCAGGCTTTCCCCCCAGCACTTTCACAAGCACTTGCCTACCTTTTTTGAGCTTCAGAGAGTTCAGTTTGGGGTGAAGGGTAGGTCAGCTCTTATCTCATATCTGCACTCGCAAATGTAACCCTTACCAGTTCCCTTCCCAGCTCCAAGAGTTCCTGCCCGGTGGCACAGCGAGGACCACGCTTTCCCCCTCTGCTGAGGCCTTTCAGCAGGAGACAAGCAGTGCTGAAGAGGCATAAAGACCTCCTAGGTACCCTGCAGCCTTGAGGAAAACCCTGGGGACATCTCTGACCTTTCTTCTCTGCAGCCTTTGGCGCAGGGCTCATGGTTATGTGAAGGAGCAGAGCCACAGTTCCCCCTGTCTTGGTCCAGGCTGTTGAGAGAAACCCTGGGGTGATGCTCAGGGATGAGAGGAGCTGAATGAAACCCCCAAACAGGATCCTGCAAGTATCTCACAATCCCTGTGAGACTCAGAGATTTCAGAAAGCCTCCCTGGCCCCGTTCTTCTGGAAAATGTTTTTAGTGCAGCTGAGGTGGATTCAAGAGCTTGAGCTACAGGATCTTACAGTTTGTTTAAGCAAATATCACTTTTGTCAGTTTTCCAAATGTCTGTTCACACACAGACTGTCTCAGCATTCTGCCAGGGCTTCAAACGTTCGACTAAGGAGAAATTTTGTGGAAACCAGTGCCTGTATCCCTGCCTTGCCTTCAGACCATTTTAAGACCAATCACGTAAATATGAGCCCACGTGGAAATGTAGTTGTGAAAGGTTGCATTCTCCAAAGCTTTGCAGATGTATGTGACTTAGGGAGCCCCGGTCAGACCACAGTCACCTTGTTCTAACCACAGCACATCACACTGGGCTCCAAGTCCAAACCAGCAAATCATACCTATATCCCTCACAGCTGGAGACTACCACAGGACAAAGACACCAAAGCTGAGTGGGGGTGGGTGGCAAGGGAATGGTGGAGCAGGCAGAGACAGTTGGTCCCGTGTGTTTTCTTTCCTTAAAGATAAAAACTTACCCCAGTCAAATGAAAAATCAGGAACAATGCAGGAATTTTAAAGAGCCACCTGACTCAGCGTCTAGGCAGGATATCGATTAGAGAGGCCATTCTTTATTCCTCTGCTATTGTTTGAGACCGGCCTCCCTCATGACAGCAACAGGCGTGGGAACACAGCAGCTTTGGTGTTAAAAGGTGCTTTTATCACTGAGTGGAGCAGAGGGGTCTCTGGGAACCAGAGATGGTTGTGCCTGATAGTCAAGGGAACGCATTCAAACTGAGAACCTTATTCTGAGGTCTCTGAGGTCCTGCTAGCAACTCTGAAGCACACCAACACAGTGCAGCACACGCCCAGGCCAGCATTTCCACTGAGCTGTATTCAGGTGAGTTCAGAGAGGTGCAGAAAGAAAACACCTCTGCCTGATTAAAATTCTTGGACTCCTCTTTGAGCTCCAGTTGCTGCTGTGATGGCTGCTCCTACAGACATGCCCACCTCGGTTTTAAACAGGCCAGACTGTGTTCTGCAAACCATGTGGCACAGCACAGAGAACAGGCTCACCACCCATGTCCTTATCTCTCCTCTCGAGCAGGTTTTTTAGCCAGGCTGGGCTCCAGCCTGCAGCAGCTACCACAATGATGTCAGTAGGTGAGGGCATCTCCTTCTTATTCAACAGGACCAAACAACTGTAGGGTGTTAAACTTCGGTGCCACTTAAGCTATCCAGGTGCCTGCAGCCTATCAACAAACCAGCACAAGTCTCTACCAAGAGAACTGACAGACAGTCACACAGTCACCTGGAAGCTTCAGGCATGAATAAAGAAAATCTCTGGTTTCTTGGTAATTCTCAGTGTATTAAAAACCAACACACTTCAGTACCTGAACACTTCTCATTTGACTGAGCAGAGGGCAAACAGTGACCAAGAACCAGGTTTTCAGCCAGCCAAAATATTTCTGGCTGCCCTCAGGGCTGTACAGTGAGCTCCTGATTTTATATTCTCTGTAAGTTTGCAACAAAATCTCATATGTAGCCACCTCATATATGCATATGGCGCTCTTTGTTTTCACCTACCTTTAAGATAAAATTAAAAAAATGGAAGTCCTTCAGGTACTGACTGGACAAACATCAACACATGATTTCACTTCAAAGACCCCCCAAATGAAAGAGCATGGTGCACTGGAGAGTGGATCTCCAGACATGGGGCAGGCTCTCTGTCAGTCCTAGATATTTATTCCAGCACCTAAAAATGCTTTGCAACACTGCTTCACGTGTCTGTGTAAGAATACACCGTTTGGTAACAGTGGGACTGCGCCGACTTTTTCTGCAGGCTTTCATGCTTCAGTGTCATTCTTGCCATGGATTTTTCACCTTCCTGAAGTTGAGAAGCAGTCAGGGCTCAGCCAAGATTCTCCTCCTCCTGTCTTTGCCAAATGGACAGCAAAGCTAAACTTAGATGTTTAATAGCTGATAGTCCCCCTTCTTCAAAAAAACGATGTTAGTTTTACAAAGATGATGGGCATGTTATCTCAGGACTGACTGCCTCCCTGCCAGCTCATCCTCACTGCCTGGCACAGAGCAAGCCATGCACAGACTGGGAAGCTGAGTCCCAGAGCTTGGCTCACTCTGCCCATAGAGGCACCATAAACACGACAAGTTGGAGCCACTTGGCTCTGTGAAAACAAACCCTACTCCGTATTACTCCAGAGCTACACAAAGTAGCTGCTGCACAAGCTCACAGGTTTAACAAACATGTTGATTATATCCTTTTCCACATATTTGGCCGGTCAGGACTTGAGGAATCCGTCACTTTATCCATTACTCCACAGCCCAAAAAAGCAATGCAACAAATGCAGCAGGTTGAGATTTATGGGGCAGCTCCTCTCTCCCTGAGCTCAGTGTGTCACTGCTTATTTTTATGACCTCCTTCCTCTTACAAACCTTGCTTGCTGTCAGACAGTGAAGGTCCATCTGTAGCTCACAAACTAACAGGGCCAAGGTTCCAGTAGGACCCCACTGTCACCAGTACTGCTCAATGGTCACCACACTCCCTGAAAACTTATTCACAGGCCAGTGATGCTTTCCCAGGATGGTTCAGATGGGGGCCTGGTGAATAACAGCTCCCACAAGGCAGCATGGACAAAACCACCCTGTTTGTGGTCTGGGAGAGGGTGGGAGGGAGAGGAAAGCGAAATGGACATAAGCTGTGCCATATTATTTGCTCTCAAAACCAGCAGAGCATCTCTGATGAATATTCAGACACTGTCTTTTCACCCTCAGAACCTCTGTCTTCAGCAATAAGCCCCATGTTTGGGCAATCATGCCTCCCTTGTCATGGAACTGGTCACAAGAATGCTTCCTACAACTTTTTTAGGAGGAGTTAAGGTTATTCAGGAGCCTGGAGTACTTAAAGATCATTACACTCCCTGTGCAATGCAGCAGCTCATACTCCTACCAGAACTTTCAGCTGCTACCAGACTATTTCATCTCCTGGCCTTTTTAGATCACTCCATCACATGAGTCCAGTCTACAACACCCACAGGACTTGTGGCATGGTGTCTCACAGAGCAGGAGAGATGGCTCTTCAGGACTGCCTCAGAAATCCCCTGGCACATGAAAAGAAAGATAGACTCTGAAGTACTTCAACAATTGTTCCTTAAATGGAATGGGAACTCAGAATAGTCTCTGTGAAATCTGGGGACAAAAACCTCCTCTGCCAAAGGAGCCACAATCACAACAATGTTCCAGAGGAAGCAAACAAATCCGGAATTCATGTACCCACTTTTCAGGACTCTTTCTTATGGAGAAAAGCCAGCCATGAAAAAAGTTGATACACTTCTAACCAGGAAAACTGAAAGAACCAAAGCAAAAAAATCTACTCTGGCAGATCTGCACCCAGAAAAGTAAACAACATGTATGTTAAAACACAGAAGAGACTTCCTCAGTGAGCCATCTGACCCCCCAAATTAGGAATGTTATTAATGCCATGGGGCATATGTGCTGATGGATATTATTTACCAGATACATACATAAGTAGGTGGAAGCACTTGTGCTGGTGAATTTTATTTATGAATTTGGTCATGTTCTTTTCCCTATCCAGGTCACTACAATGTTTTTTAAACAGTATCTGTGCTACAATGTGCTTTGGGATATGTCCCTTTATTATTTTTTTTCTGTCTTAAACTGACAAACTACTTCATTGATTTCCTTCTTTTTACTTATCCATGATCTATAACTTAGCTTTCTCCTCAAACCAAGGCCACTAGGCCTCCTTCATAGCTTCATCTGAGGAATTTTTTGAAGAATAGCATAAATAATTTCTCCTTTTACTACTTTTCCTGACATGTTGAAGAAGTTCTGTACACTTGTATGATTTACCTATATGGAAGCTGCTGCATTGACCTCAACCTGCTGCACACCATCTGCTTCCAACAATTTATAATCAAAGCATAATTCAGGTGGGAAGGGACGTCAAGAGGCTTGAACTTCTTGGTCTTTAATTTTATCAGCTGACATCAGCCTTCCTTTTTGACACCATTTTTCCCAGTAGTCCATCCTTATTGCCAGTACTGTACAGAGTTGGAGTCTAGCCTGGATGGAGGAGAAGTTGAGGAGGGGTACAGCTCAGAGGACAGCTTATTATTAGATAGAGCTGCTTGGAGGCTGCTCTGTGTAACACAGGAAGCCTCAAACAGTCCCAGAACTCTGAGAGATTTGAGATGGCTTAAGGTAGAGAAGTGGTGGGTCTTCTCTGCTGTGTCTCCATCTCCTTCACTGCATCTTACAACCCAGTCCAGAATTAACTTCTCCTTATTAACCACACTGACTATGTCAGCACCTGTTCCCATGGCTGGAAATGCTGCAGGACATTTCTGACCATCACCAGTTGAGTCTAGCAGCTTGTCCAAGCTGCTGTGACCAAGGATGTCACAGCAGGAGACTGAAGGAAGCAAAAAGCTTTCATCTTTGGACATCTCTGGCAATTACCAAGGCCAGATAATATTAATGTTGGCATCACATTAAGTTTCTTCACCTCCATCTTCTTCTCTTTTTCATCTGAACCATCTCACAGCTTTGTTGCTCTTGGAAGCAGAGTGTGAGTTCCCATCCAGTTCAGCACTGAGCAGATTGCCTGCACAAAGCAGACCAGAAACCACTCCACAGGTCACCACTGACCTCTGCATGGATTCCTGTAATGCTGCTCTCTTTGCTTACACAGCTGCAGGCTGATATTTCACGTCACACTGGTAGCAGAAAGACAAGCTTGTGTCATTCCTGTGCTGAAGTTTCCACATGGTCCACTTTTTGGGGTGAAAATAACTTTTTTTTTTAACTATACGAAGTGATTTATCAAGGTGTCTTTTTTAATGCAAGGACAATCAAAGTTCTGAGCAGAGGGGGGAAAATGAAAAGGTTTGTTCAGGTGTCCAGAAAGTTGTGTGACCTGGATTGGAAAGAATTTGACTGGAAGACTAGCTTGGCTTTGTTCAGAGCTACCAGATGGGAATGGGAGAACTTCTCTCAGAGGTTTTTGGGATAGTGCTGTAGGGGGTGCAAGAGAAAGCACCTCATGTCACCAGCATGGGCAGCCACAGGAGCTTCAGGAGGAACATTTAAGCCAGGTTTAGATTTACCCTACATTGTGGCACTTGGGGAGTTCTCAAGCTCTCAGGAATCTGATGGCATTAAAGCACCAGAAAATACTCTCAAGGCAGCTTTTCTTATGTTTTCCAAACAGTTTGGGAACTGCAAATTGGTGCAGATTTCTCAGCTCAGTAATTGTGATGTTGCCTCAGCATTTTTCTATCAGCATCCTTCAAAGCCCTTTAGATTCTCTCCCTAAATGCAGCCATCCATCCTCCTCCAACAAATCTCAGACCTTACTGATTATTACCAATAAAGTTATTGATGTTAGAAATGCTGATACAGGAAGATGAGGCTGTTTAAGAATGTTTTACCAGATGCTGGCCGAGCGATACTGCATCATTTCACGCAGCACATCGCAAAACCTCTTTCTTCCCTGCTGTGTTAAATTGTTACTTTCCCTGAGGGAGAAATGTGGTTCTTCACAAAGCTGGCCTGAGAGGAAAGTGAGGAAAGACTGTGGGAAAAGCAGACAACATCAAGGGTTCCCATTTCCCTGTTCTCTGCTTCTTGTGAGCAATCTTGCATGGCTTTTAACCACTGTCGTTGGTGTTCTGAAGTGCCCTTTCAGTGGGCACATCCTGTGGTGTCTCTGGTTCAGTACCAGCACTCCTAAATACTGAGTGCATTGTCAAAAAATCAGTCTTGGGTTCTCCTGGGTCTGAAACAACCAATTTACTGTTCCCCTTCAACAGGCATAGGGTAATTATAGGAAGCCCCCACATCATACCACATGGGCATCACATGCAAAAACCATCTCTTCTACTGATGTGTGTTGCTGAGGCATCTCTCTTTCTCACACACACACACAGAAGGCCGAAACTCATCACCCCCAACCAGGGAAAAAATTGCTTATTATGTAAGTAGCTGTTTTTTCATATCCCACTTGGGGGTAAGAGGTAGTTTTTAAGGAAACTAAATTTCACTTTTCTCACCAAGAAGCCAAACTCTGTATTTTGAGTACAGAACTACAAGATTCAATTCAAACCCAATGAATTTATGGCTTCTAATTTATATTTCAGCTTGCTTCAGTCAAGTTTAAATGTTTCTTCATTTTCCACCATTTTAAGGAAAACCATAAACATCAGCAAACAAACACAATGCTGTCTGACACCACTAAATCATCAGATTTTACCACCAGGCTTCTGCATGAGCTCATAGAGGTGCCTCAGCACATTGCAAGCCCACCTGGATATCACCTGCCAATCACAAAACCTCAACCAATCACCAACCATCTGTCAATCATCAAACCTCTGTCAATCACATCTCAAAGAGACATGAGAAAACAGCACAAACGAAACATCTCGGTACAGGCAGCAATTTTGTGTACCTCTCCCTGACGTGGTCATACTTGATCTTTGCCTCCACTTAGCATTAAAAACGAGAAGCTACAGCATGCAAAGGATCCAGTGAGGATGCAGTGCCTGGATTTGTATGGAGCAGTCACCAATCAGGATCAGGGCAGAGCGCATTGCACTATGCATGAGCACCAAGAGAATTTAAACTAACTTAAATGGGCAGCTCAGTGGGGAAAGCTCTACGTTAGGCAGGACTTGAGTGCTCAGGGAATTGAGTAGCCTCCTCCCCAGTCCTTGTAGCTTTAAACATGAGCATTGCTTGTGGCCACCTGGAGAGCCAGCCTGGCTCACTGCTTGGCTGCAAGGAGGAGGCAGGGCCCTCATTTCCTTGCCTTGTGGCTGTAGGTGACTAACACTCACACCTGTTTCCTCTGCAGCCTGTCACCTCTGCTGGGCAGCGAACCCAGGTGTCCAGAAAAACAATTAAGACCTGAATTGACCAAATCCTTCACCCTTCCAGAAAACAAAACTGGATACATTCCTTTTCCTCGCACTGCTCACCTCATGGCACACTCTGGAAAGGGAAGCCGCTTCCAAGGTACCTTCCCTGCATGCTGTGCACCACAACATTGCTGGGAGTTAAGGTAGT
This sequence comes from Pachyramphus minor, assembly GCA_013397135.1. Taxonomy (NCBI): domain Eukaryota; kingdom Metazoa; phylum Chordata; class Aves; order Passeriformes; family Tyrannidae; genus Pachyramphus; species Pachyramphus minor. The sequence goes on from VYXB01002724.1 coordinate 21,683, forward strand.
TTGTGAGCTCTTGCACACACATGGATGTTTGGTCTTCAAAAATAAAATGCACCCTTCTAATCTGCTCGGGCCGGCAGTGTCCTCCTGCCCCCTCCATTTGCTGTAATTTTCTTACAGAAGGCTTGAGAATCCAGCCAGCACACATCACAAAATTGTTGGGAAGAACCATTGCTCATAGATTTTTGCAATTAATCAAGTTCTTAATTTCACCCAGGAGGTCATGCTTTGAAATTCTTCCAGGCCATCACAAAAGATGGGAGCAATGTCTGGGAGCAATAAGCACCATCTGAGAATCCTCCCATAACTCAGGCTGTTTACTTTTCAGTTTCACTCACCACCATTCAGGCACATGTCTCTCTTTGGTCAAATCCTTTTAACTGTTTCTTCCTTTGAAGCTGACTTCCAGGGAAAGCTCTAGAGATCTTGGCCTTCAGAGTAGATTCAGGTCCTGATTTCTCCTCACCCTGCAGAGAATGCATAGAGCAGGCTGAGGTCCTTCAGCTTGCTTTAAGAAGAGACATATGCCTGTGATTTTTTTCCACCCTGGCAATATTGTTTAAGCAGCCTTTTCCTAAAGCCTCAAGATTTAGAGCTGGGAGATCTTGCAGCAGCACAGCTTCTTAAACCCCACATCCCAGGAACTCGGTGCCAACAGTGGCACCACATGGTTACATGTCACAGCATCCGTGTGTCCAGCGGGCTAGTACCCTCTGTAATTCCAGAAGTTTCTGAGAAACCANAGGTTACATGTCACAGCCTTCTGGGGTGAGAAGTCCCCCAGCATCCGTGTGTCCAGTGGGCTAGTACCCTCTGTCATTCCAGAAGTTTCTGAGAAACCATGCTGGCTCCTGCTAGAAAAATAAAACTCAGGAGCTTCAGCAATCTACAACATTTTCCAGGCTATGACACTTCAGACTGAAGGACTGTACGCACAAGGATGGCCCGAAGCTGTAACTGGATCGAGTCACTGACATGACCAAGCCTTTGCAGGATCTCAACCTCAGGCACTGCTGAGAGTCCAACAGTCCTGAGTGACTGACAAAAGGGCTCTCACAGTACACGTTCGGGGTTCAGACACTATTTACTAGATCAAAGCATGAATTAACTGATACCAGTCCCAATAAGTGTGAATAAATTATTTTCTGTCTCCAGAAATCGCCATCGTGTGCTTTGCATGTGGCATCTCTTACAAGCAGAGGCCATTGAGAAGTATATCCACTGGCTGCTGTCTGCCTTGGAATTCCCCCAGCAAAGCTGCCTGGCAATGTAGGGTGCTTAACTTGCAGGCTATTAAATCCCACTGGAATCGGTGCAACTCAAGAATGTTCTTAAAATTAAGTAAACACCTACCGACTGTAATGAACTAGGGATGCTGCACTGCTCAGCACACTTCTTTGACTGATTTGTTTACCCAGGCAGTATCTCAGAGGGACAGTAATTACAAAACCCTTCTAGAAGCTGCAAGAATGAGTCAAATGAGTGGAAGACTGCTGCGTTAACAATAAAATTACCGAGTTTAAGACTCAGCTTCTTAGGCCCTCGCAGATATCATGCACTCACTTTGACTCTTTTATAAACATCTAACCCAGGTAAATTAAAAGGAACACATAAACCAAGATCTCCTGTCACCTGCCAGAACGGCAGCTTTGCATTCCCCCTTTTAGTTAAGCTAATGAAGAGAAGAAGGAAGAGAATTTTTGAGGTGGGCTCTTCTTCCTTTCATCTGAAAAGCAGTTACTGATCTTTCAAAGCTTGGGTGTAAAGCTCTGTGGGCTCAGTACCTCTCAGCACCTGACTTCCTAGAGACTACCGAGAGACTACTACTGCACTGCTACTGCTACTGAAAGGAGAGGTGAGTTCCTCCTCTATCCTCCCTGGAAGCAGGTTAAACACTCAGTCAGCACAGAGACCTCTGAAAAAGGGATATGGCTTTGCATTAAGCAGAGTTTGTAGATGCTTCTTGGTTACCTGTTTTATTCTCTTCTTGTTTCCTTGCAAACGATGAAACTCCTTAGAAGGGCTTGGGCAGCACAGACTCTTTCTGCTCCTGAGTCTGATGGTTTGGCTGTCCATTCTTCTCACCAGCCACATGCCAGCATGTATTCAATGACTTAATGGTGCTGCTACTTTGGGGAAGCTGGATGGGGAAGCAGACTGCAGCTGCTTCTGAAGGATATAAATATTTTTTGCAGTCGGGGGGCTCCAGCAGTCCTACAATATCAGGGACACCTGGGCTCTATTCCTGGCTCTTCTGCAGACCTGCCACATTGTTTTGCTCCTTTTCAGTAGCTCTAAAACGAAGACCTTTTCCTGCCAAATTTGTTTTCTTAGGTGTGAGGCTTCCATCTGAAAATTTCAGCCAGAGTGAGGAATTTGGGGTGACGGGACTGGCCTGTGAACACGAGCCTGGGCATCCAGTCGGTAACATAATCCCACAAAAGCCACTGCACTGGTGAACACCACCAATGTCTCACAGGCCAACCTTATTTGCACCATTTACCAGTTAACCATCTGCTCCCTTCAGATACTATTTTATGGCTTTCCTTTGTTTTCACCAAGGCCTAAACAGGAATGAAACTGTGAGTCTTGTCGCTACCCCTTTTAAATAAATAGTCCCACCATCGCTCTAATAAGTTTGACAAGTTGGTCCCAGGCCCTGGGCAGGAAGCTAATAAACTTCAAGTTGCTTTTCTATTGTTTTCCTAAAACAATTTGACTTCCTTTCTGATAGCCTCAAAATTCCTTCAATAAAAATAGAGTAGCTGGGAGCCAGAGGAAGAGCTGAACCTGAGCCAAGTTGTGCTTACAATGCCGCCTGCGTGAGGTCACATTTTTATCCTGATCCACGAAGACCCTTTAAAAGAGTAGCAGGCAGACAGCTGCCAGTGCATGTCAGGAACAGCTCAGGAGCTGGTCTCCCCCAGCATCAGTGCTCCAGGCTCGAGGGGATCTCCAGCCAGTGAGCCAGTGTCAGACCACAGCAGAAGGCTGAGCTCCTGGGAGCTGACTGGGGTTTGCTTTCTCTGCCCAGAGTGACCTCCCTCAGACACGGATCTCTTCTGGGAGCCCAACATTGACACAGAGGTGGGCTACAGCAAGACCAAAGTGCTGTGCTAAAGCTCACCCACCCTTCAGTCAGCTTTACCTGTTCCTCTCTCTGCCTGTGCAGACTCAGCAAAAAAAGAGGTAAAGGTCTGTTCTTTCTTTTCTTCTTACTTTGGGAAACATGTATATGTATATTTGTATGGACACATATATTTTTGTAAAGCAGCAACTCAGCTAGATGGAAGTTCACAGGACAAGATGTGGTGGATAGGTAGATGAGGACTCCGTGCTTTAAAATGACTTGCTGATCCTTTGGGCAAATCCTTTACGCTCTCCATGGTTTGGTTCCTCCACCTGTAAAGCCAGGAGAGTGTTTATAGGAGCTGTAATTACATTATCATTTGCAAAGCACTTCTCAACTACTCAGAGATGTTGCAGACTTGAGAAGCAGAAGCAGTAGGTGTGAGAGTACCATGCTTTGTTTCCAGTCACACAAAGCTGACAACTAAGCATTTACTTTAGGATAGATGGTAATTTCTCCTCAGTGAGATGAAAACCTCTTCCAGTTTTCCTTGCTGAAAACTTCACTGGCAAATGAGATTGACAAATAGTGACATTTCAAGCCTCGCTGTTTCTTCTTTCCTCTTTTCTCATTCTGTGCTGCTATGGTACTCTGGGCTGGGAAGGGGAAAACATCCATCTATACTGGAATAATCTGAGATTTTTTGCTAAATAAGGAACTGTGATTATAAAACTGTTCTCCTCATTCAGGGACCCTTCATTACATGCTACTCCTGTTCCCTTGGGCCCAGACTGTCCTTGGGAATTTGCCTCCTGCTGGAGGATGCTTTCAAACTGTCTCCAGAGGTCTAATGTATCACAGAGAACTTCCCTCTCCTGCCTTCTCTTTCAATCATATCCATGCATGGGGATTTCAGATAAATGTTTCACCAGGAAGGCACCATCACCACCCATTTGGTGCTTTAGAGGAGGCATTAGAGGTGCCTGTCCAGCATGGAACATTAGGAAGGATCAGAGTAAGGGCAGTGCTGTGGCCAAGCATCTGAGATGAACTCAACTGCTATTGGGTGGTGCTTTTTTCTGAAATTTCCCAGTGCAGTAAATCTGATATCCTCCCCAAGCACACAGTCCTTGGTAATGGCAGGAATATATGAGACATTTTCCCCTCAGACAATCCCTTTAAGTTCTCACATCTCAGGAGAGCACCTACCTGCCTTTGAAACAGCCTTCCAGCAAAGCCAGGTGCTCTGAGAACATCTGTTTCATATGAAGAAGCTCTTTCATATGTGAGCTCTCATCTATACTACTGCATATTCACAGACCTTCCCCATGCATTGTCTTGGCTTGCTTTTTGTTTGTGTAAATCCCTGACAAAGAATGAATCCTCCTTAAATATCCATGGGATCAATGCCGAAAAACTTATCACATAAGCTCTGTCCAGGACTTACCTGGCTTTTGTATTCAAGGGTGCAGCTCTGATAAGGCAATAAGGCAGGTACAGGAAATAGAATGAAAAAGGGACCTCTTGGCTTATCAGGTTCAATCCCTTTGAATAACAGGCAAGTACAAAACAAATGGCCTTTTCTAAACTTACTAAGCTCTGTCCTAAATCTCATTAGGTTTCCGCCCTAACTTGTGCTACTAGAATGCTGTTCTAGCACCTCCTTCCCTGCTCTGTTGCTTAGAAACCTTCTGATTTCCAACCTAAATTCATTCATGGCCAATTTATATCTATTTATTCTTGTGCCACATTGTCCTTTAGCTTATGCAGTTCTCCTCTCTCCCTACCACTTACTTTCCCAACCCCCAATTCCTAAAAGTATTTATAAGGCAGCAAATCTCTCCTCTCTTAACCTTTGTTCTGCCAGACTAAGTAACTAAGCTGCCTTATAGTATTCACCCTGCAGGCACATCACACCGTGGTTCAATTACTTTGTGTAGCTGCAGTAGCATGGAGTTCAGTGCAAAATAATTAATGCTGAAAAGCTCAAACTGGTGCCACATCTATTTTCAAATCAGCTCAAATGTCTCTCTGCAGTCACTCCTGTGACTGGTAAGCAAACACACTCTCAGACAAGAGACACCCTCCGTCCCTCTGATCACCCCACTGCCTTTCTTCGCACCTGCTTCAGGCTGAACATCCTTCTTGAGTGTGGGTGAGCAGTGCTGCACACACTGCCATGGAGGAGTGAGTTTAATGCCTTTACATCCTCTGGGATGTAAAGGCCCTGGCATTAATTTCACTCACTGCAACTGGAAATGCTGCTACATCATCCTTTTTTCACCCCCACGCAGCATCGCCGGTTCCTCCTCTTTGGTGACCTTCACCTGAGACTTTCCCCATCTCGGGGAAGATCTCTCTGCTAAGAACCACTCCTGTTACTCTTCAAGCAACAAGTTCCTGGTGTGTGACTTTGCACTCTCTCACTTAACCTCACCTCAATCATTCCAGTCACAAAGAGCTCTCCTAGTGCTGGAATCCACCTCTGCCCTGATGACACCTCCTGGCTTTGTTTCATCAGCAGATTTCATTAGCATGTCTACTTGCAGTGCCAAGGTAATTAACAGAAATATTAAAAAAGATCAGTCCTAAGAGCAATCTTTAGGCAGCCTCACAGATAATTTCCCTTCAACCTAATAGGGAACTGGTGCCTCAATTCTGTCAGTCTCTTACCCACTTGAGGGTTTCTCTATTAATCCCTGTCTTCTTCAGCTGAAGCTTCTCCACTAATTTGCTTCTTCTGGGATTTATTGTGCAGCCCACCAAACTCCAGGTAGACAAGGTCTGCTGTGTTTCTTTTACCTAGGAGATCAGGAATCTTAATCCAAAAAACCTCTTTACCTTTGATTAAAAGATGGTACATGTCATCTTATTTTCCCTTTACCTCCTACCTTTATTTCTCCTTTCCTTCAAAATCCATTCCACAGCACCACAAACTGCTGAGATCCACAAGCTGCACATGGCAAGCTGTCAGCTGTTCTCCTCATTCCCACTGTCTGGGGGAGCATTCTCTTCCACTTGCTCTCCTTACTCAAGTCATACAAGTTTTACATAGCAGGCTCTTGGGGAGGGGAGGAAAAATCCTTCTTCCTGGCTTAACAGTGGGAAAACCAGCTATTTCTCCAACTGAGGAGCTGGACGTGACACCTCTGTTTTCCCTTGAAGAGGGTGCAGTAGAGAGGTGCTGGCTGAGGTATCCATACAACATCACCTTCCTGGTTTTTGCCTTCTTCTATATTGCATCAAAATCCAAATAGTTACCAGCAGCACCAAAACAAAAAGAGCTCATAAGAGCAACATGTGCATGATGCATGTGTTGAACAGAAACCTTCTCCCTCCCTCATTTGCTCAGCAGAACTAGGCTGTGTCTGCTGGATTCAGAGATTACCTCTGTGTGCCATTTGGGAACAATACTGGGACAGGAAACACGAAGGAGTGAGCAGGAAGAGTCAGACCTGATCACCCTCAGCATGCAGCAAAGTGTCAGCCACACAGGGAGGGGAATGCATTTCAGACAGCTCTCTCACAGGACCTGTCTCTCTGTAGCACGTGAGAAACACTTGACAAGCCTCATCCCTAACCTATCCCAAAGCCATCTGTGAGCTACACCTGTATTATTAACACCTTTTTTTGGACACTTCCATGATGAAGTCCTTGACAATTTCACTGGCATAAAAGCAACATGACTTTACATAATAATGCTTCATGGAAATTACTCCAGAAAGAAAAGGGAAAAAAAACAACCACAAAGTGATATTCTCCTTCCCATGAAATTCCATCACGGATATAACACTGCCAGGCAGGAGGGGGAAAAACAACTCCAGAAACATTCCCAGTTTCACAGAAGGCCTTTCAAAAGTTAAAGTTAAGACTTATACCAGGAGGCTACTGAGCTGCTGTGGATATTTACTGTGCACTGTATGTCCTGCATCCTGCAAAATGATTAGATTAGAAAGACTTGCCAGCACTGTGTTTTAGTCCCTGGACTGCTTTTGTGTCATGATCTGCATTTGCTGATGCACAGGGACCACTGGGCTGTTATGTTCTGGGTGGGGGATACCCAGCCTAGGAAGGATTCCTGGAGGGATACCCGCCAAAGCTTGTGTGCAGCAAGCCAGGTCTCAGATTAGCAGAGCTTCTGTGCAAACCTCACTCTCCTGCCACTGGTTCTTTGAGACCAGCCTTTATCAAAGCCACAAGGCATCTCTGATTCTCCCTCCTCGCTGGGGTGTTCCCGATCTGCAGGAATCAGAGGCTTGGCTTCACACATACATGAAACACAAGACCTTCAGACACTTGATATGTCAAAAGCAGTTTTAAGAAAGGCCCAAATGCTTGTGCATCTGACTGTGTGTGTCCCGGGTGGTGGGGTGGTGTTACCAAAAAACCCCTCTCTTGACAGGCTGGTTATTCTCTATTTATCAGTAAGGGGGCATGTAAAACCCCCCTGGGGAGCATTTGGTGCCCTCTGGGACATGGCTGCAGCTGTGCTGAACCCCTGGTCTGTGCCATCAGAGCAAGTTCTGTGTTCTTTGAAGAGGTGGAAGACCTTGCTCTACACGAACTGTGCTTTTTTTCCAGATTATGATTGAACGAATCAGAAAAATGTCCTGCGTTGATATATTGCATGGAAAAAGCTTTTCAGGGTCTGGCTGGTGTAACTGTGGGTCAAACCTGTCTCTTTCTGTTTAGGGAAGGCTTAGACCATAGTATGTTATCTGTGGGAGGACGTGTGAAGGAACAGTAGTAGCAGCAATTGGAAGGGACTGTGCAAAGCCAGCAGCGAATGCATCCTGTCGGCATGGGGAGGGTGGCACGGGGAGAGGCTGAGAATGGAGAGGGAGGAATGAGATCCATGGTCTTTAAAGGAAAAACAGCGGGAAAGCAGGTTTGAAAATAGAAAGATTAAGCTGGAGGGGGTGGGAGAGACGAGAAAAGTAGGTGAAGAAAGAAGAGGGGGAAAGGCAGAGAGGCAGTGGGGAAGACAGAAAGTGACACAGAAAGGGGGTGGAGAAAAAGAGAGGAAGAGAGGGAGAACCACATTAAAGGAATAATACGAAGCAACTGAGAAGAACAAGGAGCCCAACTTAACTACAAAAAGGAAAAGTGCTAAAGCAAGGGAAGGAGACTGAAGACAAGATACTGAAAATCAGGTAAGTAACCAGGAGGGGGAAATAATAGAACTGCAGAAGTATTGATGGCAGATCAAGTTATTAAACTCAAGGGGAAAACAGCGTAAGGGAAGAAATGGATTTGGAGAGGCAGGAAAAGAAGGATGGCCAAAAATAACTTAAGAAACTTACTTTTTCTTTAATTTTCTCTTCAAAACATTACCACTAGTTGCTGGATTTGGGACATTTTAAAAATTAAACTGGTTTTGCCACAGGAAGCTACAGAAATGATGAGTAACTTCCCTGTGATGAACATGGATGCCAGTAGATTTCAATGTATAGGAAAACAGGACAAAAGCCCCAAATATCCTCAGACAAATTGCAGTTTCTGTCAGATCCCATTTCAGCATGCTGTCAAGCTGCTCAGGGGACGGTGGTGAAGGGAACTCTTACCTAAGAGAGGCTCTCAGGGTATAAACACTTTATCAAGTGCCTGCATGAACCGCCCGTATTCTGAAGCGCCCAGGATGGTGTCAAAACCTGGCAGTTTCTTTTGCTTGAGAATACTGTGTCCTGGCTGGTCTGTGACATGGAGTCTGGGAATGTAACTCAAATGTGGAGAAGTGCCTTGCTCATATCTCCCAGCCACCCGTAGTGCGTGCGCCGCGAGGGAATGCCTTTCTTCTCCATCCCGACACTGCCCATGGCAGCCTCAGCAAAGAAGCACACAGACCTAAAGGGACAAATGTCCTCTCCCATACTAGCAGCTGCTGCTTCTTTTTATTTGCCTTCCTAACTTTTTCTCCCCTTTTTGTACTTGGAGTAATCACTCAGTGACATTTCCGTGATTTAACACTGCTAGCGTTGCCACCGAGGATTTCAAAGAATAGCCCAACTTGAAAATATGGTACCCCCTATGCACCCACCTGGAAAGAAGCAATCTCAATTAGTGTAAAGGTTGCCTGCTAATTGCCACTTCTGATTGTGGTGACTCCTTTGATTTCCTAGAGGGTCGTTTGACTGCCCAATTTCTCACGTATAATGAGCTTTGTGGCGCTCTGGTTTTAACATCTCAGGTAAACCGAGGCAGTGCCTCTGTCCCTGAAGTACTGTAAAAAATCTTTAGAGGACCATATAAGTAGCTTTTCTGGACAAACCTCAGCTAAAAAAGTCACAGGCTGCATGAGCCTTAAGCATTAAACTCTTTTTCTGTGCTAACAAACCCATCAAAATTCCTTGGTGAAGCAGCGTGTGTGAGAGCTTTTTCCTGCTGCTGCCTCTGTGATCCTCTGTTTAAAGAACTTAAGGCATGTAACATACGTGTGCATATGTGTGTGCAGCTAGGAGTGGGTTAAACAGTTATTCAGAAGCCTCACAGGCTAAAAAACTCTGCATTTCCTGCTATTTTTAAAAATCTACTCTGAGAAGAGCGCACATTTCTAACTTTGTTCCCCCTTTCCTTGGGAGCAGAACAGTAGTTTAGGAGAATTCCTGAAGCTTCAGGGTTTAAAATACTCGTCAGGCTCCCGGTCGCTTGGGAACTATGTTAAGTATTCCTGTTACTATAACTATTTGGGGTTGTTGGGTTTTTTCCACTCAGCAGTATATATTTTAGCATTATGGGCACTAAAAATTTAAACCCTGACAGAAAATACAGAACTTCATACCTTAGCCCTTCTTCTCTTTTTGACCTTCAGACAGATTTCATATATTCTGAACCTTTGCCCGTTTTCTGACTTACCTTTCAGCATTGAAAATAGACAAGAAGGAATGAGTAATCCAGCACTATACCAGGTCATTAGGGAGCACATTTCAGAGGCTGCTCCACACAACGGGTGCTGCCGCACGAGGCACGAGGACAGAGGCTTAAAATTAGAAATAGTTCCCAAGAGGCATCAGAGATTCTTCAGTCTTTGGGCTAAGAATTCATAAGGGGGGGGGAAGGGAAATCAATTTTACTGCTATTGATAAGCATCTCAGAGATCTCTACGGACAATACTGAGCTCTTCCCTGAAACAAAGAAATATTCATGCCACAGAGCAGATAATAAGCAGAGAGATGCACTCTTCTAAGTGTCTCTAGTGTATCTTCAAAGGGAGGTCAGGGGGTTTTAACGTAAGAACTAAGGGGCTTACACTTCCATCTCGATCTTTCTTCATTTTTTTTATGTCACTACAGACATGCCTTGAGAAGGGTTGAGGATTTCCATATGAAACTCCTCTCCCTTAGAAGCAGAAAAGCTGAGGGGTGTTTCAGTCAGGGCACAGGGGCGCTCGGGAAGTGAAGCAGCCTGGCAGGGGTGACTGCTGCAGAGCCCAGGGTCTCCAGATGCATTCAGATGTCTGCTGAAGAAGGGAGGGAATAGTGGGATGAGAGAAAAAACTATCTCTGGTTTATAATCAGATAAAGCTATCCAAGAGGACTGGGGTTAATTCTTGCTTCTTATTCCAGTTTCCTCTGTCACGATGGGTCAAATCTCTTAAGCTACACAAATGTGCCCTCAGTGGTTTCTCTTGTCTTCTGGATATCTGATTTCTAGATGTGGTGCAACTGGTGGAAGTGATAAACTCCCCCACTCCAGCATAAACCAGACAGAGCTCTGCTTTGAATACACACTATGTAGTGCCAAGTACATTGGAAAGAAAAAAACAGATTAGCAATATCACCAAACAGCTTCCAAAACTAATGAACAGTTTTTATCTTAATCTCTCACTGCCTTAGTTCCTCAGCTGTAAAGTAGGTCTAATACCATCTCCTCACCTCTGGGTGGTAATGAAAATAAGTAGATTTATATTTGTGAAGCAATCAGATACTGTTGTGCTGAAAGCCATAGGAAAACCCATGAGGAAACTAATAATTCTGTCTTTAGAACTGGACTTGAATAATGTACAGTAAATGAGGCACAGGCCACCCACTGAACAATGAGGAGAAAACAAAACGTTGAATAGCTGCTGTTCAAGAAAGCCCCAGTCAGGCTGGCACAGGACAAGGCAAGCATCCTGTGCAAAGAATGAGGTGACAATGTGAGGATGTGGTTAGAGACTCTGTAGCTAAGAGGCACAGGCACAAAGAGATTGAATTTAGATTACTGAGAACAGTAACCCTGCTTTTCCTAACTCCCTACTGCTGGGCTTTGCCAATTTAATATTAGTTAGCTTCAAAGGTTGTGTGCATGTGTGTGCATAATATATATGTACATACACTGAGTACAAAAAAATAACCCACTCACAAGCTGCAGCGAGACTTCCCCCTGAACGTGAAATTAAATAAAGGCAATGATACAGCAATGAGGCTGGAGTGTGAAAAGATTTTTGGAAAGAAGGAAGCAATGAGATTTGACAAGGTAGTAATAAGTGGAAAATAGATAGTCACTGAAAATTTCCCCTTTCTAAGACGCAAAGCATTTGCAACTTGGGTGCTGCAGAGAGTTAACTGGTCAAAACTGCCAAAAAACTGAGGCAAGGCTCTCTGGGGCGGGGGGGGAAGCTCGACTGTAAGAGAGCAGTGGAGAACTGATAGACAGAATCACTGCGGTGAGAGGAAGGAAGAAAGGATGGGAAGAGTCTGAATGAGAGCTCTCTCCTCCCACTCCCTCTCCAGTCTGTTTTATTTCAACACTATAACGAGTTATGTCTCACACAGTCTCTGAACCAGCCTAAATTCACATGGGCAGGTTTCACTGGTGCCATGCTGTGCCCAATGTGATGCCTGCCATCCCTGCACGTCTCCTTGTATCCACTGACTAAGCAGTGCTCGAGATCAGCTCCTCTCAGCAGAGCTCAGGAACAGCTTTACTACAGCAGCCCCCAAATTTCTCAGCACGTTCCTGATTTTCAGAGCTCCCTCTGCCCTTTTTGGCTGTTCACTCAGCTATATTTAGCCTAGTTTAGCCTGCCCAATTTAACATGATCTGCAAATTCATATAAGTTTGCTTCTCTCTGCAAAGATAAAGACAATGGAAAGAGCACCAAGTTGGCAGCATTTACATCAGAGAGAGAATTTATGAGGTATTTTTCTAGCAAAAAGCACATTTAGCTTATCCCAAGTCCAACTTTGTCATATTTGTTGGGGTCTCTAAGGATCCACATTTCTCTAAGGCAAAGAGAGAGAATCCCAAGAGAATCAGAAGGTTGTCTCTGTATGCTCAGCATAAGCCTGGATACCACCATCATGTAACTATTTGATGCAGGCTTTTCAAAGACAGTGGGATAGATTCATTCCTCAGCTTGACTCAACTGAGTTCAAGGTCTTTTCTGTTCTTGGTCTCCTGTGACTACATCAGGCAGAACTTGGCCCTAATATTTGGATATATGAAAGCACAGGGGGATAGGGTGGGGGGAATAGCATTAAATGTCTTGGATAGACAGCTAATAAAAATTCAACTGACTGGGAGCCTGCAGCCTCCACCACCACTTGAGATGAAAATATTCTACGTATTATTATCATCTGTGTGTGTAACACATCCCTGATGCACACACGTGAAGGTGTTGAGTGAGTCCCCTGTGTCTGTGCCCCTGTGTGCGTCAGGGTTGTCTGTGTGTGTGTGTGTGTGTGTGTGTGTGTGTGGAGGAGGTGACAGGTCATTCAACTCCCTTATCTTCTCACCCACTCTCTTTTTTTGTGAACTCTGAGATTTTCCACATTTAGAGAGGAGGGGGAAAGCACACCTCGTCAGGGAATAACGAGCTGTCTGCAGCTACAAGTAGGGCCAGTGGTCTGGATACCAGTGTGACCCTCCCAGAAATTGCAGTGAACTTGGGAGGAGCAGAAAGATAAGCAACACTGGATGTCTGTCTTCTAGGACAGGAGCTGTTAACACTGAGCTGTTCCTCTCCAGTGAGATTCGAGCACTGGGGTCAAAGTCACTCTCCCTGCAGCACAGGGCTTTGAACCCAAGGAACTAGAAAGGAACCTATCCAGACACGTTTGGGTTTTATTCTTTAAAAAGCATAAATAAAGACAGAACTACTTAGTCCAGGTTTATGTGCAGATCAAATTTGGCTAAAGAACTGGCCTATTTCAGGCAGACACTTATGATAAGCACATGCACCACTATATGAAGCCAGAGGGATGGTACTTGGACAAAAATGCCTAATAGGTCATTGCTTGTCTACTATACAGCCATATGAAGGAGCCAGTGTCAGTAAACAGTGATCAAGTGGGCTGCTCAGGTGGGCTTTAGCATCAATCTGTGTCACAAAACTGTGAAAAGCCTCTGGAATTCAAAGCATCACACCCACATTGGACAGTGCATTTCTAGCTTTATTCATCTTTTAATGCTGTAAGCCACATGTCCCCAAAATGCTTCCTGACCAGGTCCTGGCAACGAAGGAACACTGTATACATCCACTGAAAAGGCTGCTACTTCCTTTTTGGGCACTGACCACGGCTGTGGGCTCTGTCAGCAATAACAAGATGTTTGCCTATTCAAAAAGTACCAAAACCAACCCCCACAAAAACAACAAATCAAAATAAAAGGCCCTGGTTCTGCCAGGTGTACCCGCTATGGACAGGCAGCATGAGAGGGTTTTCTTTCAGGTAACCAAGACTGTGTTGTCCTGGGTCACAGGACAGGAGAGAAGGGCTGTGGTCTGTAGAAGAAGATGTGCTGTAATAACAGTGTTGTGTTGCTGCCATGTATGGCTTCAGCCTGACAGGTGAAGCCTGGCACACAGGGGAAAAGGTCTCTGCCCACATACCCCCAGGGTGGACATCCATTGTGCCATGTGCTGGCCTGGACCTGCTAGGAGAGAACACAGCTGGAGGAGGGAAAGCCACAAGCAGTTCATAGGCACTGACCATGCCACAGCTGGCCTGGATGCTCCAGTGCAAAGGGCTGTCACTGCTCACGTGCCCAGTACCCACAGGGGAGGGCTGCCTCTGCATTTGGCAGCTTGGAGGGGATGCACTTGCTGCAGGGTCTCCACACACGGCTGCGTGTTCGGAGCGTGAGCCTCTTAAAACATCCAGGGCCCCTGGCCTCCAGTGTGTTGGGAAGTCTCAGTAACTATCAGAGACATGCATTTGTATCTGATTGAGCAAATCACACACAGAGATTGGGCAGAAATACAATGGCTTTGAATTTGATACTTTCCCCCTCTCCCTGTGCTTGCCTCACACAAAGGAGCCTTCCTCGGAGAGCCTCTCCACGTGCCCCTGGGACCTGCCAAGGGGAAGAGGCGAGCCCAGTGAGGGAGAGCAGAAACAGTGTTATAATCAGACTCTCCACTTTATTTTAGAAACATCCTGCAGAGATGGCGACCTCCTGTCACCTTCCTTGTGGGAAAAGCTAGCATGAAGTGTCGAGCTCAGCTATTTATATCACTGCTGATAGTCTCGCCTGTCCTCTAAAGAGGGGGAAACTTTCTTCCTAACAACCCCTGGGGAAATAAATTCATACAAAGATGATTGCACAGAAACACCCCTCCTGGCTCTCTGGTGTGAATCTCCTAGCTGTTCATCAAGCCCTGGCTAGTTTCAACCAGAATAAGTGTGCTGGCTGGAGCAAGCAGCAGCGATGTGAAGTGCTTGCCTGTCCTTCAGAGCATGTGGCATCACCAAGAGGATGGGAAAAACTACTCAGGGGGCAATGGACACTTCTCTTCCCACAGATAAACGTGGTGCAAAAAAGGAATGGCAGAGAGCAGCCAGTGGCTGGTGAGCCAGCCTGGCATACCAGCAGGTGCTGTCCCCACTGGGGTATTTTTATCGTGGAATTTGGCAGTCACAAGGCAGCCCGGAGCTGAACAGACTCCAGGCTTGGCCTGTGGTGTGATACTCAGTTTTCCCCAGCTTTAGCAGCATTCCAGGTGATGATTAAGCTGGGTTTGTGCCAAGCTGCACTGGTCTGTGTCACACACGCCATTGCCGGTGCCAAGATCCCATGACCGAGCACAGCTCCTGTGTTGATCCAGCAGGAAGCTGTCGGCCAGAAGTGTGGCAGGGCAGTGGCACAGCCCACAACTGTACATGAATATGCATGACCCTGTTGTCAAGACTGTCTTCTATCAGGTGCTGAGACCCCACAAAGACACCCAGAGGTATTTTTTGCCGAGTCACACAGGGGTGAGACCAGATTTGCCCAACCGAGCCCAAACTAGGAATATAAGAGGCTGCAGATGCTCAGACACTGAGAGGTCAAAGCATGAGAGGGCAACAGTAGTCTGGGAATGAGGAAAGAGAACTATATGGAAAATTCCCAAGAATAGTAAGGCCCTGAGGAGAAAGGCTGGGTCAGGGGCAGCTCTGCATAGCCAGGAAAAGCTGTCAGGAGGGTGACAACAATCCTTCTTTTCTTGCTGGCAGCAGAGGGATGGATGTTCTAGAAGACCCTTGGTCTGGCACTCCAAGAATAGCTCGGCAATAACTATCAAATATCTAAGCCAAAAGCACTGCTCCAGGAAGGAACCTCCTTTTCTTGGTTTCCAAAACCCATTCTCCTGTGGCCACCTACCCCCTTGCAGCAGCCACCTCAGCTCTGTGTGGGGCTGTAGCAGGATGATCAGGAGGCATCTTTGGGCAGTCCCTCCTTTAGACAGTCTGTGCAGGGGAGGGCAGAGGAAATGTCCCTATTGTCTAGCCTAAGCCTCATGAGTGTCAGCCTTGGATCCTTCTGATTTACAGCCTCTTAAAAGATTCTGTGCATGTGTGAGACAGGTGAATTACTGTTCTTCTTGCATTCTTTAACAGTTTTTATTTCTGGACTCCTCCTGCGCTCACGTTTGCTTTACTTTGTGTTCTGCACACACTGATTTTTACAATTTGCAAGCGCCTAGGTTTAATGGCCTTCCCTGAGGAAAACAAGCCATACTAAAACCCCAAACAACCTGCACATAGCAGAGCTGATGGGAAGAGGGGCTTGTTTTTTGACTGCGCATCCCCATGGCAGGAAGGAAAACTCAGCCTTTGCAAAGCCGTTTTCTGTTCATTTTTGTGCTAAAAACTGCATCCATTTTTGTGTGAAAACAGCAAGGTGAAACAAAAAAAGGCAGCTGTCAGCTAACAACAGCAGGAGAAATAGGGGCACCTGCAAACAACATAAATTCACTTGGGTAAATGAGGACACCCACTACTGTCCATGCTGTCTTGTAAGGAATATTCCACACACAGTTGTGCTACAGCATAAAGACATTGATTGGACACACCTATATATTGAACTGTAGGTAGCTGGTTGCCTTTTCTGCACTCTGGGGGGAAAAAAACAAACATACTGATTTCAGCACCACAGGCTGTAAATATTTCCCATCACTGATTTATCTGCCTGTATTGAATCCCCTGGTGCTCCTGGAATGGAGCCATATGCTAATTTCTCCAGAATGCAGTAACAGCACTAAAGCTGTTTCAGAAGGTAAGACAGACCCACTCATTCACCAGTTTTCACCAGTGCAGACAAGAGGAGCCAGAAAGACCAGCTGATTTTCTGTGTTACTGCTCCTCCAGCTCTGGGCTGGCAGCTGATGAAACATTCTCCATATGCCAAGGAGCCACCAGGATCTGCATCAGCATGATTGCAGCACGCCTGCCAGAGCAGCAAAGAGCCAAAGCCTGTCCTTTGCTTTCTGGTATGTCCCTTCTCCCTCCTCACACAGCCTCTGACATGTGGTGGGGCAGCAAGTGGCCACCTCCCTGTCTCCTTACCTGGGAAACCCTCAGCTTTCCACAGGACAACCCTGAGAAGCACCAGGAATTTAAGGATTCAACTTTTGATCTTTGCCCTATCCATCCTTGCAGGTGGACACAGCACAGGAACAAGCGGTGGCATAAATCATCGGGTGCGCTGCGACATTAACTGATATCACTCACACAGCCAGAGGAGGGGGTGTTGCTCCCCCAGCAAGTCTATCTCTCTGTTCTTCAGCTTTTGCTCACAGGAAAATCTACACAATATTGCTGCAGTAAATTTTCAGCTTTTAACAGTGTCTACTCTCCACAGACGTTCTTTGCACCATAAAAATAATTGGCTCTTAAAGACAGGACAAGGGACAATAAAGAAGGAGAGTTAACAATTTGGTCCCTATGGCTTTGAGGTTTACCTTGACTAGTGCTTCTAATATTTCATTATGATGATTATTTTTACATTTGCTTATTAAAATGCTATTTTCCAAAAGAGTGACTGTGAGAGAACATTATCTCCAAGGTAATACTGAACACTTTATAGCACCTAGCCCTTAACTCATGCTCAAGGGAAAGCTTTGTAGTGCCCTGGGAAGGTAAATATGGGGAGTATAACTGGATCAAATGATTGCTCAAGCACTCCCACAGAGCCCCACAAAAGATGGATTAAGCCCATTGCTACTTTTTTATGCGTGAGGTTAAGTAACTTGTCCAGAAACAGTCTGTCAGAGTGAGAAACAAACCTGAAGCAGGCTCTCCTGCATCTTCACTTTGCAATCTTACTGCCAGTCCACCAAACCTTTCCTCTCATCAGACCACCTACCAACAGCACTCCCCAGGAGTTGCTGGTCCTTGGCAGGCACTTCAAAGGAGGCTTTTTTTCCTTTGTCTGTGTCAATTGAACCGTGAATTTTGTCTCAGAACTTCAGAAGAGAGGAAGGATCAAGACCAATCATGTAGAATTTGCAGCAGTTCCCTCTCAGAGAGGCACAACAGGGTGGCAGAGGATGAGGTTTAGAGGACTGACATGGCTCACTAAAGTCTTTACACTCCCCAAAACGTTTGCAAATTGTAAATTAAACACTTGCAGCTGGTGACACTGCAAAACCAAAGCAAAACCTATGGACGAGGGCAGGTGGGCAACAGAAAGGTTTTCTCTGCATTTCTCTCAGTGGTGGCATCGAGCTCATAGATGAAGCCCAGAGCTGTGAGCACTTCACATTCCAGCTGTTGGTGCAGGCATGACACAAAGGCAACATATGAAAGTGCCAAGGCACTGCTCAGCCCAAGCTGTAGACTCCAGTCCCAACTCCCAGGGGATCAGCCCACTAAGGGTTCCCCAGAGCACAGTTTGCAGACGAACGAATGCTGCTTTAACTACGCAGTCCACAGAGGATGCAACACACACACTGCAGTGAAAGGACTTTCTGAACCAAGAACACATCTGGCTCGCCCTCAAGGTTTTGGCAGCCCATTCATCAGGTTGCAGTTGTGCTATGCAAAAAAAAGATCACTTTTTGTCACAGTAGCTGAATTAAAAAACAAACAAACAAACCCAACATGTTGTTTTCAGTGGATATGAAACAGAGTTTTCAGCAAACCAGACCTGATTCATTTCAGGTCAAATGAAAACATTTCTTATGACACAAAACCAACCATTTCACTCCATGCATTATGGAGTGAAATTATGCATGCTGGGCAGCCCCTAACCCTCCTTAGAACCACTCTCTTCTGTTTGCTCCCACAGAGCCTGTGTCCAATTCTCAGGACTTCTCACCCCTCCCAGTGAGCAGAAATGGGGGACTGGAGTTTCCTGGGAGAGTTCCTCGAGGAGGTCCACAAACACTCCACAGTGGTGGGGAAAGTCTGGTTGACTGTGCTCTTCATCTTCCGGATGCTGGTGCTGGGCACGGCAGCCGAGTCCTCCTGGGGGGACGAGCAGTCTGACTTCACGTGTGACACCCAGCAGCCTGGCTGCGAGAACGTCTGCTACGACAAGGCTTTCCCCATCTCCCACGTCCGGTTTTGGGTCCTCCAGATCATCTTTGTCTCCACCCCAAGCCTGGTGTACATGGGCCACGCGATGCACACAGTGCGCATGGAGGAGAAGAGGAAGATGAAGGAGGCAGAAATAGAGGCCCAACAGATGAAGAACGGTGGTGACACATACTACCAGCAGAAGTGCTCCGTGCCAGAGAAGGCTGAGCTGTCTTGCTGGGATGAATCAGGAGGCAAAATCGTACTCAGGGGCAGCCTGCTGAACACCTACGTGTACAGCATTTTGATCCGGACTGCCATGGAAGTGGCCTTCATTGTGGGGCAGTACGTCCTGTATGGGATCTTCCTGGAGACCCTGTACATCTGCCAGCGGGCACCTTGCCCCCACCCCGTCAACTGCTACGTGTCCCGTCCCACAGAGAAGAACGTGTTCATCGTCTTCATGCTGGCTGTGGCCGTGCTCTCCCTGTTCCTCAGCCTGGCCGAGCTGTACCACCTGGGCTGGAAGAAAGCCAAGGAGAGGTGCTCCCGCTCCTACAAACCCAGCCCCAGCACGGCCCCCGCCAGACTGGAGTCTGCCCCACAGGTAGAAAGGGCCCAGATGTACACTCCCCCCCCGGATTTTAACCAGTGCTTGTCAAGTCCCAACGGCAAGTTCATCAGCCCCTTCAGCAACAAGGTGGCCTCCCAGCAGAACACCGCCAACTTCGCCACCGAGAGGGTCCATGGCCAGGAGGATGCTGCTGGTGAAGGGCCTTTCATTAAGTCCAGCTACGTGGAGAGCCCAGAGGTGGCCAGTGAAAGCGCAGCACCTGCCTTCCCCGAGAACTACTTCAACGAGAAGCGCCGGTTCAGCAAGGCCAGCCGTGCCAGCAGCAAGGCAAGGTCGGATGATTTGTCTGTGTGACCTGTCCCCGGCAGGGATGAGGAGAAGGGGCAGCCTCAGCTCTCAGTAAAACTTCTGCAAAGTGGATTCCCAACTCTTGCCACTAACCTCTCTGTGTTAACACCTGCTCGCTCCTTTCCAGCGAACATCATCATTACACTGCAGACAGCACCTCTCACAGCTTAAGGCAGGGACAGCCACTGGGATACAGGCACTGAAGAGAGGCACCAATCTCGGGATGGGAAGCCCTCAGCTGTATTTTCATCACGGGACCCACAGGAATTAGAGGCTCCCCATCCTCAGCCTGGTAGAGCACAGGCCAGCAGCCTCCTGAGCTGCCCTTGGGTATCCACTGCGACACTGTATTCAGCTGACTGACTGGACCTCAACCCTCTTACAACTTCTTTGGTCTCTATTCAATATTTGCAACATCAGCTTGGCAATTACACTGAGCTGAAGCTTCTCTCACCTGCAGGGAGCAGAAAAACACACCAGTAGGCTTTCTGAGAGAAAGACTTTCTCATCTGCTTTGTTCTGGCTCTTTCTAACCCTCCCTTTCTCTACCTGAGCCCAGATATTTTATACCAGTTTACCTTACACAATAAATCCTACTTGAATTTTTTGACACTGTGTATATAACAACTCTTCACCATAAATAAGGACATCCGTGGTCCCCCTGGCACAGCACAGCTGCCTCATGTCTAATATTGGAATCCTTCCCTCATTCCCAAGTCAGGGCAGCAGACTGGCCCCAGGGAAATCATTTAGATGACCAGTTGATGAAGACTAGGGAATTTTCCCAAGATACTTATGTCATCAATTCTAAGCAAGACATCCATTAACAGAGAGACTCTCCTGTGAGAACAGATGTCTTCCTGGTGAAAAAGAGGAATTATCATGTGGAAACAAAGTGGGTTCCCCCTTTTTAAACTCATCTTTCAAACAACCTGAATGCTGCTGAAAGGGTACTGCCAGCTGCCCATTTGAGAGAAAAGCATCCTCTGTTTATCTGGTACGGCCTGTGTGTTCTCACCAACCTACCAAAACACTTCAGCATCTTTTGCAAGGTGCAAGAGGCTTCTCCAGGTCCTGCACATCGCACGCGTCGTCATCTTGGCTGCTCTCTCAAGCCACTCAGCACAAGTCATTTGCCCTCACAGCAAGCCCCTGCTCTGCTCTCAGGTGCTATCCCTGGCACACATGGCATAAGAAGTCACCCACAGGTTGGGTCTTTCCACCACTGCAGCCTCTCAGGGCAACCAGTGGGGCCCAGCACAGCCCAGCGAGGCTCGTGTGGGAGGTCTGTAGGCAGCTCCCATTTGAGATACGTTTTACCAGAGCTGACATCCCTCTATTAAAGTCATCTGCTGAACAGAGCCAAGCTGCTCCCTGAGGTTTACCCTGCACTCCCCTTTCAGGCACGGGCCACAACACACTTCCCAACACTGGGCTGCACGAGCGAATGGCCAGGGACCAGCTTAGGAGGGGACCGAGCCATTCCCTCTCTTAGGGCCACTGAAAGGCATTGTGAGTCCTTGCTCCTGATACACAGTTAGCTTTGGTACAGTTCCCTGTATATATACTTACATGCTTACACTCTCAAAAGGGGGGAAAACCATTTTTTTTCTGTTTGTAAGTTTTTATATATATGTATTTTTTAATCCTGAAAAGACCCGTGTGTTCTCCTTAACATGTGATTTTAGTCAATCCTGTCTAGGTTTCTCCTAATAAAGTTCTAACTCCATCTCTCCTTGTGATGCTTCTCCTCTCACATGGCTGAGAACGAGCTCTAGCATCAATCAGGCTGCCTGCCAGCCTCTGCTGCTCAGAGATCACAAAAATTCCCGTCGCCCAGAGTGGCAGGAATGAGGGGAGGGTTTGGCCAGGGGGATAAATAATAAACATTGGGAAATGATTGATTGACTGGCTAACAGAAACCCCTCCAGCTGCCCTGCCTGCCTTTGCATTACCAAGGAAGACTGGGAAGAGCTGGTCAGAGGGCAGAGCTTCCATCCTCTGGCAATGGAAGCACTCAACCCTTGCATCTCCTGGCACACCTCTGCACCCAGAGAGGCCACCTGTGATGGGAGGACAACTCAGCAGGGAGAAGGCAGCAAAACCTGTGCCCCAATAAAGCATCTGATTGCTTTTCCATGCAGTAACAGGTCCCTGATGTCTTTTTAAGAGACAAGGTCATGAGAGACATTGAGAATCCAGTGCTAACCATCTCTGCAGCATTCCTGTGGGTACTCAAATCTCTTAAGATACAGCTGCCCAGCCCAAAGAAAATCCCTTTCTTCCCCCAGCTATGCCTCTTCTCTGAACTTCATTCTTTGCTCCCACTTTGCAACTTTCACAGGCTCTCTCCTTCTGACCTTGCATCCCCCTGTCCACCCAAAGGAAGTGCCCTTCCTCCCTTTCTCCACACGACCTCCCACCCCTTGGGACTCTGCAGGCTGGGAAGATGGAGACCAGTAAAGTACTGGGTCCCAGGAAGGAGCCTGAGAGGGGGCATAAAGAATCAATCCAGAATTCAATGAGGACACTAGGACAAGGATCTTTAACTGTGTTAGAAACTACAGGGACCCTTTGAGTTTAAAAAAGTCTTGGTTTGGGGATTTTCAGCCCAGAATACCACCTGAGCTCCCAGAGCCACACAATGCCCCAAGAAGGCAGGATTAGGCCTGCAGGACTCGGGTGTTTAACTGGCATTTGCACAGCCCTGAGCATGCCCATCCCACAGGGTGCCACCTAGCTGGGAGAGATACACAATGAGGAAGTCAGGAGCATTCCCCTTGGAAAACTTGGCCATGGAGTGATATTGCTGTTCAGTAGAGCCACTCAAGCATGAACCCAGGCCTTGTTTAATAAACTGCTCTTCATTTAAAACAAGCAATATCCCAAACTTTAAAAACTCTGAGCTACAGTCTCTGCTGGAGAGCAAGAGGGAGAAAGAGGGTAAGGATGTCCTCTGTTCCATGTCAGACCTCTACAATCCAAGGATGTTCACAGGTGGCATGTTGGTGATCTTTGTGACCACAGGAGTACAGCTGTCCCAGCTCTCTGTCTCCCAGACTAGAGATGGCACGTATCCAAGCAGGTAATTTCCCTCTGCCACTCATTTCTTAATGCCATTTCTTCTCATGGTTCTGTCTTCTCAATATAACAAGTGAGGAATATTTGATGGATTGATGTTTGCACTGGCTGACAGACCCCAAAATTGTGACTCTTGGAATTCACTGTCAAGGCTGGCTAGGCTATCACACCACAACAGGAGCACATTTACCTCAGGCTGGCCTGTCCTTTCAGACATATTTAGTATGTATTGCTTTGTACCAGAAGGATGGGTGGACAGCCTTATAGTTGTGACCTGAGTCAACACTGTATATTAAATTCAGTCCTTGGATAGGCACTCAATCTTTAAATAGCAGCATTACAAAGACAGTGCTCTGAGAGGGAGAGAAGAGAAAGCATGAGAGCTTTTTGTTCTGCTCTTGTCCCTCTTTTCTCCAGAGTCTTACCTGCTGGGGTCTGCTCAGACTGTCAGAACTCTAAATTCTCCAGCAATAGCTGGAACCAACATTTGACAGAAACACCATCCCCAGTCATTTTTTTGGTCAGCACACCTCAAATCATTTCCTTCTCTAGCTGGTGTTTGAAGGAGTCAGAAGTCAGTTCTGATCTACAGCTTGTGCTGATCAGCTGCTGAATCTAAGATAGCAGGATAGGGGAACATGCATTTCAACAAGCCCTTAAAACAGAAATACTTAATGCTAAAAAAGGAAAATCTATATTTAAAAATACATAGAATGCCAAAACTAATAAAGTAATGAATTGAGACAAGGCCATGCCTCTGAGTTCCTCTCTGTGAACAGCACAGTGGGACAGCTGAGCAGGCCAAGAGACAAATGAGGGAGAAATTGAGAGATACTTAAAAGTAATGGCTGATCTAGAGCACATGGGTCAAGCAAGTTGTTTCCTATTTCAGAATATGTGAGGAAGGCAAAACTCAAACAAGCTCAATGGTGGTAACACTTCAGAATGTCAAAAGGGAATAGGTAAAAAGATTATAGACTACACAATCTCCCCTCAAACACTCCTCTGTGAAATATCTCTGGGGACAAGGAGTTAGGAAGACCCAAAACCCAAATAATAAAAGCACTTCATAGGAATGAGAACATGCTTGACTGGACTGCAAATGGCCAAACAACGCAAAAATTCCCAATTCAAAAAGTCAGCATGGCACAGACGATGCTGCTGCCTCCCGGGAAGCCTGGGACTAACACAGGCAGGAGGGGAACTGCTGTTCCCAGGGGAGCTCCCTTTGTCTCTGCTCCCTTGGGAGGCTCTCAGCAACCATGCAGTCTGACCAGAAGGATGCACAGGCTCTAAGTGCCCCCCTGGGGATTCCAACACCTCATCCCAGCTGGGGTTATCACAGAAGGGGATCCTGCACAGGGCTGGTGCCAATTTTTGCACACGTTTGTGACCAAAGCGCAACATTTCAGTGATTTAGGTTACCAGCTGCAGCAGAGATGTGGATGCACTGGGAATGAGGATGGAGAGTGGCAGCTTTATAAGATACACTTTGCAGGGGGAAAAACTGTGACTTTGAAGTGCAAAATTAATAGCTTTGCTTTTGCCTGAAGTGTTCATTGCTTATATGGTCTAGATGATTAAAGATCTTTCTGGGGAGCACGGGAATTGCAATACCATACATATATAACATTGTCATGAAAATATGATGACAGAAAAAGAAAGAGGATCAAATGAGCTTGTAACACTCACTCCAGCCAAATAATGCAGAAGTGCTTCATTTTTCCTCCAGTGAACATTGGTTCACATTTTGAAAAATGAATTTACTGAGACCACATTCACATACCACCACTGGTTTCCCACAGACATTTGAGCAATTGAGTTTGACGGGCAACAGAGTTCTCAGAAAGTAAATGTCAGTCAAGGACACTAAATTTTAGATTCATATGGGCCAATATACACCCCAGAGGCAGTTCTGTGCTCCTCCAGCCATCGGGAAGCACAAACAGTATTGTGTAACCAATCCTGCCAATCACAAACCAAACCAAACACCTCCGCTGGAGACTACATGCAATAAATACTCACCAAAAGACATTTTAAAGACAGTTATGCATGTAGGTTGCTCATAGCAGACATCTGAGAGAACCATGACTGGTGGAATGGTGGTTGCTTCAAATGCACTTTTAGGTCTCTTCCACTAGTCCCTAGGCACTGCCCGAGACATGTCTGGGAATGCTCGATGTCCATGCAGGAATCCCACAGAAGGACCGGGATGGACTAGGAGCGCAGAGGACCCTGCCTGCTCTGCTGCTCATGAAGTTCCCACGGGAAGGTTCAGCAGCTTCTCCATGTGAGGGTTTTTCACCCTTTTGTGCTGCTGCACAGAGTTTCATCACTCCCCTGCCAGGTCCTACATTTCCCAAGCACAAAGCATCCAAAGGAAGGCCACGAATCTGGTGAAGGGTCTGCAGGGGAACCTGTGTTGAGGGCGTTTGGTCTGTTCATCCTGGAGAAGAGGAGACAGAGGGGAGATCTCACCACAGTCACAACTTCCCCATGAGGGGCAGAGGAGGGGCAGGCACTGATCTCTGCTCTGTGGGGACCAGGGACAGGACTTAAGGAAAGGGCATGAAGCTGAGCTGAGGGAAGTTCAGGGTGGATATCAGGAAAGAGTTCTTCACACAGGGGTGGCTGGGCACTGAAACATGCTCTCTGAGGCAGTGGTCACAGTACCAAGCTGTGAACTTCTGAGTTCAAGAAGCATTCAGACAATGCTCTCAGGCACACAGTGTGACCCTCGGGGAGANCATGAACATACCGTGGCGTCGGCATAAAGCACATTCCCCGTCCTCTAATGCAGTTTGCCACGGCAGGCTTCACAGCCAACCTACTAACACAAATCCAGCAGTCTTTGGATGAATAAAAGCAATTATTCCACATTTGCTGGAAAAAAAGTATTTCCCCGGAGCAAGTCAGGAAGCAAAACTCAGAAAAGCTGCAGTATTTACATGTTCCTTTGGAATTATTTCTGGACCGAGGCCTGTAGAACTGCAAAACCAAGTCCCCTGCAGATCACTGTTATTTTCTGAGAGGACATCTCCATCTCTTGGAGCTGGATCACAGCGGGGAGTAGCCAGGGATTACTCAGAGCTGGGGTTTGTGACTCACTATTCATATGCAAAAGCTCCTCTTTATCATAAAGTTATTTTAGACAGGAAGGGGTAAAAGCGATGGGGTCAAGCCAGAGATCTAAGTCTCACCAGGGAGTTAAATTTCATGCTCATGTCAGACAAGAATCCAACCTTAAGAAGGCATGTGGACGATGGTCAGCTATATGACAATATAAAGAATGCAAAAGACACATTCAAAGATTTTCCTAGAAATTGGATATGGGTGGGTAGGCCATGACATTTTTAACAACAGCCCCAGCAAAACCCAACACTCTCATATTCAGCTGCATGCAGGGTTTCACTAGAAATCATGTTAACCACCAGCTCCTACCCTTAAAAGGAATCAGATTAGCGGCAAGAGGCAAGCCTGAGGTCAGAAATTTGCTGCTATTTGTTTGGGTTTGTTTTTTCAGTAAATGCTGTGCCAGCTCTTCAGCCTGGGAACAAAGTTTGAGGTTGAAAAGTGCTTCTGACAGAACCAATTTGATGGGTGCCAGGCTACAGGCAAGACTTTTCAGAAACAAGTGTCTAAAATTAGCCATTGCTAAGTCATGTAGTCCAACGAAACCACGTTTTCTTCCCACCTTTCTTTTGTTCCACTTCAGCCCAGATTCGAAAAAGCACTTGGGTACACATGCATAGCAGAAATTACCATCATCTTCGCTACATAACAGGAACTGTTGACCCAAAAGTATAGGTGGCAGCTGCTATTCACAGAAAAATGTGCTTTTTTTCAACTCATGTTCATTTTTCATATTCAATTCAATTCTTTTTTTTTTTTTCAATCTTTAGAGATCTTAAGAACTCTTTTCTCTCTTGTTTTCCCCCCTGAAATTAGTCTTTGGATTGTTTTTCCCCTCTGTGGTCTTGCACTTTCTTAGGATATAGTTACAGTTTGCTCTCCATATTTCTCCAGATTCCTTTCCTCTCTGACATTTCCAGAGGAACATCAAATTTGAGGACTTTCTGGGAAGTTCATTAAAGTACCCAGTCCTAAATCAACAATAAAGACATTCATTAAATGAAAGAGAACTCAGAATAATCCTCACTGATTCCTGATGGAGATCTCTGACCAGTCAAGAGCATCACAGCTCCCAGCACAGTGAGGTACCTGGGAGCTCAAGATCATCAAAGCAAAATACACTGGGACACTTTAGCCCTTTCCCTCTCCTAGTGCCTGTCTGGGGGTAAGGTGAACAGTCTGCTTTCTATGGTGCAAATAGCTTGTGGGGTTTATAAAGGTGTGCACTGGTACTAACAGAAGTTACTGACCCCACTGGAAATTATTGGCTGAGGTCCTCTCCCCTACATGAAGCAGACAGTCAGACCAATTGCTGTTGTTTGTTTCAATCCATTTAGCAATATTCATTAGCTCCCCACTTCAAATTAGGGTAATTGAGAGTAAGGGAACATGAGATAAAGTTTTTTACCAAGGGAGACGTGCCCCAGTCCTTTCTCCAATTCATATGTTGACCCTGTTGACTTGCAGTCATGCTTTACCAGGAATCTTTCTGCAAAAATCTCAAATGCGTGGTGAAAAATGTTGTACCTTCCCTTTCTTACATGCTCACTGTCACTGAAGATTTTAAATCACATGTTTCTCTTCCTGTTTATTTTATTATCTTGCAAGGGAAAGATATTAAACTCCAATCCCAAGACTGTTTTGCCTCTGAACCTTTTTCATGGCTGAAATCACAGATACTAAAGCCCTAGAAAAACCCGTGCTTGGTGTCAACCATCCTTAAAATAAACACTAAAACACAGACTTATGACAAAACCAGTGTTAACCACACCGTTGTCTGGGATACTCAAAATTCTTCCTCTTGAGGAACCTCAATCACCCGCATTAAATGACTCCCAATTGAGACATGAGAACTGGCAGCAGCGTCAATACCCACGGAGCACTGGCTGGTACAGCTGACAGCCAGGTGGGATCATGGGATCAGAACAGATAACACTGGACCTGGACAGGCAGTTCAGGCACCAGTCTGAAAATCTGGAGAGTGCCCTCAGGTTCCTACTGCAGCAAGTTTTGCTTCTGACAATGGGAGAGCCACCTCTGCTTGCCTGAAATTCCCACCTGGAGAATTAATACAGCGGCCCTTGCCTCCCACTTGGGAGGTGCTGAGATCCTACAGGAACACAATGCCCTTGAGATAGACAGTAGGTGTACAGGGGAACTAGAACAAAAAACCTTTTGTGTCCTAAGAAAAATACATTGCAGAGGAAGACAAACCAGGAACAAAGAGTTTAAACTCTGTGTCTTGAGCTATCAGTGGAACAGGTGTGGCACTCTGTGTGTACCCATGTAACATGCACAAAAGCAACGGGACTACTTCCATTTTGTAATAGCTGTGTTTTCATAACCATGAGGGTCCAGAGTTGTCAGGAAAGACCTGAAGGAAAGGTCGTATCTATCATTCAAACAGTTACTAATATAGTTTGAGAAACAGTTGAGCTCTTGCATATACAAAGCCTTCTGCATGTACTTTGCTACCTCACAGCCTTCCTGGAGAGACAGGGAATAAGTGTTATTCCCATCTGCCAAAAGCTAGTCTGAGTTTGAATGGCCTACTGAACGCTGCATGAGAAATTACACTGACTTTGATTCAGCTCAAGTTCCCAGTGCTCCCTCCACGATTCTCATTGTGCATCAGGACCCACTTTTGAGTTCATTACCTTCACGTTTTGAATTAGCACCTACCCTCTGCATACACATGTACTATTTGCAGCTAAAATTTCAACAGCTTTCAAAACCCGGGAAAACTCTCAGAAGGGATGCAGCTCAGACCCCCCAGCACAGCTGCATGACCTGGGCTCCTGGGTGCTGTTCCCTGTTTTGCCATGGATTCACAGCACCACCAGGGCACACTGTTACATCTCCTCCCAGCACAGTCTCTCCTGGGTGGACACTGGGAATCAGAATGATGTGGCTGTGACCTGCTTTGCTCTGCATGGATGGAAGACATCATGGACACATAAGCCATAAAGTTAATAAGGGAATAGCTATGTGTTTCTTAATTAAAGTTATCAGCTGCTGCTTTGCACTGGATTTTTCTCACTGATTGCATGTAAGAGCAATACGTATGTCCTTTGTTTATGAACATAAAAAATCATGGCATGCCCCATCTCTCTGCTGGTTCTTGACACAAAGAGCATTCACCCTACAATTCTGCAACTGGTATCACCCCAGATGTGGAGACTGCCCAGCCTCTGCCATAATTCAGTTGGCTTTGTGCTTCCTCCTAGCTGGTGGTGGGGAGCTGACTGCTGTGGGCTCCCTGGTGTTTTACACTATCCAGTGCCTGTATCAGTCTGATACACAAAACAGTTTTTCCATTTGCCCATATAAAGCATATTAAAGAGACCTGACATACGTTTGCAATATGGGCACTGTGAAAATAAGGTGACAAGACTCAACGTCTGCTTTGATAAAGCTCTGGTTTAGGCCAAGTCTGATTTTCACAAACCTGTGAGAAAACTGAGCAGTTTTTAAAAAGTTGTTTGGGTTTTTATTTTTTCCAGGATACAAGAGCTGCAGGACCAAGAATAGAAGGATGAGTTATAAGCCTTTCCAAAGCAGAGATTTAGCATGGAAATTCTGACAATAGTCAATGTGAGCAATGCCGCCAGGCACCACTCACAATCCACAGCATCTTTCAAACCTGTCAGGGGTTTTTAGGAAAGGCTAAAAATAAATGCAGAAATGCAGCAATACACACACACACACACACACACACACATATATATATTGTTGCTCAAAAAAAAAAACAGGTGGTCCTGCCAGCAGTGTAAACACAGATGACTCCTGAAAACAGCTCACAAACACCCAGCTGAGCAGCCTTTCCTCGCCATGCAAGCAGCCCTTTCAGAGCTCTCCTGAGGTTCTCCCAGTCTGCAAGCCATAATCATCTGGGATCGTGACTCTCTGTCATGACAAGGCCTGAGGACTTCCAAGCGTCTTGATCTCCATCACCCGACGTATTCACACAATTCCACCCTCCTGACCTCTTGTGGATTATTGGCCTTCTGAAAATAACGCACATGGAACAGCTGGTGGGGCCAGAAATGTCTTAAATGTAAATAGCACAGGTCCCTGAGATGAGTCCTCTATTCTGGCTCCCCACCACTTGATCTGACCCCTATCCTCATATAACAGAGTGTTTACTGAAGGGGAAAAAGGATCGGAGTACTATGGGCAACCCAGGAGGACTCAAACAGCAAGACTGGATGGCTGCATGTGGAAACCCACCAAGCCCACTACCTGCAGAAAAGGCAAAGAAGAAAACCTGAAGCAGTCCTGGAGTCTCAAAATTTATCTAAGCCTGCAGAAAAAGAAAAGATGATGTTTTGGCCCAGATTTAAGTTATGCCTCCCCTGACCACCACAGGAAGAAGACTGATGTCACACACATAAATCCTACTGCTTGGTCACTCCTTCCTGAGTATAAAAGCATAATGAAACAACTTTGCTAGGAATCCACTTTAAGGCTCAAGGTGATCCCTTTGTAGCCCTTCTCTCCTGGGCGTTTTGAAAGAAAGCAAATGTAATTTACACTTGCACCATCTCCTTTAATTTCACATCGTCCCAAAACATTTGGTTTAATGTACAGTCGCAAAAAGCAAATGAGGTGGTAAAGATTGAAAAGGCCAAATGGCTAAAGTGCTGCCATGGGGGAGCACATCTGCCACCACGTCAGAGCACCGAGCCCCAGGACGCAGCATCTCAGCACAGTGAAAGACTGGCAGCTCTCCCACCACACCTGGACAGCTCCACTGCACAGACACAGAAAGTCCACCTGATGTGGATGGGAACAGCTTATCCAGCTCGCTTCTGGAGGCTCCTACTTCTCTCAGCCTCCATGTGCAAGTGAAAAACACTCTCTCAAAGCTGAAGAGAAAACCGCCCCGCTGCTATCCCAGAGAGGCACATAATTGAGCCGGCATGATGCCGCACACTACCGAACACAGCAGATGGCTGTGGGCATCATCCAGTTTAGGATGACAAAGTTGGAACAGAAGAAAAACAGAAGGCAGGGAGCACATCTTCTGTGCAGGGTTACAGGGCAGGGGATGAACCTTCGCACAGTCGGTGTGTAGCCCAGCACACAGACGGCCTCCAGCTCTCCCGCGGCCACGCTGACAATGACCAAACACACAAGCCTGTAAATTAGAAAGGAAAGTAAGGGAAAAAACACATGTTCCCAGGCAAAAGGGACAGGAAACAACTGGCTGGCTGACAACCTGTTTCTAAAATCCACAGGAGAAAATCTCCCAAAATGTCCTCGTGGCACCAGCCCTAAATGCGACGAGGGCAACTTCCAGGACTCTCACACACAACCTGCAGGGATTTGAAAATTCAGTTGTGACCTGCAAGAATCAACACACCATTTCACTGCTGGAAGGTAAACCACTGCTGTGAAAGCATGCAGAAAAAGAGACAAAATACATAGATCTGTACACTAGACCATGAATGGTGTCCTGCAGGGAGGGCTTGGTCTGCGGTGGCACTTAGGAGTTTATTTTTGCCAATTCCACCCCAAAGGATCACAGAAATTAGGAGTGGAAACATTCCTTCCATTTCCCCAGGCGCCTTGCTCACAAAGCAGCTGGCTACAAGGTTCCCCACGACAGACAGACTAGAGTAGACAAGAGCGATACAGCTCCACAGGAAGCAACACAGCACACTCGAACAATTTATAAATAAATTTCTGCTCTTTATGAACACAATACAGCTTATGTGCCCAGACTGACTAGTTTATAATAGCCACTGTGGTCACCCATCCTTGCAGGACACAGAGACATCATCATTAGCTCCACAGCTGGGAATGGCCAAAGCTCTTTTGGCCGCAGGGTGCAGCAGCCTGTGATTCTGAACACAGCAATTCTTGTCCATTTTGCACCTGAGATTTCAGCAGCCACAATCAGGGATCACAATCAGAGTGAAAACACTTTCATTGCATTCAGAGAACCAGTCATGGAAACATTTTGGGGTGGAAGAAGCATTTGGTAGGGTAGGAAAACACTTTGCTTGCTAGAGCCACTCCTGGGTAGAGCACCTGCTGCTCTGCTCTAGCACAAAGTACCTGGCCATTAAGACATATTCTATGCACTCCATGCAGCTGCCCTAAAACAGGCATGTGCCACTCTAGGCTGGGACACAGAGATATGTTTGTCATGAGCTGCTCATGACAGTCACACAAGCTTTGGGCAGTCACACAAGGCTCCTCCAGCAGACAGCATCACTGCCAGGCTCTCAGCCCAGCCTTGGTTGTGAAGAACTGTGGAAGAACCCTCCCAGTTCACTCTCTTTGCTGAGCAAAAAGCACCTGGGAAAGGAATGAAAGAAGCCAAGGCAATATGCCTGTTCTCTGACCAATACCAATCAGAGGAAAACAGACCCACCCAACCAAGGGTATCCAAATGTTTTGTCTCTGCCACACAAACATTTAACAGTTAATCTGTGATTTACACCACAAAGAGCTGTAGCCCTTTAATAGAATCATAAAATCATAGAATGGTTTGGGTTGGAAGAGGACCTTGAAAATCATCTAGTTCCAACTTCCCTGTCGTGGGCAGGGACTCCTTCAACTAGACCAGGTTGCTCAGAGCTCCATCCAATCTGGACATCTTTTACCTTTGTTCAGGGACAAGGTGTTCACTTAATCTAAGAAACAATAAACCACTCAAACTTAACACAATGAGGTTAAATTGATTCTTTGGTGGGTATTTTTTAAGCACTATTTAATTTCAATCCACGTCATGGAACAAAAAAATCTAATCATGGTAGTTGGTCTCACACCTTATCAATGTATCAGCCACAAGCTGACTGCATGACTTGGTCAAACTATGAAATCCACTATGACTCAGTTTCCTCTCCCAAGAAAAGGAGGACGTAAATGCAAACTTGTCAAACGAGAGTGTCCTGAGGTGTGATATATTTGTGAAGCTGTGAAGCACTATAAAAAGGCAAATGATAGCAGTGGTAGTATTTCGCAAATGATAGTAATCAGTGCAATTTGGTTAAATTCCAACCAAGAGGAAACTTGCCCTCTGCTTTCAGAGGGGAAAGTTTCCTGAAACTTGCTTGTTCATTAGACTTCAGTGGAAAAAAAACTCACCCTGGCTGGCCACTGGATTAGCCTTCTGCTCCTCGTCTGGTCACAAAATGCAACAGAAGGGTAAAAAATAACAGGTCCTTTGAAAATGTTTCTGTGAAAGATGGTGCATCTTAGAATAAATTTCTACACAGTTGGACAAAGAAAAAAAAAACCAGGGCAATACCATTTGCTAAAAAATTGACAGCCGCCTGCTATTTTGGAGATCTCTCCTCTAATTGCCCGCACCTGCTGTGCTGTGGTATATTCTCAAATATATCTCAACAGAAATGCTGCTTGGCAGCAGCCAAGGCCACCCTGGAGGGCCCCCACAGTCCCAGTCTTCACAACTTCACAGGAACTGGGGTTTTCTTCCAGGGTAACATTTGAACGGAAATTCAAATAAATTCACTCTGAGCCTCTTTCCCTGTTTCATCTCTGCTCATTTCTATCACATCACCTCTCTCTCTCTTCCTCCCTCCCTCCTCTTAACTACGCTTTCCTATTCCCTCTCCTCCAAGCATTCTTGTCCCTCTCACAACACAAGACTTAGGCTTGATTCCTCCATTTGCTATTTTCTTGGCTTCTGAAACACCTTTTTTCCTTCTCTCTCTGCTCTTGTCGTGCCTCTGTGTTTCACATACTCTAAGCTCAGAAAACTGAGGTAACTCTTTCAGAACCACACAGCTTTGAGAGACATGAGGAGATCACCCATCTGCACGTGCTGGTGTCTGTGCCAGCCTCTCACCATCCTCTCCCTCCTTCACCCTCGCCCTGCTCCCTGCAGGCATCTGCTGCCTGTGACACTTCTGGTGCCTCCAGCTTGAGCTCTGCCTGAATCAATGCTGAGTACTGCTCCTGAGAGATAAAGGCATTCTTAGAATTGACACTCAAGGAGCTTTGTTTCTACACCCAGGTCTTCCTCCTGACACAACACAAATTATTCCGTTGTCTTTGCCACGTGTTTCTATCGGTTACACGGCATTTGTATCCAAGGAATGGTTTGAGGACACTTGCCTTTAAAGTCTGGCAAGCACTGAGTTGCTCTGGTGACACAGGTCATAAATGGGTTTCCAGTGGGTTCCCCTGGGAGTAGGATATTCTGGGTCTGTCGAGGGGACATTTACAGGCACGTGCATTCAGACTGCATTGAGCTTCTTTCCCAGACAAGATATCCGCTTGGCACTCGTGCCTCGCGTATCCACATGGGGCTCATCTTTTTTCAGGGGTAACCTTATGGGAAACAATCTTGCAACTCTTTTCAGGATTTCTTGAATTGCCTGCAGCGGTAAAAATGGAAAGCAGGACAGCTGGGAACTAGGGAGAGGTAGATGGGATAGGAGGGTACACTGGGAACAGGGACACCCTGTTCTCTCCTCCTCGCTGTCCCGGCTGTCCCCAGACAGCGCAGGCAGCCCTCCCGCAGCAGTGAGGCTGCCAGCACCCACTGCAGGTGCTGAGCATTTGAACTCAAGGGGGCCAAAACTTTTCCTGGCCTCTGTTGCTGTCGATGCCACACCATCAGCTGTGATGGCAGCCCTAGTGTTAAGTGTTTGGTATGGCTTTAGGGTCTCTGCATCACCCACAGCATGCTGTTGGCAACAGACCAAAGGAAAAGCAGCAGGAAGCACATGGATACCATGGATAAAAGTTAAGAGTCCAGACAAAGTGGAAAAACAATATCTTGGAAACAGAGGCAAGACCTTCCCCAGAGGACAGAGGAGACTCCTTTACCTGTATAACAAACCACAGGCACTTCATGAGACCTCAGAGACACCACTGCCTCACTGCAGCAATCTCCTGAAGACACCTTTCACTGCAGACATTCTCTTTTGCCCAGTCTTCACAACATTTTCTGGTGTGCTACCTTTCAAGGACACAATCCACCACTTCCAGCATTTCAGGGAATGTTTCAGCTCCCAACAGACAGTGCCTGCTTCCAGATGGGAAAAACAGGAAGGAGGGAGATAGTGAGAGCAGTGTAGTTAGTTCTGTGATTGCCTATAGCCAAGTCAAAGAGCTGATCTTTACACACAGTAAAATAATTGTTTGATAGCTTCCATCAGCACAAGTAAGAATAAAGGGAGGAATAAAATAGGTCCTGGATAACACAGAAATCCAAACCTACTGAAGTCTATAACATACAGAAGGAGGCAGGATGGCAGACAAGGGGGGACACAGAAATCCCTAATAAATCTAAATCAAGCAGATGTGGCCTAAGAAACAAGGGAACTGATTATTCCCTGATAGAAATATTACTTATGCCAGTGAGTTCACCACAAAGTCTTGAACCAGAAGGTTCATAGGCACCAAGGTGACAATAATCTGTTGATTGCTTTATCGTGCCCAAGAAAAGCCCAAGAATGCACAGCTCTCTAGATTTCACATATATCAGTTACTATGAGGGTGGTGAGGCACTGGAACAGGTCACCCACAGAATGTGTGGATGCCCCATCCCTGGAAGTGTTCAAGATCAGGTTGGATGGGACTCTGAGAAACCTTGTCTAGGGGATGGCATCCTTGCCAATGGCAGGGGGCTTGGAACTAGGTGATCTTTAAGCTCTTTTCCAACTCAAATCATGCTGTGATTCTATGAATCTATTACCTAGAGTGATAAAAAGATGCTGAATAGAATTGAAGAGTTAATTTGTACAGACTCACTGGTCCTCCACATCAGTGCCAGAAGAGGGGAAACAATGGTTTGATGAGACAAGGAGTGGAACATGCATCTCCAGACACTGATTTCACATTCACCCTGGACAGCTTGGCCAAGTGCTGCTGGGGGATGCCAAGAGGCAGCTCCAATATTACAAACAACCCTGAAGCCCTCCAGGTACTTCAGGTTACCTACATGGCAGGGCCTTGACTTCACCTGCCTCTCTGTTGCATCTCATCTCCAATGGCAATGCCGGCACTGTGTTGGCTCCCAAAACGACAGTGGGAATGAGAAGCCAGACAAGACTAGGTCAGTGCCCACTGCTCCATTCCCAGACTGTCTGCACCTCGGTATCCAAACTGAAAAAGACCTTGTTTAGCAAACTGGCAATAGAAAAAGCTTTCATCTAAGCAAGAACAACAAACAAATTGTCATTTCCACGTTTAGCACCAGCTGCAAACCTTTGCAGGTGAGGTTAATGGGGTGAGCAAGTACAGGCAGGGAGATAGACAAGTGACAGGTTGAAGTAGAGCTGTTCCCTCCCTCAGCAAAATACTGCCTTTAACATCTGAACTAGAGAGAACTAGGAGAGGGGAATTTCTCTACATCCACCCAGGCTGATTAAAAATCAAAGCACTGCACAGATGACTGGTGCATGTGAGATCTGAGCCAAACAAAATACTTGTCCCTTCCCAAAGCTCCCCTCTCCACCAGTGGCTGCTGACAGGAGGGAACAAGCAACCAGATGGGGAGGAAACAGGGGACTCTCTCCCTCCTTGCAGTCTTTTCCCTTAGTACTGGATCCAATCCACCTGTAAAGCACCAGCACACTCTTCTGCCTGAGCACACCACTCCCACAGCCCTGGGAGCCTCTGGGGAGGGGGGAAAATTGGAGGTTTAAAAAAAAAATAAATCCCAGCCCAAAAGGTTTTCCCACCCAGGAAGCTGCACAGAATCACAGATTCAATTATGTTGGAAAAGACCTTTAAGATCATCAAGTCCAGCCTGTAATCAAACACCATCATGGCAACCAGATCATGACACTGAGTGTCACATCCAGTACTTTCCTTAAACAGCTCCAGAAAGAGTGACAGTTCCCTTGGCAGTCCACTCCAATGTCCAGNAGGTCACCCCTGAGCCTCCTCTTCTGCAGGCTGAACAGCCCCAGCTCCCTCAGCTGCTCCTCATAACACTTGTGCTCCAGATCCCTCGCCAGCTCCATTGCCTTTTTCTGGACAGGCTCCAGCACCTCAATGTCTTTCCTGGAGTGAGGGCCCAGAACTGGACCCTCACCAGTGCCAAGTACAGGGGGACAGTCACTGCCCTGGTCCTGGTGTCCACACTATTCCTGGTACAGGCCAGGATGCCATTGGCCTTCTTGGCCCCCTGGGCACACTGCTGGCTCATGTCCAAACAGTTGGACTGCTTTCCAGCTGCTCTTCCCCAAACCTGTAGTGCTGTACTGGGGTAACTTCCCCTCTACTCAGCACTTCTTCCCCTGTACTCGGCACTGGTGAGGCCACATCCGGAGTGCTGTGTCCAGTTCTGGGCCTCTCCGTTCAGGATGTTGAGGTGCTGGAGCAGGTCCAGAGAAGAGCAACGAGGCTGATGAAGGGGCTTGAGCACAAATCCTACGAGGAGAGGCTGAGGGAGCTGGGGTTGTTGAGCCTGGAGAAGAGAAGGCTCAGAGGAGACCTCATCACTCTCTACAACTCCCTGACAGGAGGGGGTAGCCAGGTGGGGGTCGGTCTCTTCTCCCAGGCAACCAACAGTAAGACAGGAGGGCACGGTCTTAGGCTCTGCCAGGGGCAATTTAGATTAGATATTAGGAAGAAATTCTTTACAGAGAGAGTAATTAGGCATTGGAGTGGGCTGCCCAGGGAGGTGGTGGATTCACCATCCCTGAAGGTTTTTAAGATGAGACTGGATTTGGCACTTGGTATCGTGGTCTGGTAACCACGGCCGGTGTTGGATCAAGGGTTGGACTTGACCAACCCGGCTGATTCTAGGATTCCATGACACCGTGAATCCCACAGGGAAAAGCGCTAAACACGGGGACACGTTACAACCCCCGCACCGGCCACGGGGCGCCAGCGCAGCCCCGCCGGAGGCTGCGGCCGTGCCGGGCCCGGCCCCGGGGCGGG